>RYFJ01000129.1:0-257556 GCA_003991445.1 Oryza meyeriana var. granulata
CTACTCATTACTTGTCTGGTTCGGACTCGTACAGGAAGCCAGTGGCCGAAGATTGACGCGCCGCCCGGCCCCGACAGGGGGCGTGCTGTGGACGCGCCGACGGCTCCGCCGCGTCCGCCACGCCCCCGCCATGCGCGGGGCACGGTGGTGGATTATGGAGGGTCGCGGCGGCCCACGCCGGAGCGGGCCTCCGCGGGACAGTGTGTCCCCCGCTGCGGAGGGAAGAGAGGATCGCCGGCCCCGCTGTATCCCCGAGGGGGGAGCGGGCCCTGGTCCTTTTTGCTGCGCCCGGGACCAGCGCGCGCGGCAGGCCCGAACCTGGCACGCCGCGCTGGGGCAACTAGTGGTCGCGCGGCGCGTAAGGTGGCGGCCCGCCGCGAGGCCGTGGTCCGCTCGGCTCCGGGCGGAGCTCGAGGGGGGCAGGCGGCGAATCACGGGGGCACGGAGAGACTCGTCTCCGTACGATTGCCACTGAACCTTGTGTCGAACCTGCCGTCAGGAACTCGAGGCGCGGAGGGGGCGCATCGCCCAATTGGAATTGCCGCCAAGACAGCCGCCGACCGAGGCCACCCGCGCCCGGTCCCGAGCGCGGAAGGCGCGGAAAAGAGATGATTCCCGGGAGGACCCGTCTCCGGGGCGAGGAGCCGATTCTTGCGGCCCGGGAGCGCAGGTCAGCGGCGGGAGGTAGCCGTTGGCGGGTGATGAGAGCCGCCAAGCTTTTCCAACGCATGGCCCAGGACAGCGGCATGGCGCCTCCGCGGGACCAGAGAATGAGGCTGGCACCGGGAGAAGGCCTTGCAGCATGGGAGTCGACCGCCTCGAGAGGGCAGGCGAGATGCTGGCCGCCGACCTGGACGCCCCAAAGCCGAGGCCCTCGGACACGAGAGGCGACATTCTCGAGGAGAAAGAGGAACTCCTGGCTCGGCGGGAGCGGCGGTGAGCTGCGAGGCCGGCAGGCGAGAAGAGTCTTCTGGGAAACGCACGGCCGACTTGGGCCGTGGCGCGGGCCGCCTGTGCGGGCGTGTGTCAAGCGGCTCCGTCATCGCAGGTGCGCCAGCTCAACCGAGGAGTGGCCAGGGCGGAGAGACGGCTGAGATTTGTGCAAGGTAGCCTCGCCCTCCGAAGAACTTCGACGGCGAGGTTGCAGCTTTGCCTGGGGCCGTACAGCTCCGATGTCCGGGGTGTCTCAAACGCCTCGGCGTCCGGGCACCTCCGCAGAGGACCGACCTACCCGGCGGGGTCGGTCGGCGCTGGTGGAGCTCGGCGACTTGCTGGATACGCTGGACGTGCTCCCCCCAGCAAATTCATGAAGTCCTGGAGAAGGAGGGAAGCAGAGCTTGCCTCGCGGGTGGCGGAGTACGTCCTTGGCTGCTACCGGGCTCGAGACGCGAAAGTTTTCCTTGGCCCCGGTGCTGGAGGATTCCCCGCCGATGGGGAAGAGGAGGCATCGGGAAGGCCGTTGGCCGACGCTGCTGCAACGGTGGCCAGATTCTTTAACCGGGGGAACACCCGGAAAAAGCCAGGGGACCGACGAGTTCCGGCGAAGAGACCGGCCCGAGGAGGACCTCCCCCCGTGCGGCGACGCTGCTGGTCCTCCGCGCATGCTGTATTTTGACTTCACCTGTTTTGTTACAAAAGAAAGACATCCGTGTGTGTAGTATAACAATGTTTTGTGTTTTCGCACCTTGGATTATGCGTCGCCTGCTCCGGAGATTTCAGCCAAGTTGACTCGGAAGGTCCGATTGCGTGAGGGGCGGTCCGAACTTTAGGCATTCGGTCGGCGATGTCTTTGGGCAACCGCTAGACCGGTCACCGGCCCGGATTCTGCTCCCGCCGGTGGGGATGTTCCCGGGGTTGGCCCCGTAGACGCTGATAGGTTAGTACGGCCCATATTTGGTGTTAAGCTCCCGTGCCCTTGGCTCGCCGGGAGCCTCTTGGAGACCGACCTCGACCGGGCACGGGGTCGCCAGGTAGCGAGAACACCCGGCACCTTGGCGGTGGCTGGGAGGAGCTGGCCGGCCGGGCACCGCTGCCCGCCCTGGGAATCTAAGCTGGCCCGACGGGGGCGCTGCCGAGACCCGGGCATCGACAGTGTCCGGGCACGGTCCACGACCCGGTCACCAGGCCACGGTAACCGGGGGCGGCACTGACCCAGCAGCCCATATGCGCGGCTTCGGCAAATCCCATTTGCTCCGGGCTGCCGAGGAGAGCGAAACGCGTGGTCGTAGAAAAGAGAAAAAGATAGATAGCCGAACAAGCGTAAAGTTGAATGAGGTGCGTATCTGGATGTTGACGAGCATGGTGCGGTTGCGCGGACTGACCTCGGGGCCGGGAGCACTGTCAGCTCTAAGCTGGGCCTGAGGACGCCCGGAGACGGAAAGCCTTCCTGGCATACTCGCTTCGGGCCCCCAGTCCTGGAACCGGCTGCGCGGGCACGACCTCGGGGTAGAGGTTACTGCCAGCTCTATGCTCAGCCTGGGAACCTCTTGGAGATGGTGCGCTCGCCTTCCCACTTAGCGCCCCGGGTCCCGGGGGCCTTCTCGGGGTGCTGTACGCCAAGCACCCTTCTTAACCCTTCCGGGGGAGATCTGGTCTGCACATGATGGACCGTGAGAGTATATGGCTCGTCCCCTTGTCTACTCCATGCCACGAGCCGTGGGGTCAATCACTTCCCGAAGGCATCCTCCCGGTCGCGACCGTGCAGAGGAGAGGGTTACGCACAAGCATTTCGCCCCCAACCTCCGGAATGGACCGGTCCCGAAGCTAGCCAGGCAGGGCGTCGGAGCCGCAGGAGGGTCGACGATGCCCTGGACCTAGCACATCGGGGCTCGATCACTCGTCGGCAAGGGACTGATGATAATGCGAGACCCCAACCGCCGCACGGGCGCGGCCGAGTATACCCCCAAGGGATGGGGCAACCCGCGGGTGCAACACACGGAAAAGGACAAAGGGCAAGACTAAAGAGATATTGAAAAAAGCTGTTTATATGAAATGTACACATATGGGGCCCCGGCCAGCGTTGAGTTTTGGAGGGAACCGACGCTGGCCCGAGCTCCCTGCAACTTACGGGATATGTTTATGGATAAAACTTGCGAAGATGTTCGATATTCCAGGGATTGGGAAGCGGGGTCCCATCCTCCTGGCCCAGTCTCACCGAGCCCGGTCGGGAGACACCGATCACCAGGAAGGGGCCTTCCCACATGGGGGAAAGCTTATTCTTTCCGGCACGTGTAAGGACACGGCGGAGGACTCCGTCCCGACCTGGAGTGATCGGGCCCGAACCTTACGCTGGTGATAGCGCTTAAGCTCTGCTGGTAACGTGCGACTCGGAGCGAGGCGCGTCGTCTTCGCTCCTCGAGGAAGTCGAGGTTGTCGAGCTGCATGTTGTCGTGGTCGATGTTGTCGCTGTAGCGCCTGTACCCGGGGGGAGCCGAAGGTGAGTTCTGACGCAGAACGGCCTCGGCCCCGTATACCAGGAAGAACGGGGTTCCCCGGTCGCCGGCTCGGTGTGGTACGATTGGCCCACAAGACCGCTGGGAGCTCGTCGATCCACTTGACGCCGTGTTTCTTGAGGTCGTTAGGACCTGTCTTGAGGCCCCGTAGGATCTCAGCGTTTGCCCTCTCGGCCTGCCCATTGCTGGCAGGGTGGGCAGGGGAGGCGAAGCAGAGCTTGATGCCGATTCGGAGCAGTATTCGCCGAAGAGCTCGCTCGTGAACTGCGTGCCGTTGTCGGGATATGGATCCGAAGCGGCTGGTGATTCCCCGGATAAACTTGAGCGCTGAGTGCTTGTCGATGTCGATTACGGGAACGCCTCCGGCCACTTCGTGAACTTGTCGATGGCGACATAGAGATGCCGATAACCCCCGAACGCCCGGGGAAAGGGGCCGAGGATATCGAGTCCCCAGACCGCGAGGGCCAGGACAGGGGATCATCTGGAGTGCTTGCGCCGGCTGGGGCTCTGTTTGGCATGAAACTGGCACGCGCGGCAACGCTGGACGAGGTCGAACGCGTCCTGCAAGGCCGTGGGCAATAAAATCCTGCCGAAAGCCTTACCCAGGGATTGAAATGCGGCGTGACTGCCACACTCCCCTTCGTGGGATGTCGGCGAGGATCTCGACTCCGGAGTCGCGCGGAACGCACTTGAGCAGGACGCTGTTGGCGCCACGCGGTAGAGGTCCCCTTCTACCAGGACATAGCGCTTAGACAAGCGAGCGATCCTTTCTGCTTCCACGTCGTCTTCAGGGAGATGTGCTCGGAGAAGATATGCCTGGATTTCGTCCATCCAGGAAGGCGCGCTGGGTCCGGCCGCGAGGACCAAGTCCTGGGGCCGGGAGCGCGTGTCAGGCTCAGGCCCGGGCTCAGGGGTTGAGCCCGAGGTCCCGGATAAGCGCGCCGAGGAGGTCTCGAGGGCTTCCTGGAAAACCCCCGAGGGGACTGGCGCCCGCGAGGAAGCCAGTCTTGAGAGCTCGTCGGCGGCTAGGTTGCGACTGCGAGGGATGTGGCGAAGCGTGAGGTCGTCGAAACGGCGCTCAAGCCTCCGCACTTCGTCCACGTATGCGGCCAATTGGGGGTCCAGGGTCTGGTACTCCCCGGACACCTGGTTGATGACGAGCTCGGAGTCGCCTTGCGTGCATAGCCGTCGCACCCCGAGGGCGATCGCGGCCCGGAGGCCGGCGAGAAGGCCCTCGTACTCAGCCATGTTGTTGGTGGCCCCGAAGTTGAGGTGGACGACGAAGCGGAACTCGTCCCCGGCGGGCGATACGAGGACGATCCCGGCCTCGGCGCTGGGGCGGCAAGCCCGCCGGGCGCAGGAGCCGTCGAAGTTCATTATCCAGTGGAGGCGCAGGTCAGGCGGCAGCTCGGGGGCCGGGAATCCGGCGTCCAGCACAGGATCCGGCTCGGGCCCCGGGGTCCACTCTGCTAGAAAATCCGCCAGGACTTGGCTTTTGATGGCGTTGCGCGCTTGGAAGCGGAGGTCGAACTCAGCGAGCTCGACCGCCCACTTAGCGACGCGGCCTGTTCCCTCCCGGTTATGCAATATCTGCCCGAGGGGGAAGGATGTGACTACGAATACCTTGTGCGCCTGGAAGTAGTGGCGAAGTTTCCTGGACACGATGAGAAACAGCGTAGAGCATCTTTTGCGCTGGGGATAGCGCGATTTGGCGTCACGGAGTACCTCGCTGACGAAGTACACCGGCTTCTGTTGCGTGTTTCCCGAAGCCGGCCCGACAAGGGCGGGGGTCCGGGCTCGCTCCCCCGGGGGAGCGAGCTCTCGCCTATGGGAACTGGTATGAGCTGGGACATTGGGCCCCGGGCGTAATGTTGGGATTGGTCCCGGGCGCCGCGTCCCCGGGCTCGCACTCGCCTTGGCGAGGCTGCCCAGGTTCGGGCTCCGCGGTGGCGGGCCCGGGAGGTGAATCCCGGGTGGCCCGCCTGCTTGGCAAGGGGCGCTCGACGACGAGCGCCGCGCTTACCACCTGCGGGGTTGCCGCGATGTAGAGCAACAAAGGCTCGTCTGGTGCCGGTGCCACGAGGACAGGGGGCGTAGTCAGGTACCTCTTGAGCTCATCAAGGGCTTGATCCGCCTCATCCGTCCAGGCGAACTGCCCGGATTTCTTGAGAAGTTTGAATAGGGGGAGGGCACGCTCCCCAAGCCTGGAGATGAACCGACCTAGTGCGGCCACGCACCCGGTCAGCTTCTGGGCCTCCCGTAGCCTCGTCGGGGGGCGCATGCGGTCGATTGCCGCTATCTTCTCCGGGTTTGCCTCAATGCCGCGACTGGACACGAGGAACCCAAGGAGCTTGCCAGCCGGGACCCCGAAGACACACTTGTCCGGGTTCAGCTTCATCCTTGTGCATCGAAGGTTACTGAACGTCTCGGCCAGATCATGGAGCAGAGTGGCGCGATCGCGCGACTTCAACACCAAATCGTCGACGTAGGCCTCCATGTTGCGACCAAGCTGCGATTCAAATGTTACACGGACAGCACGCTGGAAAGTGGAACAAGCATTCTTCAACCCGAAAGGCATGCACATATAACAGAAGGCCCCCTGGGTAATAAAAGAAGTTTTTCCTCATCCTCCTCTGCCATGCGGATCTGATGGTATCCTGCATAAGCATCAAGAAAGCACAAGAGGTTGCACCCCGCGGTGGAGTCGACTATCTGGTCTATGCGAGGCAGAGGGAATGGGTCTTTGGGGCAAGCCTTGTTGAGGTCGGTGTAATCTATGCACATTCGCAGCTTCCCGTTGGATTTGGGGACGACGACTGGGTTGGCCAGCCATTCCGGGTGGACGACCTCGCGGATGAAGCCGGCCAGCAGAAGTTTGTCGATCTCCTCTCGGACGAAGGCCTGGCGCTCTAGGGCCTGTCGTCGTACCTTCTGCCGCACCGGGCGCGAGCCCGCGCGGATGGCCAAGCGGTGCTCAATCACCCCCCTGGGGACCCCGGGCATGTCCGACGGTTGCCAGGCGAAGACGTCGGTGTTTTCCCGGAGGAAGGCGATGAGCGCGCTTTCCTATTTGTCGTCCAGCGAACCGCCAACCTTGACGGTCCGGGACGGGTCGTCGCCAAGGACTACCTCCTTGACTAGCTCTGCATCGGTGGCGACGATGCGCGGCTTGGGGGCGCGGCGTAGCGAAGGCCCCGCGCCCCCAGCCACGTCAGGGCTGCGGGGCGATGTCGGCCGCACGCTGCTCGGCGCACGAGAGGCGGCTTTCACGTCCCCAAGAACTGTGATCGGGCCCGAGGGGCCTGGGAGCTTCATGGTTAGGTACGCGTAGTGCGTAACAGCCATAAACTTCACCAACGCGGGGCGTCCAAGTACCGCGTTGTATGGGAGGTTGCACTCGGCAACGTCGAAAATGACGTGCTCGGTGCGGAAGTTGCCACGGTCACCGAAGGTGACGGGCAAAGAGACCTGCCCGAGGGGCCAAGCGAGGCCCTTCGTAATCCCGATGATGGGCGACGAGGGCGAGAGACTCATCCCTGGGGCCTTGATCTTCTCAAAGACCTCGGGGGAAAGGATGTTGAGGGCGGCGCCCCCGTCGACGAGGACGCGGCCCACCTTCACGTTGCATATGGTGGGGGAGACCGCGAGGGCGAGCTGTCCCTCCCAGGTACCCGGGCTGGATGGTCCGCGGGCCGAAGGTGATCGTACCGTCCGACCACTTCAGCCTCCGGGACGCCGCTGGCCCCGGGGTTGCGGCTAACAGCTCGCGCTTCATGGCCTTGAAGCCACGGCGCGAGGTGTGAGCGTGTGCCCCGCCGTCGAGGGTGGCGATGACATTCTCGGGTTCTTGGAACTCGAGAGGCTGCTCTGGATTGGGAGCGGGCTTGTCCTGCTGCCGCTCCAGTTGGAACTTCTTAGTGCGCTTGGCCAGGTTCTGGACGGCGCGGCACTCGGTGAGGTCGTGGCGGTCCATCTCGTGGACGGAGCACCATTTCCGGCCCGCAGCCGGTGGCGCACGCTCAGCCTTCGGCCGTTTGCCGCCGTAGTCGTCTTGGCGGGCGGTGCGGCCCCGGGGGCCGCCGGACGCCGCCAAGGCGAAGTTCTCGGCGTCCTCCTTGCCCTTCTGGCGCTTCCGCCTGTCCCGCCATGCCGCGGAACGTGAGGCCTCGGCCTCTTCCGCCGAGCCCTCGGCGAGGATCTCAGGACGCGGCTTGTTCCACGCCCGGGCTTCCTCCTTGCGGGCGCAGTGGTCGGCAAGACTGAACAGTTCCGTCGTGGTTTGGACGTCGCGGGTGCCCATCTTTTCGAGCATGCGCTGGTCGCGCACGCCCGAACGAAACGCGTGGATAACCGCGTGGGGGGCGATGTGAGGGATTGTGTTGCGTACCTGGCTGAAACGCTGTAGGAAATGCCTCAGCGCTTCACCCCTACTCTGACGTAGGGCGTGGAGGTCCGCTTCTGTCCCAGGGCGCGGGAAGGTGCCCTGGAAATTTGCCACAAACTGGTGGCAAAGGTTCTCCCACGAGCGGATGGATCCCTCGGGGAGGCTCATCATCCAGGAGCGAGCCTGGGCCTTGAGGGCGATGGGGAAATAGTTCACCATCACCGTCTCGTCTCCGCCCGCCGCACGGATGGCGGTGGCGTATATCTGCAAGAACTCCGTGGGATCCACGGAGCCATCGTACTTCTCCGGCATGTTGGGCCGGAACATAGCCGGCCAGCGAACCTGCCGCAGGCCTGGGGAGAGCGCCAGGCAACCCGAGCAGCCGTACTGGGTGGGCTCTGGCGACGAATAGCGGTTTCCCACTAGTGGTTCGGAGCTGGAGGCCGGGGCCTCGGAATGCCTGGCGGCGTCCTTGCGCCGCTCACGCTGGCGCTCCATTGTGACCCGGGCGTCCTCGTGGGCCCGGGTCTGGTCGAGCCGGTTACGGAGGTCGCCCGTGCCCCGGGATTTGTTCTGGCCCGGGGCGGTCGGCCGGCTCGCGCTAGAGGTTGCGCGGTCGGAGTCCCAGCGCTTGTATGGCCGCCGCGGTGACCCGGCGGTGGGCGGTGCCTACCAAGTCGGCGATCTCGTTAATCCATCGCCGCCCCCGGCCTCCATCCCCGGCAAATGTCGGGGGTGGCGCAGGAGGGCTTCCGCCGCCAAGAGGGCTTCCTGCGGTGTCGCCGAATGGAAGTGGAGGCCGCGACGTGCCGTGGGACGGCGCCTTTGTTCGCGCCTTATGGATGAGGCGGCGGCGGACCCGGCGGGGCACTTGCCGGCCCCCTCCGCAAGGGAAGGGGCCGAGGCCGCACTACCAGGCCGCCGCGGGGCGCGCTTCGCCCGCCGGGTACGCGCCGTGCGCCCCCAGGAAGGCGAAGAGGGAGAAGGTGGCGGGCTTGCCACTGGGCTAACGTTGCCCAGTGGGGTGTAGTCGCCAGATTCCTCGTCGGAATCCCGCGGACGATGGCCTCCAGCCATGAAGGGCGTCGGTGTTGGGAACGTCGGCGCTCCGCCTAAGGAAGAAAACTCCCCCTACCTGGCGCGCCAGCTGTCGGAGGACGAGACCTCGACCGCGGGAAGTCAGGAGACCCCCCCTTTGAGATTCGGCCAGGGGAGCTGTTCACCAGGCGGACGCGGCGTCCGGTGGAGATGATCTGTGCACGGGGCAGGGGACCCGTACTGAGGATCGTGGGGTTCGGACCGTCCGTTCGTGGAACGGACTGTCCGGATCCCGTCAGTAGCTCTAAGAGAGGCAGGAGGCGTTTAGACAGGTTCGGGCCGCCGGAGCGTAATACCCTACTCCTGTGTGTATGCTATATGGCCTTTTATGTAGTAGCTACAGAGCTGAGCCTTAATGCAGAAATAGGACTTCTGTGTCTTCCCCCCTCCTCCCCGTCGGCTTGGATCCTCCTCTTATAAGCAAGGGGAGTCCACAGTGCCCATCGGATGGAGGAAGCTAGATATGGCCTGTCACGTTGCGCACGACCGCCTGCCGAGCCCACTCGGAGTTGGTGCAGTACGGCGGGTAGATCGTCTCGTGGCGCGGCCGCTGCAGGCGGCCAAAGTCTTGTGGATGTGACAGAGCGTACTGTGGCGGCCAGAGCGTGGGGAGTTGAAGCTCATGCGGTCAAAAGTTCTCCGACCGCACGGGAAAGAGGACGGGCGTCAGGGGCGACACGCCCCGTCACCTTGCCGTCAGCTCGCCATCAATGCGGTAGTTGGCGGTTAACCAACTCGGGTCGGCCATGTGCCCGGGCGCCGCACACGCGGGGCGCCGGGGCTGCAGGCTTCCCTCCCGGGGAAAGCACGGGGAACGTGGGGCCCTCATTCCCGTTTCGCCGACATCTGTTGATAACAAAATAAGTTAAACTAGGTACAAAAATTCTCCTCTCATCTAAAACCGTATAATCGAGATTTTATAAGTACCATCTGTACATAAATTAAGTCATCTAACAGATTGACTTAAAACTTACAAATCTACGAGTAACAACTTATTTTCATATAGTACTATGCACGTAACCAGTACAATACTATATCAATTTTTGCATCTACATAGAAATTGAAAAGGAACGGTACATTTTACCTGCAGCCGAATCAGTAAACTGACAGAGCTTCGCTATTTTTTTAACCTCGCTCTCAGCTCTCTTCTTATTTTTGTGTGATTTTTGTGAATTTAATGGTATTTTTTGAGGCTGGGAGGGGTTTTTATGGGGGCTGGCCAAAAACCGCCCTCTAGGAGGGCGGCAAGGGGGCCGCCTGCAAAATGCCGGCGGCATTTTGCAGGCGGCCCCCTTGCCGCCCTCCTAGAGGGCGGTTTTTTGGGGGCTAGGGAGCCGCCTGTAAATTGGCCGGCCCGAGGCCGGTATTTTGCAGGCGGCCCCCTTACTGCCCTCGTAGAGGGCGGCTTTTGGTCACCAGGGGGCCGCCTGTAAATTGGCCGGTCCCGTGGGCGGCCTTTTGTAGGCGGCCCCCTTGCCGTCCTCATAAAGGGCGGTTTTTGGGTGGCCAGGGCCCGTCTGCCAAAGTGCTAACAGACGTCGGCCGCCCAGACCACGTCCGCTAACCACGTCATAAAATCGCCCTTTGGGAGGGTAATTTCATAAAAAAACGTTCCCCCAGAGGGCGTTAGGGGTATATTTTTGTAAATTTTTGAAACGAAAATGTACTTTTGTAAATATTTAATTAAAAAATATAAAAATATAAAAAACTCAACAGATCAATATTAGTACACATATCTACGACTATTTCAATGCTGAATAAATGTTACCAAGGAGGAATTCACTATGTAGTTAATAAAGAAATTCTAGACGAAAATTTCAAAATGTCTTGTTTATTGGTGTTTCCTGGTAGGATGTATTCTGGACGAAAATTTTGATTTAGCAAAAGATTGTTCAAATTATTTTCTCAAATTTCAAAATTTTGCTCCCCTAAAATTGTTTTTGACACTGTACATGTGTCCTCACATATGTCCAATTACTACCAAAATGCCGTACGTTGTTATGGAATTAAAAAATCACATCGCCAAATTGCAAAGAGGTAATCTATTTTGCATTTTAGAGCTTAATTTTAGAATTAATTAGAGGTTTTTCTTGCCAATGTAAATTTTCACTTCCGTAAAGAAGGCTCCATTTTTTATTAGCGTGCAAGAATTATTATGGTTGAGTACTCCAATTTTGTTCGTGACTTGTATTGTTCTCACCATATGTTTGGTTTGTAGAGGGAATGGATAGTGATACTATGTATCAGAATTTTGTGGAGTTAGTGGATGGATGATGACAGATTCATCGCTCACTACCGCTATTCCCTTTTAAAGAAATATAGATTGTTATATTGGTTATGTGAAACATTTTCATTATCTAACAAAAATCTAATTATTATACGGCTAGATCCACCTACACACGTACTAGTACATTAAAATAGCCATCCACTGCGCACATCATAGAATTTGGTTTTCCAGAATACAAAACAAATATCCTGTGGCTTATTCAGATTGATCAACAGAAACACAACATGAGTAAATTACACATTAAGTACATAATTTCGAAGAACATGTAAGAGGATCTAAGGCTATAAAGGCAAAGGCCGCAAAGGCAAAGCCATCCAATGACTCAAGCATACTACCTAGCTAGCTAATGCGAGACATAGACGTCGTAGCTAGTCGAGGATGAGCTGGTTTTGTTTGGGTCCGTCGTCTTCACCGTCCGGCTTAGCGTGCGAACCCTCACCTGAAGGTCGTCGACGTGCCTCACGTCGCGGAGCTGTGCCACCGGAGAGGCGCGCTGGTGTGCATCGACAGCACGCTGGCGTCGCCCATCAACCAGAAGCCGCTCACTCTCGGCGCCGACGTCGTCCTCCACTCCGCCACCAAGTACATCGCCGGCCACCACGACGTCATCGCCGGCTGCGTCAGCGGCTCGGAGGCGCTCATCTCGCGGATCCGCGCGTGGCACCACGACCTCGGCGGCGCCATCAGTCCGGTAACCAAACACAACACCACTTAATCATTCGAAAAAAAAAACAACTAAAGGTAAATTAGTTTTTCAATCCTTAAACATATACACTTATTTCAAGGTAGATTATGGATATATATTATATATATTACAGGAAATTTTGTACGAACAGTCATCTTCATCCTTTTTACTTTCTGTTCACCACCTTCTGTAATGGTTGCATTTTATTTGTGCAAAACTATTTTAATAAAAATCTAAATTCAAAAACTTGGCTCTTTATTCGAGTTTGGAATTTTTGTGCCATGAGTGATCTCAAGAAATTCTCCAAAAATCAGCCCTAAAACCTCTGTAGTAATTCCTCAAATTTTTGTAAAATTAAAAACCCCATTCAAAACAATTTCCAAAAATTCAAATCTTCAAAAACCCTTCTAAACAAAGCCCTAGAAGTTACCGACGACAGACAGTTAGTATTCAGAGACCCTAGTGTTGAACAAGTAGCAAAAAATTGGAAGGAAATATCCGAGAAGCAAAAAAATGGGGAGTTCATGCCCAGAAGGAAGAAAGATCAGCTTAGCGCTGCGTTGTATAACCCTAAGCATTCTGGCCACATCAGAGGGGTATCTTCCATGCTCAGTTAGAAGGAAGGGTTTCTAAAAGACACAGGAAGTTACAAAAGACACGATAGGTATAAGGAGAACATGAGGTAAGAAATCAGGGAAGAAGTGGCCGAACAATTATCTCATTTGATGAATAAAAACCAAGGAAAATTACCAGGAGATTTGCAACATGTTACGCAGCACCAGGAACCTAGCGTAGCGTCATAGCCTACGACCCGACACACAGTAGATGACATAACCGGTTCTACACCATGCAAGTTACATGTGCCGATTGGAAGGGCAGGCCAGACAAATGAGGTCGCTAGTGGGATGGTGATACCAGGCAGGAAGTTTCACTGCCAGGACATACCTAAAGACTACGCAAGGGTCCAGGTGTCAAGGGTCAATGCCGACTACAACCAGTACGAGCTAGACATTCCCACACCAAAGGAAATCGAATTTCTAGGAGATGCAGTCAATCAATTCATATTGTGGCATCATAGAGACATCGTGCTCATCCAATAGTCGTCCGCAAGCGTGTCGAAGACTGCGGCTCCAAAGAAGACAGCTGCTGCACCGGAGCCGACAACCCCGCCAAGTCCTTCGTCACCGGAAAAACTAGAATCCCCCAAAGACAAGGCACCAAAGTCTCCACCACATCCACCTTCCCCATCACCTAAACCTACCCCACCACCTCAACCTTCCCTACCACATCCACCTTCCCCACCACCGCCACCTTCGCAGCCACCTCGAAGGTCTCCAGCCCCTGAGGTGCACATCGAAGCTCAAGCCCGTACTCCATCTCCACCGTCCGCTCCACCTCGGGCTAAATCTCTAACTCCATCGTCCACTCCACCTCAGGCCATTCCACAGAAGATAACCACGTACGATCACAAGGCTAAATCAAAAGACGTGGACAAGTTTCTGTTTACGGCCTTCAGAGGTAGAGGCAACCTGAAGAAAGATACAGAACCAGATACAAGCCAGAAATCAGTGCAAAGCACCAAGGAATCGTTGGAGTTCTATGCTATTGACGACGTCCCTAAGGAATTCGTAAATGGCAAGCCTTTTGTTCCAACACATATCCTGAGGACTTTGCTGTGGTAGATGATCAGGTGGCATGAGTGGTACATGAAGGCTAGTAAAGCAGGTCTGAGCTGGCTAAGTGCCAGGGTGCTACGAGATGCTTTCATGGGTGGAGATGGAGGCGTGTTCTTTATTGATTTTAGGGACATGCACGTCGTGTATTGTCTAGAAAAATTAGACGTAAATCTTGTCGGCCCATGGGTCTTGTAAGTATATATATCAATCACTCTTCTTTCTATACGTAATCGAGTAGTCTATAACCGACATGGTGCCTAATGTTTTGAACTATCATACATGTGTAGGTTACAATTGCACGATGCGGACCAAACAAGAGAACCGGTTAGCTACCTTGACCCAACAAGAGTCTGCAAGACGCAACACACCGTCAACATACGCGACGATTTTGCGGTGCTCAAGGACAAGTCACCGGAAGAGAAGAAGGAGTACATTGAGAAACTCCATGGTGACAACAGTCGTGAAGTGGCGGCATACATTGGACAGGTCATGCTATCTTATCAAGATAAAAGATGCATAATGGCCCCGTACAACTTCAAGTAAGTTCGCAATTTCTTCTATAAGAACTTTATGAACTATTAACTAAACATGTTATTATTTGCTTATAGCAACCACTACATTTTATTCATAATATACCCAAAGGACATGCAAGTCATTGTTTGTGATCCGGCTGATTACCTAGAGAATGATTATATCGAATTCTTCGCCCGTTTGAACCTGTAAGGAATTTAAATCGTACTGGTATATACCTTCTGCCTTCGTCATCAATTTTCTTATACCATGTCAATATAATTTTCCGAACAACTCACATAAATGGTACATGAAAAAAAGTGGGGCCATAGAACAGAAGAGGGAAAAACTGCTTATCAGGACAAAGTGGCAAGTAATGAGACGAACTATATATTTTATGTCTCAAAATGATTATTCATATTTAATTTACGTTGTTGCTACTCCTTGGATAGTGCTACAAACAACCCAAAGGGACTATTCTCTGCGGATATTACGGTGTGAGATGATGAGGATCCACGGCAGGTTTACATCACATGCCGATAATGTACGTACATACTTAATTAAATATGTTAGTATGGACGCACTTATTACTGTTTATAACGTCTCAATTATCTTATTCCTGTTGCAGTTATGTCAGCTAATTGGGCCAGCTCAGACGATGAATAAGACAACACTTCTGAATCTTTGTGCCGACTTGTGCCACTTCATCCACCGCGACATATGCAACACACTTGGTCTGTTTTTTGATTTTGAGAGTGCATATGCGAGGGATGACAAGTACAAAAAAAACTTCGAGAGTGGGAGAAAGAACAAATGCTTCTTACAAATGTATGAAACAAAAATTCCTACACTGTATAGACATATTTGTTGTGAATAATTATATTACGAAGCACGTTTGTGTAATAATTATTAATTAGTGCATGACAATTAATTATTCATGTCAATTACTGTTTAACATATGGTGATGTCAATTACTAGAGAATGTGTAATATTTGATTTAGAGACAATTTTAAATAATCAATTAATTAATTTATGGAATAAACAAAAAAGCAAAAAATATTTTTTTCTATTTTTTGAATTAAAACTGTAGGCGGACTTCTTAACCAGGCCGCCTATGATAATCTATTATTACAGTCGGGTTCCTTAACTGGTCCACCTGCGAAGATCTCTTATGGCAGGCGGGCCCTTTAAGTCGCCCACCTGTGATAATCGATCTTTGCAGGTAGGGCCAGGCCCGCCAGAGAAAAGGGGTAATTTCACATACCACTTCTCCCAGGCAGGCCGGCCACCCGCCTGCGAAAACCCGTTATAGCCGTATGGAAAAACGGCTTCTGTAGTAGTGTACGATCAATCAAGTTTGCACTTCTTGGGTGTAAATGTGTAATACCAGCAAACCACCACATTCTGCCTATCATTCACACAAGGCTCGTGCAGAGCACTTGCCACTGCGATAGAACCTGGCACCCAATACAGAAGAGATCTCACATTAGTGACTATTTATCTGTGATGAGACACCCATCCTAACACTTACCACCCATCAAAGATGACATGTTCCCCAATAGCATGCGTAGACGGTCCAGCAGGGGATGACACTTACCACCCATCAAAGGGGATTTCTACCAATTGCAATCAGAGCAGTCAAACAAGTATACTTAAAAGTGGCCATCACTCGAATGTGTTACTTATTCAATGCAATTTCAAAGAAGATTATCGATACCGAAGAATTGGATCATCTACAGGAACACTTGATAGAGACTCTATGCCAGCTCGAGATGTGCTTCCCTCCATCCTTTTTCGATGTGATAGTACGCCTCATGGTTCATATCGTGTCTCAGATACGTGCCCTAGGTTCTACCTATTTACATCAAATATGGACGTACGAGTGATTTATGTCGATTCTAAAGGGTTATGTCCGGAATCATGCTCACCTAGAAGGGTCGATGATTGAGGGGTATACTTTCGAAGAAGTCATTGATTGTTGCATAGATTACATAGAAGGTGCGAAACAGATCGGTATACCCGTATGCCATCATGAGGGGAGGTGGTCTAGGAGAGGGATAAGAGGAATGAAGAGATTCATCAATCATGATTACAAGACAGTGCAAGAAGCACATTACAACGTCCTCTAACAGCTCGCTATAGTGGAGCCATACATCGAACAACACGTGCTAAATATCCATCCCGATTAGCTGAATGGATCATGAAAGAGCACAAGAGACACTTCACCACATGGTTGAAGGAGCAAAATCTTCCAGACGAAGATTCGATAGAGAAAATAACTATGAGAATGTTGGCATGTGGCCCATCAAATTTAGTCACCTCATAGCAAGCGTACAACATTAATGGTTATACGTTTTATACCAAATCAAAGGACAATAAGAGCGTGGCCCAAAACAGCGGCGTGCGAATTGAGGCAATTGACCTAACGGGGAACAAAAACACATACTTTGGGTATATTGAAGAAATCTAGGAACTCTATGAATTGTTGATCTCCAGAATGTAGACCACAAAGATGACCCATGGGTACTCGCTAAGTGTGCCACATAAGTTTTCTACGTAACTAACCCTGCGAATGAGAAGAAGAATATAAGCGTCTCTAGAAAACAAGGAATCCTAGGAGTTGAGAATGTGGACGCTGTTGAGGAATACAATCAGTACGGCACAATGTCGTTGTTTACAGATCATCAAACAAAGATTAAGCTTGTTGAACAAACCATCAATGAATCTTTGATGCCCTACACACACGCAGACGGCATTGGAAAAATTGCGAAAGGCTAATATATATTCACACGCATTTGTATTTAAATCTTCAAGTTATCAAGAATTTATGTAATTTTAGTTTCTAAATATTAGAACTAATTATGTATTACAATTCACAAGCTATTAAGAATTTATGTAATTTTAATTTCTAAGTATTAAAACTAATTATGTTTTGCAATTCCCCAGTTATCAAGAGTTTATGTAATTTTAGTTTCAAAGTATTAGAACTAATTATGTATTGCAATTCCCAAGTTATCAAGAGTTTATATAATTTTAATTTCTAAGTATTAGGACTAATTATGTATTGCAATTCCCAAGTTATCAAGAATTTATATAATTTAATTTTCTAAGTATTAGAACTAATTATGTAGTGTAATTCACAGGTTATCAAGAGTTTATGTAATTTTAATTCCTAAGTATTAGAACTAATTATGTAGTGTAATTCACAGGTTATCAAGAGTTTATGTAATTTTAATTCCTAAGTATTAGAACTAATTATATACTGCATTTCACAAGTTATTAAGAAATTATGTAATTTTAATTTCTAAGTATTAGAACTAATTATGTATTGCAATTCCCAAGTTATGAAGAATTTATGTAATTTTAATTTCTAAGCAATAGAACTAATTGTGTATTCCAATTCACAAGTTATCAAGAGTTTATGTAATTTTAATTCCTAAGTATTAGAACTAATTATGTATTGAAATTCCCAAGTTGTCAAGAGCAATTTGAATTTCCAAGTATTAGAACTAATTATGTATTGTAATTCCCAAGTTATCAAGAATTTATGTAATTTTAATTCCTAAGTATTAGAACTAATTATGTATTGCAATTACCAAGTTATCAAGAATTTATGTAATTTAATTTCTAAGTATTAGAACTAATTATGTATTGCAGTTCACAGGTTATCAAGAGTTTATGTAATTTAAATTCCTAAGTATAAGAACTAATTATGTACTGCAACTCCCAAGTTATTAAGAAATTATGTAATTTTAATTTCTAAGTATTAGAAATAATTATGTACTGCATTTCTCAAGTTATCAAGAATTTATGTAATTTTAATTTCTAGGTATTAGAACTTATTATGTATTGCAATTCACAAGTTATCAAGAGTTTATGTAATTTTAATTCCTAAGTATTAGAACTAATTATGTATTGCAATTCCCAAGTTATCAAGAGTAATTTTAATTTCTAAGTATTAGAACTAATTATGTATTAAAATTCCCAAGTTATCAAGAGTATATCTAATTTTAATTTCTATGTATTAGAACTAATTATATATTGCAATTTCCAAGTTATTAAGAGTTTAGGTAGTTTTAATTTCTAAGTACTAGAACTATATATGTATTGCAAATCCCAAGTTATCAAGAGTTTATATAATTTTAATTTCTAAGTATTAGGACTAATTTATGTGTTTGTAAAATAAATTTACTGAAAACGTTTTTTTGCGGGCGGGCTTCCTAAGTGCCCGCCTACAACCCGCCCCGCCTGCGAAAAGAGTTGCCCTATTTAATCACGCACTGGAGGCTGAAATTTTCTATGTCATCCGAGGAGCCCTAGCTAGCGCCGCTTGGCTGCCGGATTGCGCCGCCAAGCTCTCCGCCCCTCGTCGACGCTGCTGAGCCCTCCGCCGCCTCCTCACAGATGCCACCGAGCTCTCCCCCGCCGCCGAGGCCACCGCCGCGCGCCTCTTCCTCACCTCTTCTCCTCAACGTGTTGCCGCCAATCCACCGCTTGGCTTGTGAATATATTCTATAGCTTGTCGTTGTATATATGATTATTGTGCATGGGGTGATGAATGATGGATGGATGAATGGATTTGAATGGAGGTACATATATATGGATGGATGAATTTTTGTGTATGGAAACATAGGATGGATGGATTGGTTCCTAGCTAGGCCATGGCAGCTGAAGTTGTGCAAAATAGCCCTTATGGTACATTAGACTACTATTGCTACTTACATTGTTGTGCAACTGTCTGTAGAATTTTTTAAAAAAATTGATGGTGATTTTCTGCAGTATAGCCTATATAGTGACACTCACTGACATATTTATGGCTATATGGATGGATGGATGAATTTTGTTTCCTATATAGTGCAACTCCCATTTTTTGTTTAGTCGTGGATGATTTGGTGTGTGCTAAGTACTTTATGGATGGATGGATGCATTTTGTTTCCTAAATATTAGATGGATGGATGGATGAATTTTGTCTCCTAAGTATCAGAATTTAGTTCATAATTTGATGGATGGATGAATTTTAATTCCTAAGTATTATATGGATGGATGGATGAATTTTGTTTCCTAAGTATTATATGCATGGATGTATGAATTTTGTTTCCTAAGTATTAGAATTTAGTCCATAATCTGATGGATGGATGAATTTTAAATTCTAAGTATGAATAATTTTGTTTATAATTTGATGGATGGTGAATTGTTTCCTAAGTATTAGAATTTAGTTCATAATTTAGTACATACTTTGGCATCGGCGAGATATAGTTATAACCAGTACTACACCGAGTCTACGACATCGTCGTAGCCAACCTTGGTCGGTGGCTCCTCTTGCAACACCTCCCAGCCAACCTTCCCACTGGCTCAGAGCCAACCTTCGTTGTCAAATCCTCTTCCACCACCTCCCAGCCACCTGCCAACGGGTCCTCTTCCACTGCCTCCCACCGAACTGTTGCTGTCCGATCCTCTTCCACAACTTCTAGCGGCTACCCTCCCACCACCTCCGTGACAACAGTCACCGTCTACTAATCCTCTTCCAGCACCTCCTACCCAATTGTCTCTGTCTGATCCTCTTCCACCACCTCTCAGCTAACCGTCTCCGTCGGCTCCTCATCCACCATCCCTGACCGATCAACCTTCTCATGGACAACTCTCTGCCAGTCCTCCAAATTTGCTGCCGTCTTCGTCTGCCCCACCTTTGCCACCTCCACAGAATCATCCTGCCGACGACAAGCAAGCTGCTCCAGAACAGCCTAGCTATAACTCGTGGAAGGCACAACGCCTCCACATCTAAGCTCCAATGAGACATTTGCTACAACGACATCGACGGCTCAATCACCTTCTCTAGTGCCTCAAATGATTACAATACACGACAAGGGTAAATTCCCAAAGGTGAAGAAGTGGCTAACAAGCTACAAGAAGAAAGTAGCATCCTCGTGAGTCAGCTTGTTTGCTCCTAAAAACCATCCACAGTTGAATTTCATGCCTATAGAAGATGTCCCATCGGACTTCATCAATGGCAAGGCTTTCCTACCATCATGGGAGATTCTAAGTGGTCCTTGAAAAATGAAAAGATTTCATGAGTGGTACGTGCATGCTTCTGCAAACGGCATCAGATCGATCACTGTACAAATCCCTCCAGAAACATTTTGCAGTGGAGGGGGCATTATCTTCATAGACTTCGAGGACATGTTCGCCGTGTGCCGAGGCCAAAAGCTCGACGTCAATCTCGTGGCCATATGGTGCCTATAAGTGCAAATAAGTACACTACATCATTTTATTATTGTCATGTTTATATATATATTGACTCTTTGTTCTCTGTAGAATGCAATGGAATGATTCCAAAAAAATACCACTCGGATATCTCGAACAAGAATTTCACAGTCTAACCACACGGTCAAGATTGATTCAAAAACATCTATTGTGCTACAAGAGAAAAATAAAAATGAGAAGGATGCAATCTTACGGAATATGCACTTGCAAAGGAAAATGAACATAGCAGCCTACAAATGACAAGCAATGCTGTCAATACAAGATAAGAGATGCATAATGGTTTCGTTCAACTTTGAGTGAGTTTGATACTCTACATATGTCTACAAATTCGTTAGTTTTAGTTCTTTTGCTACTATATATATGTAGTTGTATTATTAAATATATTGGTTGATTCGTGAATAATTTTTAATTATTCATGTAGCAACCACTTCATTTGCATATTGATGTATCTAAAGCTTGCTAGCATGACAGTCCTCGACCCACTCAACAAGGACAAGAAGACATATGAGGAATTCATACAAATTATCAATAAGTAAGAAAAAATCCTTAACAATATACTATATCAAAATTTATTCCTTGTATGTACGTAATTATTGATGCTTGGCATATATATGTACGATGATTTCATATGTAGTTCTAACTATATATGTGTCAATTCAATTGTTTGGACAACGCATACAAATTTTACATCAACGAAGGTGTAACGCCCCTCTCCCGTTAACCTGAACAGGTTAATAGAGGAGGAACGTCATTACCTGTAATACCTGTATCAGCCCCAGGAGACCAGCTGGTACATACAAGACGTCGGTGGATCACAGCCAAACCTGCTTTTCTTGCAAACCTGCAATCCTTTGTTTACCATAGTCAGTCGGAATTTCTTGAGCTTGTGGCATAATTTTGGCCGAGGCGGTCGCGCCAAGGCGGGATTGCAATAGCTTTTCTGACTCAGGGCATCGGCCACTACGTTGGCCTTCCTAGGGTGGTAGTGTATTCCGAGGTCGTAATCCTTCAATAGTTCCAGCCATCTTCTTTGTCGTAAGTTGAGCTCAGTCTGGGTGAATATATATTTTAGACTCTTATGATCGGTGTATACTTCACACCGATTGCCGATCAGATAGTGCCTCCATATCTTTAGGGCATGTATTACGGTGGCAAGTTCCAAGTCATGCGTCGGGTGGTTCATCTCGTGTGGCCGTAATTGTCTAGAGGCATAGTCTACTACTTTTCCTTCTTGCATTAGTAGCATCCGAGCCCTTGCCGAGAGGCATCACAATATATTTCGAAATCCTTCCGGATATCAGGCAAGGTTAGGACAGGAGCGGTGGTCACCCTTCTTTTTAATTCTTGGAAGCTTTTCTCACAAGCTTCTGTCCATTCAAACTTCTTTTTCTTTTTTAGCAACTCAATCATAGGCCTTGCTATCTTAGAGAATCCTTCGATAAACCTTCGGTAGTACTCAGCCAAGCCTAAAAAGCTTCTAATTTCGGTGACCGAGGCTGGGGATTTCCAAGCAAGAACGGTTTTGATCTTACTTGGGTCTACTTCTACTCCTTGGGCTGAGATGACGTGTCCAAGAAAAGCCACTCGATTCAACCAGAACTTGCACTTTGAGAATTTGGTGTACAACTAGTGTCCTCTTAATTTCCCTAGGACTAGTCTTAGGTGCTCCGCATGTTCCTGCTTGTCCTTGGAGTAGATGAGGATATCGTCTATAAACACCACGACGAACTTGTCGAGGTACTCCACGAATATCTTATTCATCAGGTTCATGAAGTATGCTGGGGCATTGGTGAGTCCGAATGACATAACCGTATACTCGTACAGGCCATATCTCGTGGAGAAGGCAGTTTTGGGTATATCTTGTGGCCTAATCTTCAATTGATGGTATCCGGTTCTCACATCTATTTTAGAGAACACGGCAGCTCCTTTAAGTTGATCGAACAAGTCGTCGATCCAAGGCAATGGGTACTTGTTCTTTATGGTTGCCTCGTTCAAGGCTCGATAGTCTACGCACATCCGTTGAGTTCCATCATTTTTCTTAACCAGGAGCACTGGGGCTCCCCATGGGGATGTGCTGGGTCTGACGAAGCCTTTAGCCTCCAATTCTTCTATTTGTTTCTTAACTTCGGCCAGTTTATTTGCAGCCATTCGGTATGATCGCTTGGATATGGGTGCAGTTCCTGGTGCCAATTCAATGGAAAACTCTATTTCCCGGTTGGGCGGCATCCCAGGGAGTTCTTCAGGGAACACATCAGGGTACTTATTTACGACGGGCACATTTTCCAAACTGGTAGCCTGAAGGCTAGTCAGAATTGGTTGGGTCTTTTGGGTTTTTGAAGGGGTAAACTTTACTTCTTGCCCATCGGGTGCTTGTAGGGTTATGGGCATATCGGCACAGTCTATTTGTCCTTGGTGTTCAACCAACCAGTCCATTCCTAGGATCAAGTCTAATTCTTAGGACTCTACGATGATAGGGCTGGCTAAGAATTGAACCCCTTTTATTTCCAAGGTTACTTTTGGGCACGATAGATCTGACCTCATCTCCCTTCCTGGGGAGTGTACGATCATCGGTACCCTCAAGTCCCGGGTTTCCCAACCATTTTTGTTCACCAAAGCCCGAGAGATGAATGAATGGGAAGCTCCCGAATCAAACAAAATGACTGTGGGTACGGAGTTAAGGAGAAACGTACCCATGACCACGTCTGGGGCTTCTTGAGCTGTTTCTGCCTGGATTTGGTTTACTCGGCCCCTTCCAAAGGCCGGAGTCGTACGAGAAGCATGCCCGCTTACTTGTGGAGCAATCCTTCCTGGTACAGGCATAGGAGCTCTAGCAGTACTAACGTTGGATCATGTTGGTGCAGTACCCTCCTTGCTCTTAGGGCAATCCTTGGCATAATGCCCATAGTCATGACAGGCATAGCACCTTATTCCAGCAAGATTAGCAGGGTTTCTTGGCTGAGTACTGGTTGGGGTAGAGTTACTTCCCCTAGAGCCTAAGGTGAAATTACTTGGTTGAGGTTGTTGTGGCATTGGTGGGCAGGGCGTGCTCCCAATGGGTCAACTGTATTGTGGGATAGCCGGACGATACTGGGTTGGCTGAGTCATTCTCGGTCATTGCCCACCACGAGGGTTAAATCCGGAATGACCCATTTTTCTCTTCTGGTAGTCGTCGGCTTCCTTGCGGGTGTCTTCTACCATCAAGGCCTTGTTAATCATTATTCCCACGTTCATTCCTTTAAGGAAGCGTCGGATCTTCTTTTTGTCCGTGTTCACCTCTTCTGTAGCGTACCGAGCCAACTTGTTGAAATGGCTCAAGTACTCGTTTATGCTAGAGGATCCCTGCTTGAGCTGCTCAAACTCAACTTTCTTCATGTCGATAACGCTTTCGGGAACGTAGGTTGCCCGAAAGGCGGTTGCGAATTCATCCCATGTGATGGTCGAGGAATCCTCATGGGCGGTGCAGTAGTTATCCCACCAATCCGCGGCAGGTCCCCTTAGTTGGTGTGCCGTAAATAGTCTCTTCTTGATGGGAGTGCACTGTATTAGGTTGAGCTTCCATTCTACATCTTTGAGCCAATCATCGGCTTTTATTGGCTCAACAGTTTGGGAAAATTCCGGAGGGCAGGATCGAATGAACTCCGTGAGTTTAGCCCTTCCATTCTGTGGAGCTTGAGGGGCTTGCTGAGGATTTTGTTGGAGCATGGCCAGACTCTGAGCTATGCCTTGCAGAATCTGCGTCTGAATGGCTAGGATATGCTGTGGGTTTATGTTTAGTGGTGGAGGTGGAGGTAGGTCTGGTTGGACTGGGTCAGGGTGCGGGGGCGTGTTGTTTTCAGACCCTTGTTCCTGATCCTGTGGGTTATTTCCTCGGTTCTGGACTGGCACTTGATCATCCTCATATCCATATCGTGCTGGAGTACGCCTTTGTCGTTGGTTGCGGCGAGCCATCTATAGAGGAGAAGGGAGGAGAATAATGAGGGAAGGAGTAAAGGAAAAAGAAGAAGGCTCACAAGGACAAACTGATTTTTAAATAGGTAATTTATTTATATACAAGAGGGTTGGCCATGTCACATAGATTGGATGCACACCATACAAGATGCGGACTACCATACATAACATACACACGCACTATTCGCCATGACTCCTAATGAGTTGGCGACGAAACAAAAGGTCTAATGACTGCTATATACATCCTGCTTCCCTGCACTGCTGCTGCTCTACTCCTGCTCCTCGCTCCCAATCAGCACACGCTCAGAAGGATCCTCCTCCTCGGACGGGACAGGAAGGTGAGAGGACGGAGGGATAGGGGCAACTGATAGTGGAATGGCTTGGCTAGGTGTTGGAGCTAGTGCGGGGGCGTCAGCTGGAGTAGCAACTAGGCGAGGAGTAAACTGCGCAAGGTACTCATGCGTAGTCATGCGGCATCGGCGACGAGATGGAGAAGATGGTGGAATCGGGGAGGAACTCTGGGAACTGGTGGCATGTTCCTTGGTGGGGTCAAGAAAGTCAGAGGTGTGGGCAGAAGTCAAGGTGAGTGGGGATGGAGGGATGCAGTCTCGGAGGGAGTGGTAGTGCCTCTCGAGGCTGCGGTATGCCTCTAAGAGTCGGCGGTACTGGTGGTCCAAGGCGGTGGTCATCTCAACAAAACGAGTCAAGGAGGGAGATGACTCATGGCAGGTGCAAGGATAGATGCTAGTGGAGGATCCACTAACTCAGTGGGGAAGAAGGCGAAAACGGGAAGAATCAAGGAGAGGGTAGTATTGGTCGTAGAGACGACGAATGGCTGCGAAGGCCACGTCCTGGTAGGCAAGCTAGAGTGTAGGCCTCACCATCACAAAACGGTGACGGCGTAACTCGGAACAGAGGGGGTGGTGACGGCGGGTAAGGCAGCAACGAGGAGGTACAGTGGCGACGGTGAAACCGGCGAACTGTGGAGTGGAGTATCTGAGGTAGTGAGCCAAATCTCGGATCTCGATGAAGCCTCCCTGGCCTTCTCCGTAGGAGAAGTGAGTGCTGCTAGCGGCCATCTACAATTTGAAAACAAGAAAAGAAGTTAGTAAAATTTTCAAAACTCTACTAAGGAAGGGAAGGAGTAAGAAAGTCTTAAGTTTTTGCAAATAGTTTTTGGAACGTATCGTCCTTAGGGCCTTCCTACCGTGGGGGTTTCGTTCCTAGGGGCCAAACCTAGGCTCCGATACCACCTTTGTAACACCCCTCTCCTGTTAACCTGAACAGGTTAACAGAGGAGGAACATCGTTACCTGTAATACCTGTACTAGTCCCAGGAGACTAGCTGGTACATACGGGACATCGGTGGATCACAGCCAAATCTGCTTTATTTATTATACATAGTCCTTACATAAGTTGCAGCCTCGAACAGAACCCGAGACATGCAACGATACATTACAAAAGTAAGCAGCGGAAAAACACGGGTAGACCTATACCCACAAGCAAGGCTTGGGAACCTAGACCAAAACCCTAAAACTCCTCGTACTCGACTTGATCTTGGTAGAACTGGCTGAGGGTGGGGTCTTCATCCTCGTAGACTTTTGAGAGAGAGTAAGCAAGGGTGAGTACACGAGGTACTCAGCAAGTCACGGAAATTAGGTGGCATGCAACGCTTAGCAAGGAAGGTTATGGTTATTTTGCAAAAGTGGTTTTCGAAGATTTTGTGGTTTTAAAAGTCTAAGTGTGCTCTTTGAGTTGTCGGAAAGAAGCTCACGCTTAAATCCATTCCGTGAGTTGCTTTGCAACAACTCACCACAGTTAAGTCAGTTGGGAAGAGACTCGCGTCTCAACTCATTCCACAAGTCTGAGACTAGTCACAAATTCCGATTTGGATCGTACCATTCTCTAGTACCTCCATTTAGGTGAATTCTTTATTTTAAAACTTGTCACTTAACTTAAACAACTCAACTCCGGTGTCAACCAACACCCCGGGTCACACAGGCCCATTTCAGGCCACACAGGCCTTCCATCAATCACACAGACCGATTCTGGTAACGGTTCCCAACCCGCAAAACAATTGCACAGATATTTATAAAATAAAATCTACGCTAGAGGAATTACTTCACATCCGCCCATAACTGTGGGCACGGCTGTTCGAACAGTTCATAGACCTTTGCAAAGGGTGCACGCTTTTCCCACACGACGCGAGCTTACTCCCACACTGGCCAAGCAGGGAGATTCGCGACAAGGCCTTTCCAGAGCCTTCCCAGGATAGCATGTTGCCCTATAAATGGGTTCTCTCAACCAAGTACCAGGAACTCATTTCCTGTACTCAGGGACGGGGATATATCGCCCTCTTGGCACCCAACCGCTCCCACATTTATTAGCAACCGAAAACGATCCTGGAAACACTAGTTACTTGGCCAGGGGTGTCCCATTCCACCCGTGTGGTTGCACTGTTATATGGTCAGTGCAATTCCTCAAGGAAACGGTCCTTAAATGTCACGTGAAGTCGAAGCCACACAGGCAGTGACGACTCATGACCAAAATTTGTAAAACTATTTTATTTCGCAAACACTCGACCAAGGGTATCGAGGGTTAAAAAATTATTTTATTTAAAACCCTAGTTTTTCCCATCGTCGTATTTTTAGTTTAGGTAAAACGGGATCATCGATATTCGTACTCAAGTACGAATATCAAGATGACGGGGTTACAAATGACAGGTCAACACTTTATTCAAGGCAGGGTCAAATGCAACAAATAGGTTAGGCCTGACGGATTTAATTACGAATCGCGGCCGATAACAGTCGTGTTCCTAATTATGCAAATTTTAGAAATTAAAATAAATTTTAAATCATGGGTCCAATATGGTCAAGGGTGACTTGCCTTGCTCGGGATCCTGCGAATCTTCGACAAAAATTTCCTTCGGCGACTCCTCGGAAATGGTCTCTACGCGTCGCAAAGAGAAAATGTGCAAAAACACCAACAATCAGAACCTATCTCATACAACTAATAGTGACAATGTGTAGATCTCATTTTCAGAAAAATTTTGAGAGTTGAATGGACTCAAACGGAGTTATGGTTTAAAAGTTATGAATTTTCAAAGTTTGAGCTATTTTCTTGGAATAAAAAGAATTAAAATTATTTTTAGGAAAGAAAAGAAATAAAAGAAAATAAAAGAAAAAGGATTCCAGAGGCTGACAGGTGGGGCCCTCGGGTCAGGAGGGAGAGAACAGTACTGTGGCTGACACGTGGGACCGGCAACGGTGAGGGAGATAGGGGACAGAGACTGGCAGGTGGGACCAAGGTGTCAATGGCGGAGAGAGAAAGTAGGGCGCTGACAGGTGGGGCCAGCCTGTCAGGAGAGATGGGAAAGGACGGGGACGCTGAAGCGTGGGCCTAGGGTCCAGGAGGTGGGCCGCGCTAGCTGACGTGGAATGCCACATCGGCATAGACCGCCGGTGTTGGCCACGGCGGGAGATCGACGGCCGACAGTCACTGGAGTCGATCTCGCTGATGGCAGCGAATCACGACGAGCGGCCGATATTGGCGGAGAGCGGAGGAGACAGGGAAACTGGTGAACGGCTTGGATTGGACTGGAGGGCGGCGGAAGATGGTCGATGACGACCATCCCGAACCGGCCAAGGAAAAAGGTCGTCGCCGGCGACCATTCGGGCGGCGGTTGGCTCGGGTTTCTGGTCGTGTGAGTGCGGTGTTTCGCAAGGGAGCTAGGGAAGGGGATTAATTGTGCTTTACCTCTGTCAACGGCGAGAACCGAAGCAGCGGCGATGGAAATTGGGGGTTTTTGCTTTAGTGGCTAATTGACGGCGGGAAGTAGTGGAGGAGCTTCCTGGGGGTCCAAGGAACTCGGCGGTGGCGGTGGCTCGGTCTGCAGTGGTTGGAATCGGTGGCGGCGCTCGGGTCAGTACGCGGCAGAGAGATGTTCTCGGTGATAGGCTAGCTCGGGTGCTTGTCTTGGTGACCGGAATGGGGAAAAATGTTGCCCTATATATAGCGGAGCTCGGGCGCTAACCGACGGCGAACAAAGGCAGTGGCACAGAGGGATAAGCTCGAGCTCGGCGATGCGACGCAACTATAGCACCGATCACTGTGGCGCGCGTCATCGACCGCAGAGAGGGAAAATGGGAAGAGGAGGAGATGGTGAGGCGACAGAATAGAGGGCTCACGCGTGCGCATTGACTTCCGAGGCTCGGCGTTGAGGAGAAAAGCGGCGGCGGCCATGACGTTTCTTGACTCCGGTGTTCGGATTGAGGCAACGGTGCAAATTTCTCGCTGGCGATGATGCGAGGATGGGATGGCGGCGTTGACGACGGAGGCCGGGGCTTTAAAAAGGGCGAGACATGGAGGTATGGGCAAGGAAGAATCGGGAGAGCTCGGGAGAAGAGAGAGAAGCGAGCGGAGGCGAGAGGAAGACGACGACACTGTGTCGTCGTCGGCTGATAAGCGGGACCGAGCGGCAGCGACGATCGCGTTCGTCCGGTCACGAGCAACAGGCGGCCGAGATCGAGGGCGGAGCGGGGTGGCTGATGCGTGGGCCCCACGGGGATTAAATCCCGCGCGCGCCTGCGCTGGGCCGAGCGGGCTGTGCAGCGGGGAAACAGGAACAGGCCGAGAAAGGAAGGAGGCAGCCCAAGCTGCACAATGCTATTTCATCTTTTCCAGGGATTTGTTTAGAAGGGTTTTTGAAGATTTGAATTTTTGGAAATTGTTTTGAATGGGGTTTTTAATTTTGCAAAAATTTGGGGAATTACTACAGAGGTTCTAGGGCTGATTTTTGGAGAATTTCTTGAGATCACACATGGCACAAAAATTCCAAACTCGAATAAAGAGCCAAGTTTTTGAATTTAGATTTTTATTAAAATAGCTTTGGCACAAATAAAATGCAACCATTACAGAAGGTGGCGAACAGAAAGTAAAAAGGATGAAGATGACTGTTCGTACAAAATTTCATGTAATATATATAATATATATCCACAATCTACCTTCAAATAAGTATATATGTTTAAGGATTGAACAACTAATTTACATGTGCTATAGAAGCAGTGCATCTCATTTCTCAAATATAATTCTGCCGAGAAGTTAAGCGTTAGAACTACCTCCTTTTTAACATTTGAGAAAAAAAACTGTGCTCGTTATTTCTTTAGCGTTTCGTTGGTCCGGTGCAAGCGACAACAGGCGAGGCACTTGGTCCGGTGGGCGCAGCGGGGAATTCATGACGCTGCGGGTGGGGCGCGGCTCGGCCTGCCGGGCGCAAGGGCGGTCAACGGGAATGAGGGAGGTGCCTGGTCCGACGGGCACGGTGGGGCACGGCTCAGTCCAGCGAGTGCCACATAGTGTCAGTACGGCCTGGCTTCGGTAGGGTCTCGCCGTGGCGGCGAGCTCCAGGCGAGAGGGGAGAGAGCGAGGGAGAGAGAGAGAGAGGTGGGATGGTCGCGCAGTTGTGTGGGTGCAGGCATCCACCGAGTAGGGCAAAGACTGATAGGTGGGGTTGAGTCAGGGTGGCTATCGGGCAGTTGCGAGCGTGCGGGGCGCCGGTCGGACGCTTGCAGCGGGCGCCTCAAGGCATTGAATTGGGCTGGGCTGGGCTGGGAAGTTTGCTAGGCTGTTGAACCTGGGACGGGTGGGCACGGGAGGGCGGGAGAGGCCGGGGCTAGGTGGGCTGGCTACTTCAAGTGGGCTGAAGTGGTGAGGAGGAAGGAAAGGAGGCCGGGTGGGCCGAGGGAGATCTGGCCCGAGGTGATAGGGGATTGATTTTGAAAAGGGAAATTGATAAGGGATCAACTTGCATAAACTTATATATATATATATATATATATATATATATATATATATATATATATATATATATATATATATATATATATATATATGTACATATAAGTATAGGGTTTCTTATTTAAACACATATTCCTGAATCGAGTTTGGGGCAATTTATATTTATATTTGTATTTTTGCACTAGTATAAATCGAAATAACTCCTAGAAGATCCAGCATGGTGCAAATTTTTGAAAGGGCCTTTGATGGTTACGAATTTTAGTTTCTGGTTTTTATTTCAAAAATTTCAGGATGTTACAATTTCTTTCCTATATAAAGGGTTTAACAATAAATTATTCTAACTAAATATGAAATAAATTTGAATTCACAAAATTTTACAAAATTACATGTAAAAGAATTCTGACATAGATAAAAATAATGTAAAACCATATACAATAACAAAATTATAGTTAAAATAAACTAAAATTGCATATTACATGGTATTGCAAATCTATGCTTAGCAATGTGTAATTTTTGGTGACTAAAAATTTATAAAATTTCAGGCACATCGAATCTAGCAAATCCCTTTCATATATGTTCCATAGGACGAATATCTGTTTTTACAATTCAATATGCGTTATGTTCCATAGAGTACTTTTACGTTATACAAATTCCTCAAGAGATGTGCTTGTATACCCCCTCAAAAGAGAAAAAAAATGCACAGATTTTAGAGAAGACGAGAGGCCCGGATTTGAAGTTACTTAATAGCCTGAACGTTATTTACAAAGGGTAGTTTCGTCGTTTTGAAGAAAGTTAGCCCAAATCGAGAACTGTATCGATCCATTCTCCGTTCGTCGAGCCTGATTCGATTGTCGCCGTCCCTTTCTTCCTCCTCCTCGACCAGCCCGCATAGCACACCAGCGGTTACCTCACTCTCGTCAAAAAATCCCGACTCCTCTGTCGCTAGCCGAAACACTGCTACTAGATACCTACCTATGATAATGCATTTGTTTTTGTTTGTGAGAATGATTACATCTTTGTATGCGTCTTTTTTAAATTGGTGTCACGTCCATACGTTCAACAGAAAAATAGTGATTTTTTAGTTTATATATATAAAAAAAGGCTTTTTGGGTATGGTGATATCTAGAATTAGTTGGTCTGCTTTTAGGTGAGATGGTTTTTATAAAGAGGGTGGTTTTTCATGTAAGTAGAGTAAGCTAAACAGAAGAAGAACGACTATGTTTTTATAAATAAACATAAAAAATATGATTTGTGTTGAGAAATGATATGAAAACGGGGGTAGTTGATTAGTGTTATTTTTCCGTTTGGCGGCAGCTGCGAGCGGATACGGCCTCCGGTCTGATATGATTAGAGCCACAGACGCATTTAACTACTCAAAGACGAAACTACCCTCTGCAGAAGACGTTTAGCCTTTTAATTCCCTTTTAATCTGGTCCTCACATCTTCTTTAAAATCTGTGCTTTTTTTTTCTCGAGTACTCCTATAGAAGCAGTGCATCTCATTTCTCAAATATAATTCTGCCGAGAAGTTAAGCGTTAGAACTACCTCCTTTTTAACATTTGAGAAAAAAAAACTGTGCTCGTTATTTCTTTAGCGTTTCGTTGAATTATAGAGGGCACAACTGAAGGTTTCCCAGTCTTTTGGTTTGGAAGACAATATCGGCTGGCATCTATTTGCATCTCTCAGTCACATATTGTACTACAGAACATCTTCTGTAAACCATTTGAAAAAAAGATATTTATCTTTCAGCATTTTTCCCTTGTATACAAATTAAAGAATCCAATATGCGTGTTAACTTCCTCTGAAGCTAGAACAAACCATCTAATTGAATTGAACAATCAAAAAATTGATTGTGTGCCTAAAATCCAAGATTCTAGATCAGGTAGTGAAAGCTGGCCCTACATTAAATTTTCTCTGTGCCTTGGAGAGTATGTCGTCCCTAAATTAAATCTTCTCTAGGGCTTGGAGTATGTCGTCCCTGAGGTCCTCAAACCTCTCAATCCCAAAACTGAACCTCACAAAGTTGTCCTTGATCCCATTCTTGGCCTTCTCCTCGTCACTCTGTCCCCTGACAAAATTAAGAACGCAAACATTAGCACTAATTAAATCAGTTTCATGCAATTAATTCAGCTGTCAGTCCTCTTGTAGCTACAGAAGACGAGCTTACCAGTAGGACATGACGGCCGGCTGCTGGACGAGGCTCTCGCACCCGCCGAGCGACGTCGCGATGAGCGGCAACTCCAGCGCGTCGACGAACCTCATCACGCCGTGCAGGTCGGACGCCACCTCGAAGCTGATCACGCCGCCGGCGCCGGTCATCTGCCTCCTCGCGACGCCGTGCCACGGGCTGCTCTCCAGCCCCGGGTAGTAGACCCGCTCGATCTTGGGGTGGTTCTCCAGCAGCCGCGCCATCCGCAGCGCCGTCCGGTTCTGCGCCTCCACCCGCAGCGCCATCGTCTTCAGGCCACGAATGATCATGTACGCCGCGTTCTGAATATTGTAGCAGTTTCGTCAGTGAACTGTCTAATTAATTTCTTCATTTTTTTCGGCTGAGTTGTTTTTTTCCGAATGATTAAGTGGTGTTGTGTTTGGTTACCGGACTGATGGCGCCGCCGAGGTCGTGGTGCCACGCGCGGATCCGCGAGATGAGCGCCTCCGAGCCGCTGACGCAGCCGGCGATGACGTCGTGGTGGCCGGCGATGTACTTGGTGGCGGAGTGGAGGACGACGTCGGCGCCGAGAGTGAGCGGCTTCTGGTTGATGGGCGACGCCAGCGTGCTGTCGATGCACACCAGCGCGCCTCTCCGGTGGCACAGCTCCGCGACGTGAGGCACGTCGACGACCTTCAGGTGAGGGTTCGTCGGCGAGTCGGCGTAGAACATCGTCACCTGCACATACATATTCTCGTCAGAAATCATCACGAACATACTTATATAGAATGATTAATGTTTATATATGTGCATCAGATCACTTACGTTGCCCTGATCAAGAACGGATTTCAACGCCTCCATGTCGTCCAGATCGACGAACGTGGACTGCAAATCAATGGAAAACGCCATTAGAGTCAGACTGCAAGCAATGTCATGGCCATTAATGGAGCAAGCAGTGGTGTTTACTTACCCTGATGCCCATCTTGGAGAGCTTGTCGCGGATGAAGGCGCGTGCCTCGCTGTAGCAGTCGGTGGTGGCGACGACGTGGCCACCGGGAGGGACCAGGGCGAGCAGCGTGGCGACGATGGCGTTCATGCCGGAGGAGGTGACAAGCGTCGCCTCCGCCCTCTCCAGCGCGCTGATCTTGTCCTCGAGCACTTGCACGGTGGGGTTCCCGTACCGGCCGTACTCGAAGCTCTGCCGCCGGCCTTCCCTGAAGGCGATGAGGTTGGCCGAGTCCCTGAACCAGTGCGTCGTGCCGCTCACGATCGGCGTCACGATCGAGTCCGTCCCGGCCTCGCCGCCGCTCCCGAGCTTCTCCCCGGCGTGGACCACCAGCGTCTCGTCCGACGGGCGCCGGCCCAGCGCCGTCGCCGGAGCGTCATCCACGCCGTCGACGACGCAGTCGTCCATGTCCGGCACCACCGGATACTCCGGCGACCGAGGACAACCAGCGGCACCAAAAATATCGGCGGCTCCATCAACGCCGGCAAGAAGAACCGCCTCTTCAGCGGTGGCAGCGCGCTCCGGCTTGGTGGGTGAACGGCGAGGGCGGTGCACGCGCCTCCGTCGCGGGAGTGAAGCCTTCATCACGAGAGACGACGACTTGGCCATTAGCAGGAGTACTAACTAATTAAGCGATTAACTCAAGTGATTAGTGTTCTCTGAAACCAAATGGAAGTGATTAGCGTCGAAGAAGTAGCTCGATCGAAGTGATTAGCGGCGAGCTTAGTCACCGAAATCAGAGCAGTAATCACTAGATTTCTGCTAATGATCTGCGTCGCGACGGCGTCTGTATTTATAAACGCGAGACTACGCGCGCTTAACCGCAATTTCTACGCAGTGACGTTCACGTGGTTTTCCCGCAGAAAAAAAAGAACAAATAAAGTCCACGTGTTGTTCCCTGCAGTCATGGCCGCAAAAGCGTGTATCAATTAGCCACCGTTTCAATCAGCTTGGATTAAGCTTATCCCTTTTTTTTACCCACGTTCTAAACTGCTAAACGATATTTTTTAAAATATTTTATATATAAAATTTTCTATAAAAAATTAAATAAATTTATTTTTAAATTTATAAAAGTTAATACTTTATTAATTATACACTAATAATTTTTCTTGTTTTACGTGTTATTGATAAACTAAAGTCATAAACTCTTTTAAACTGTGTTTAATCTGACCTGATTAAAATATAGGCGGGGCGCTTAATTAACTGTGAGACGTAGCTAACCGCGGTTTCTTTGATTAATTACGAGACAGCTCACACAGAGGCTACTTTAGTTTAAGCGAGGCTGTGCATCCAGGCGCGGCGTAGGGAGCTTCTCGTAACTGTATTTCTAGCTCTTAAACAACCCAAACTTTTACCTAATTCTGAGAACACTAGTTATAGAATTTAGAAAATAGACTAAAAACTAAAAGATGGAAAACACACAGCTTCTTCAGATTTTTACAAACTTCTCGTCAGTTAGTTCCTAGAATCTTGATCTCCTCTAAACAAGGCCTCTAAGTCCACAAAGGAAAGTCAGAAGTAGCAGATAGCTAAGGCCCTTCGTAATGGCTTCTTGGTTGAGCTTACTTGCCGCACACAAAACGAGATGAGTCATTAGTAGATGATTAATGAGTATTAACTATTATGAACTCAAAAAATAGATTTATTTAATTTTTTAAAGAAACTTTTATATAAAAATTATTTATAAGAAATACATTGTTTTATAATTCTAGAAGCGTGTTTATAAAAAACGAGGTAAAAGCTTAGTTGAGAAGCTGATTCAAACGGTGCTTAAGGCTGGTCTCATGTTCTCAGCTAGTTGTTTATGGTAACTACAGTTATATTTCCTTACTTCATCTCACAAACACTAGCCAACCTCCTTCACTGCCTCCTTGTGACCACTATCGTTGCCTTATAACTATCACTTACCTCTACCAATATGGTCCTTCACATGCTCTCATACTCCCACATGGTTAAGGTTCTACGCCATCCCAGCTCTTTCTAAAGCCGTTTCTCTAAGTCACCACTACCCCAACCTTAATAATCTAATCCGCTGACTTGGCGAAGTTCGGATTGTTGTTGTCAAAGAAGACACCGCCAGTTATTAGTTTTCCTTGACTAACTCCCTCTCCCCCTCTCCCTCTTTGTCTCTCACTCTCTTGGATTACAAGTAGAAGATGGCTCATACATAACATTGGTCCTTAGGCATGGTTAACATAGAAATCACACGTGGAACATGTAGAAAATTAGCTAGAGCAGCAAGTGTTGTAGCGAAATTGATTACAAAAGAAAATAAATCAGCCACTTTAAAATTATCATCTAGGAAGATCCGTTTAGTATCCCAAAACTGCTTAGCAACGGTCGACCACCAGACTGATTTATAAATCCAATGGCTAAGGAACAAATTACATGGTGGTAGCAAGTTTAGAATATTAAAAAAAAATTGTAAGGCCATTATATCATCGCAATGTAATCGTGAGAGAGCGTGTATCACATAGGATAAACTTTTCCTTGCATAGTGGCTTGAATGTACCTGAATTTTTTTTTTCGTGTTAGCTTTTTTTTTCCTAAAGCCATACAAATTTGACATTGATCTTATAAAACAAATTTGCAATCTAGGCCATCTAGTAATAAAATAAATTAACATGGTATCCTTGGGCCTTGGCCCATGGTCAGCCACATCCTAATATTTCTTTATTTTCTCTTCACTCTCTCTTCTTCGATTCAATTTTTCCCTTCCAATTAAGATGGTTCGTCGCTCCTGGATCCCACGATTTTGACTTCCCAGTCCTGCTCACTTCCATGCGCTGCCTACTCCTTGCTCCCTCGGGCCAGCGACTCGCGTTGCTATCTCTCCTAAGCAGACAGCAAGGTCGCTGGACTCATGCGTCGCCTCTCCACAAATTGCTGCCACCACGATCGAGCTCGGTCGCCAGCAAGCCACTACCATTGCCAATCTAGCCAGTTGCTCGTGGGATCTGACCACGGTATCACCAGATCCAACCATCGCCCGGTCAGTTTCTCACTGGATCTGGCCACAAGATCACTAGGGCACCGTTCCAAACTGCACGCTACTCCTCTCGTTTTTCATCACCATGTTATTTGAACTATTAAATGGTATGTTTTTTTAAAAAAATTTTATGTAAAAATTACTTTAAAAATTAAATAAATCTATTTAATAAGTTTATAATAATTAAAACTTAATTAATTATATACTAATGACTTGTCTCGTTTTACGTACTCTAAAAATTTCATCCAAATCTACCGTGCCGAGCGTAGCCTAAGGTACTGTTCGGATACTACATGTTGAGGATAAAAATTCTTTTCTCATGAGCATGCTTCCCGATCTGCTAAACAATGTTTTTTTTTAAAAAAATGTATCTAAAAGTTACTTTAAAAAATTAAATAAATCTATTTTTTAAGTTTATAATAATTAAAATTTAATTAATCATGTGCTAATGATTTATTTTGTTTTACGTGCGTCAAAAATTTTCGCTGAACATGTGCTCCCAAACACAGCCTAAAGTTGACTATAAGACAGCCAAATCTAGATACAAGATCATGGTCGTTTCCTCCACACGACCATGGTGAAGATGGCCATGGCCTAGCGGCAATGGTTAGCGTCTTTCTAGAGACAGTGACGACCGAGGTGACACTTCCATGACACATGTGTGATTTGGTAATAATAATAGGGTGCAAATTCTTTCCTCTCTCACCTCTCTACATGGACTATCCCTATTCTCTTAAGGTTGTCGTGTCTTCTTCAAGGCACACTGTTATATTTCAAACCATTATCTTTTCTCTTTCTCTCCTCCATGCTGGATACGTGAATGTATGAGGCAATTATCCCGTGCCTAACATTGTAAATGCTCTAAGGGAGCGTTCGGAGTAATGGATTAGGGTAAAAAGTCCCTCGTTTTTTGTTACCATCATTTTTTTTAACCGCTAAAATGGTACGTTTTTTATAAAAAGTTTTTATATAAAAGTTATTTAAAATCAAATAAATCTATTTTTTAAATTTGTTAATAATTAAACTTAATTAATCATGCACTAATAATCTGTCTTATTTTACGTGCGTCAAGACTTTCACTCCAACCCATACCTGCGAACCCTGCCTAAGGCGGCCATAATTTTTCTGTTTTGCTTACGAAGAAAGCTGATGGTATTCCTCGGCCTCCATGAGAATTTTTAGCTACAAACCTGCAGAAGCACAAAAACCTCCTTTGCAGATCATCTTCTCAGCACCCTCTGTTGCAGACTTGCAGCTGCAGTATATATGCCACTTGTACTGCTGTACCAGCTGATCCTGTCTCACGACTAAAGACCAAATTTAGTAATTTAGATCTGCCTTTCCATGAACCGCGTAATTAGAGCTCCCATAATTAACTATGAGACACTTGCAGTAATCTATAACAAGTAGTCAGACAGAGATTACTCCCTCTATTTTAATTTATTTATCGTTCTAGCAAATCTTACGCTAAACTAGTAGTACTTAGTATTAGAAAAGGAAACGTACCTCTAAAAATGCTTTCGAATGTGAGAATAATAAATATTTTGATAAAAAATTTAAATGTTAAATAACAAGTAATTAAACAGAGAGCTAATATTAAACAAATCTGGAATAATGCAACTGAAGTCCTTAATAATTGTAAAGAACCTCAGACGACCAGTTCAGCTACCTGCTGCATATTGACTCTGTTTAATTCCTCTTCGTCTTCCTCGACTATATTCCCATCTGAATGAATCCAGAGCCTCGCTTAAAAACTAAACCACTCTTGTCCCTTAATTAATCACACGAACCGCAGCTAATCACGTCGCGTAGTTAATTAATCACCCCCCGTCCATAGCCTAATCACTGGTCAGATTAATATCGCAACACGCTTGTGCGGCTTTCACACATGTGAGCCACAAGTAGTACAATTTTTTTTAAAAAAAACACGTGTACAAATTAATGACTGCATGCGCGTACAACTTATGTAAATTAAGTGCGCGTGCGTGTATAAGTAGGATATGGCGAGTTCAATCGAGGCTCAGATCATTAGCAGAAATCTAGTGATGTAGAGCTCTCATTTCGTGACTACCTCGCCAGCTATCACTTCGATCGAGCAACTTTTTCGACCACTAATCACTCTCCATTTGGTTTCAGAGAAACTCTAATCACTTGAGTTAATCGCTTAATTAGTTAGTACTCCTGCTAATGGCCAAGTCGTCATCTCTCGTGATGAGGCTTCACTCCCGCGGCGGAGGCGCGTGCACGCCCTCGCCGTTCACCCACAAGCCGGAGGCGCTGCCACGCTGAAAGAGCGGTTCTTGGCCGGGTTGATGAGCCGCCGATTATTTTGTGCCGCGGTTGTCCTCGGTCGCCGGAGTATCCGTGGTGCCGGACATGGACGGACTGCGTCGTCGACGGCGTGGATGACGCTCCGGTTGTTACGGCGCTGCTGGGCCAGCGCCCGTCGAACGAACGCTGGTTGTGTGCGGAGAAGCTCGGAGCGGCGGCGAGCCGGGACGACTCGATCGTGACGCCGATCGTGAGCGCACGACGCACTGTTCAGGGACTCGGCCAACTCATCGCCCAGGGAAGGGCGGCAGAGCTTCGAATCGGCCGGTACGGGAACCCCACCACCCGTGCAGTGCTCGAGGACAGAATCAGCGGCTGGAGAGGGCGGAGCGGACGCTTGTCACCTCCTCCGGCTGTATGAAGCCCATCGTCGCCACGCTGCTCGCCCTGGTCCCTCCGTTGGCCACGTCTGCTCCACCACGACTGCTTACAGCGGGAGCACGCGTCCTTCATCCTCGACAAGGCTCTCCAAGATGGGCATCAGGTAAGTAAACACCACTTGCTTGCTCCATAATGGCCATGACATTGCTTGCAGTTCTGACTCTAATGGCGTTTTCCATTGATTTGCAGTCCACGTTCGTCCGATCTGGACGACATGGAGGCGTTGAAATCCGTTCTTGATCAGGCAACGTAAAGTGATCTGATGCACATTATAAAACCTTAATCATTCTATATAAGTATGTCGTGATGATTTTCTGACGGAATATGTATGTGCAGTGACGATGTTCTACGCCGACTCGCGACGAACCCTCACCTGAAGGTCGGCGACGTGCCTCACGTCCGGAGCTGTGCACCGGAGAGGGCGCTGGTGTGCATCGACAGCACGCTGGCGTCGCCCATCAACCAGAAGCCGCTCACTCTCGGCGCCGACGTCGTCCTCCACTCCGCCACCAAGACATCGCCGGCCACCCACGACGTCATCGCCGGCTGCGTCAGCGGCTCGGAGGCCGCTCATCTCGCGGATCGCGCGTGGCACCACGACCTCGGCGGCGCCATCAGTCGGTAACCAAACACAACACCACTTAATCATTCGGAAAAAAACAACTCAGCCGAAAAAAATGAAGAAATTAATTAGACAGTTCACTGACGAAACTGCTACAATATTCAGAACGCGGCGTACATGATCATTCGTGGCCTGAAGACGATGGCGCTGCGGGTGAGGCGCAGAACCGACGGCGCTGCGGATGGCGCGGCTGCTGGGAGAACCACCCAAGATCGAGCGGTCTACTACCCGGGCTGGAGAGCAGCCCGTGGCACGGCGTCGCGAGGAGCAATGACCGGCGCCGCGGCGTGCATCAGCTTCGAGGTGCGGTCCGACCTGCACGGCGTGATGAGGTTCGTCGACGCGCTGGAGTTGCGCTCATCGCGACGTCGCCGGCGGGTGCGAGAGCCTCGTCCAGCAGCCGGCCGTCATGTCCTACTGGTAAGCTCGTCTTCTGTAGCTACAAGAGGACTGACAGCTGAATTAATTGCATGAAACTGATTTAATTAGTGCTAATGTTTGCGTTCTTAATTTGTCAGGGACAGAGTGACGAGGAGAGGCCAAGAATGGGATCAAGGACAACTTTGTGAGTTCAGTTTTGGGATTGAGAGGTTGAGGACCTCAGACGACAATACTCCAAGCCCTAGAGAAGATTTAATTTAGGGACGACATACTCTCCAAGCACAGAGAAAATTTAATGTAGGGCCAGCTTTCACTACCTGATCTAGAAATCTTGGATTTTAGGCACACAATCAATTTTTGATTGTTCAATTCAATTAGATGGTTTGTTCTAGCTTCAGAGGAAGGTTAACACGCATATTGGATTCTTTAATTTGTATACAAGGGAAAATGCTGAAGATAAATATCTTTTTTTCAAATGTTTACAGAAGATGTTCTGTAGTACAATATGTGACTGAGAGATGCAAATAGATGCCAGCCGATATTGTCTTCCAAACCAAAAGACTGGGAAACCTTCAGTTGTGCCCTCTATAATTCAACGAAACGCTAAAGAAATAACGAGCACAGTTTTTTTTTCTCAAATGTTAAAAAAGGAGGTAGTTCTAACGCTTAACTTCTCGGCAGAATTATATTTGAGAAATGAGATGCACTGCTTCTATAGGAGTACTCGAGAAAAAAAAAGCACAGATTTTAAAGAAGATGTGAGGACCAGATTAAAAGGGAATTAAAAGGCTAAACGTCTTCTGCAGAGGGTAGTTTCGTCTTTGAGTAGTTAAATGCGTCTGTGGCTCTAATCATATCAGACCGGAGGCCGTATCGCTCGCAGCTGCCGCCAAACGGAAAAATAACACTAATCAACTACCCCCGTTTTCATATCATTTCTCAACACAAATCATATTTTTTATGTTATTATAAAAACATAGTCGTTCTTCTTCTGTTTAGCTTACTCTACTTACATGAAAAACCACCCTCTTTATAAAAACCATCTCACCTAAAAGCAGACCAACTAATTCTAGATATCACCATACCCAAAAAGCCTTTTTTATATATATAAAACTAAAAAAATCACTATTTTTCTGTTGAACGTATGGACGTGACACCAATTTAAAAAAGACGCATACAAAGATAATCATTCTCACAAACAAAACAAATGCATTATCATAGGTAGGTATCTAGTAGCAGTGTTTCGGCTAGCGACAGAGGAGTCGGGATTTTTTTGACGAGAGTGAGGTAACCGCTGGTGTGCTATGCGGGCTGGTCGAGGAGAGAAGAAAGGACGCGACAATCGAATCAGGCTCGACGAACGGAGAATGATCGATACAGTTCTCGATTTGGGCTAACTTTCTTCAAAAAACGACGAACTACCCTTTGTAAATAACGTTCAGGCTATTAAGTAACTTCAATCCGGGCCTCTCGTCTTCTCTAAAATCTGTGCATTTTTTTTCTCTTTTGAGGGGTATACAAGCACATCTCTTGAGGAATTTGTAAACGTAAAATACTCTATGGAACATAACGCATATTGGAATTGTAAAAAACAGATATTCGTCCTATGGAACATATATGAAAGGATTTGCTAGATTCGATGTGCCTGAAATTTTATAAAATTTTTAGTCACCAAAAATTACACATTGCTAAGCATAGATTTGCAATACCATGTAATATGCAATTTTAGTTTATTTTAACTATAATTTTGTTATTGTATATGGTTTTACATTATTTTTATCTATGTCGGAATTCTTTTACATGTAATTTTGTAAAATTTTGTGAATTAAAATTTATTTCATATTTAGTTAGAATAATTTATTGTTAAACCCTTTATATAGGAAAGAAATTGTAACATCCTGAAATTTTCGAAATAAAAACCAGAAACTAAAATTCGTAACCATCAAAGGCTCTTTAAAAAATTTGCACCATGCTGGATCTTCTAGGAGTTATTTCGATTTATACTAGTGCAAAAATACAAATATAAATATAAATTGCCCCAAACTCAATTCAGGAATATGTGTTTAAATAAGAAACCCTATACTTATATGTACATATATATAAGTTTATGCAAGTTGATCCCTTATCAATTTCCCTTTTCAAAATCAATCCCCTATCACCTCGGGCCAGATCTCCCTCGGCCCACCCGGCCTCCTTTCCTTCCTCCTCACCACTTCAGCCCACTTGAAGTAGCTAGCCCACCTAGCCCCGGCCTCTCCCGCCCTCCCGTGCCCACCCGTCCCAGGTTCAACAGCCCAGCAAACTTCCCAGCCCAGCCCAGCCCAATTCGATGCCCTGAGGCGCCCGCTGCAAGCGTCCGACCGGCGCCCTGCACGCTCGCAACTGCCCGATAGCCACCCTGACTCAACCCCACCTATCAGTCTTTGCCCTACTCAGTGGATGCCCGCACCCACACAACTACGCGGCCATCCCACCTCTCCCTCTCTCTCTCCCTCGCTCTCTCCCCTCTCGCCTGGAGCTCGCCACCACGGCGAGACCCTGCCGAAGCCAGGCCGTACTGACACTGTGTGGCACCCGTTGGACTGAGCCGTGCCCCGCTGTGCCCGTCGGACCAGGCACCTCTCTCATTCCCGTTGACCGCCCTTGCGCCCGGCAGGCCAAGCCGCGCCCCACCTGTAGTGTCATGAATTCCCTGCTGCGCCCACCGGACCAAGTGCCTCGCCTGCTGTCACCTGCACCACGGCCACGTGCGCGACTGCCCCGCTAAGAGAGCCGCCACCGTAATCCTAGCTGTCCTCGCCTCTCGCCGCCCCAACCACCCCCGCGCGCAACTAGGTGCCGCGGCGCTCTATGTTGTTGTCTGCCACCACTGCGCCCCATGGTAGCCAACGGACTGACGGGCAAGCACCATCGCCGTGCCGACGCCCACATTGGAGCACTGGGTAAAGCGCCGCCATTTGTGGGTGCCATGGGCCCCGGGTACCTCATGACAAGCATATGGGCCACTCGGATGGAGGATGGGCCTAGCCTTGTAATTAGAGATATAGCTAGATTCGGCAGACTTCGCCTTGTATAGAAAGGAATATACAGTTCTAGTCGGGTACGTTATATCTCTAAGGGGAGATCTCCTAGTCGTAATCCGATGGGGACTCCTACCTTGTAACCTTGTCCCCCAGTATATAAGGGAGCAGGGCGCCCCATGAGGGCAGAAGAGCTCATAGAAGCACACGGCCATACAGTTCATCAGAACTACCACCGTATATCCTCAAAGGAATACATACAAACTGGACGTAGGGTATTACCTCACATCGAGGGCCTGAACCAGTATAAAATTTCCTTGTGTTCCTTTGCAATCCACCGAGTTTCCATCCGCCGAGTAGCCCCATATATTTATTGCCGGTGTAAAACATCGACAGTTGGCGCGCCAGGTAGGGGTTCGGCGCGATCTACATCTACAAGCTCGATGGATCCAGCAACCAAAGTCGACGGCGGCGAACTCTCCCCCGGAGATACAATCACATTCAGAAGCCTCGACGTCATCGCCGACCAGATCGGCAATCTCACCTTGGCCGACACGGACACGATCCAACCGGTCGAGGAACCAGCCGACTCCGCGCCAGTCGGCCCACACGACGCTGCGGCAATCTTCGACGACATGCTGCGGCGATCTCCTATACGCCCGAGCCCAGGGACAACTCTTCCTTTCAGTGTTCGACTCGGACTCGGTTTCGAGCCGGCCGAGATCGGGCCGAGAAGGGAAGAGATCGTCAATTTCCCGTTCGGACTCGGCGACGCCGCGGATATCTACAACCTACGTCCGACGCGGCAAACCCGATCCCCTGGAGTTCGACTCGGATACGGCCCCGAGCCGCTCGAGATCGGATCTAGGGAGGTCGGAGTGGTAATCACCCCCATCAACTATTCCGACTACGACTCTCAGTCGGACTCCGACTTCCAGTCGGACTCCGACTTCCAGTCGGACTACGACTCTAAGTCGGATACCAGCTTGGCAAGCTTCACTCCGCCACGAGAAATTTTCATGGCATCCAGAGGCTCGACTCCTATTCAGGAATCATGCCGACGACACGAGCCACAAGAGGAGGAGGCCAGCCGACTGCGAGAACAACAAGAGGAAGAAGCAAGACGCCTGCGCGCCCGCAACGACGATCTGCGCAGAGCCGGGCGGACTGCTCAGCAACAAGCCCTCCAAACCCGAGTCGGCGACCACGACGTCTTCGTCACGCCACAACAGAACATCGTGGCCGCCGCAACCCTACTGGACACGGTCCAACTTGGGCCTGATCACCAGGCCACCCCGACGATCGCAAGGATAAAAGCCATGCTTACCGCTGCTGCATGTCAGCAGCACCAACAGTCGGGCGATACCCTCATACCGACCAATCGGTCGACATTCCCAACGGCAGTCTCGTCTACCTCAAAGCGACGCCGCGCGGCTGGCTCCAGTCAGCTGCATACGGCGGCACGTCAGACGTCACTCGGCAACCCAAACAACAACCGGCAACGTCGAAGTGACCGTCGGACAACCGGATCTCCGAGGCCAACTATGGCATGATCTTCGGCAGGACACCAATGCTCGGCGCCGCGAACGAGAAGAAGACGAGCAACGCCAACTGGAAGACGAGAACGAGCATTTCGCCTCCATCACGAGCGGTTTTCGCCGCCGTAGTCGGGGTCGGAGTCCTCATGACGATGGAGGCATACCAGCCTTCACCCAGGAGCTACAACAGGTCGACTGGCCGCCGGGTTTCAAGCCTACAGCATCGACAAATACGACGGCAAGACCAATCCCGAGTCCTGGCTCACGGTCTACACTCTGGCGATCCGAGCAGCTGGAGGAAATCACAAAGTCATGGCTAACTACCTCCCAGTCGCTTTAGCCGACTCAGCGAGGACATGGCTAACAGGACTCCCAAAGCGATCAATCGCTCTTGGGGAGAACTCCGGGAACGGTTCATCACCAACTCCAGGGAACATACGGAAGGCCATCTTCTGAGTACGACCTATATCAGTTGCGTCAAAGGAAGAACGAGTCTCTTCGTGACTTCATCAAAGGTTTTTCTGAGAAGAGGAACTCAATCCCGAACATCAAGGATGAGGTCGTCATTGCCGCCTTTCGAAAAGGAGTCAAAGACACCTCGTTCATCGACAAATTCACTCGAAGCCTCCCAACTCTGTCAAGGCTTTATTCGACATGGCGAACAAATACGCCGATCGGCCACGCTGTTGCCCCGAGGCCCTCGATGACAACAAGTCACCCTGACAGAAGAAGCGGGACGACACCGACGATGCGGTCCCGACTAAAGCTGGGAATCGCAAACGCAAGTCAGACGGCTCTATTGTGGCATCGGTCACAACGTCTTCGACCTTCAACAACTGAGGATTATCGGAGCAACAAGTGACATGCTCGGGGCTCACAAACCCAAACACAAGGATGGCATCCCCACTCCCAAATACCGAACAGCTAAGTCGCTTTGATAAACATCTCCTCACTCGGCCTTGCTAATGCTGCAGCCGCTTACACCTAATAGGTGTACAAGCTGCGCATTACTTTTTTCCGTTTTTGCTCTTAAATGATTACAAAAGTACTCGAGTAGCATAAATCTCGTTCCGTGAAACTCTGCTCCATGTAAGACAAACTCAAGTCACCCAAAACGCGTGCCTGGGAAAACCATGAGCCAACTCCCGACGCTAGGGGGCTATGACTAGTCGGGCAGAGTGCTTAAACGTAAGGGTCAACTACTCGAGGAAATTAATATCAAAAAGAGAAGAACACGTATTTACATACATTGTAAAATACATTTTATTCGGGTGATTATTTCCATCATCAGATGCTACTCATCCGATATTTTTATATTGCAGGCCCAGCTCCGATATGCGTGACATGAACTCAGGGCTGCGAGCCTATCTCCTACGCTCGGGGCTAAACAAGTCTGCCAAAAATACACTCGGGATGCTCCATGAGGGCTACTGACCGAGTACTTGCACCAGTCGGATGTCATCTTCCCGGCTACGCTCCATGCGAGCCCCGGCTACGCTCCATGCGAGCTAATAATCGACCTCCGGCGCCAGTCAGGGCTGTGTACTACTCGGCTAAGTAGGGTACGCCATGAGGGTCGCCAGCCGAATCCTACGCTACTGCTAGGTTCGGGTACCTTATTTGGTCACAGCTCTGTTGGGTAGGGTATGCCCCATGAGGGTCGCTAGCCGAATCCTATGCTAATGCAAGGTTCGGGTACCCTGCTCGGCTCTTCTGAAGTCAGAGAAGACTTACATCGTCAAAGCGCATCCGGAGTTCTCATGCACTGCGTCACACCTGAGGAGGGCAAGCAGATCCTGCAACATACCTGCTCAGGCACCTATGGCAACCAGGCTGCATCCAGAACATAAGTCGGAAAGGCTTGCGAATAAGGATTTCTCTGGCTGATTGCGGTTATCAACACCAAAAAACTCATCCTGATAGGCGATGGATGATACTTCTATAGAGCTATGCCGGATAGGACGGCTCAGGCCGGCTTATTTGGTAGCAGCCACCAAGATATGAGTTCCTACAGTAGCATGCTCCATGTGGGCCGCCCGCAGGCTGAGTTGAAATTATAGCGCTGGTGCTACCAACAGGAGCCGATGAGGTAAACAGATATGCTTCATGAGAGCCTTATTGCTAAACATATATGTTTGGGTATCTGTCTTATCCACCAGGTCTCGAGGATACATCCTTACAAGGATCACAAGCTGGTCTTCATTAAAATTGGAGATGCAGGTATCTCTCTCGAGTACACCTAACCACGTAATGGATTTATTTTTCATACAGTGGTACTCGGCCTACATGCGTGGCCACCAGTTGCCATGAGCAGCATTATTCCCGCTGACATGATGCGGAGGAGTCTAACTTTCGAGTAGCATACTACTCGGGAAAGACTATAAACATTCTTCCAGCTGACGAGCTGAAGAGTCTAACTTCCGAAAGGGACGCCGCTCGGGAAAGACTATAAACACCTTTTCCAGCTGACATGAAGCTGACGAGTCTAATTTTCGAGTAGTATATTACTTGGGAAAGACTATAAATAATCATCCCGGCTGACATGATGCCGATGAGTCTGATTTTCGAGTAGTATACTACTCGGGAAAGACTATAAACACCCCCTTTCCAGCTGACATGACGCTGAAGAGTCCCATATACGAGTAGCATCCTACTCGGCAAGACTATAAACGCACATTCCGACTGACATGAAGTCGAAGAGTCCTATATACGAGTAGTTCCCTACTCGGCAAGACTATAAATCATATTCCGGTTGACATGATACCGAAGAGTCTCATATACCAGTAGTAATCTACTCGGGAAAGACTACAAGGTTAAAGATCTTTGACTTCATGTTTAATTGTTTTCACAATTAAGCACAAAGTCGGGGGCTACACCTAATAGGTGCGCCTATTCGGCGCACACTATTCCAACATCTACATCGAGACCTTCATAGCCTCGCTGCCAGCTGACATGAAGCAGGACTCGGGAGAAGCAGCACTCAGACAAAGAGTACTCGGGAGCAATGCACTCGGGAAGACTTCACCGTGGAGGATGAGCACTCGGCATCAGCTGTGACTCAACTATGAAGGTCTCGGGGGCTACTGTGGGTGCCATGGGCCCCGGGTACCTCATGACAAGCATATGGGCCACTCGGATGGAGGATGGGCCTAGCCTTGTAATTAGAGATATAGCTAGATTCGGCAGACTTCGCCTTGTATAGAAAGGAATATACAGTTCTAGTCGGGTACGTTATATCTCTAAGGGGAGATCTCCTAGTCGTAATCCGATGGGGACTCCTACCTTGTAACCTTGTCCCCCAGTATATAAGGGGAGGCAGGGCGCCCCTTGAGGGCAGAAGAGCTCATAGAAGCACACGGCCATACAGTTCATCAGAACTACCACCGTATATCCTCAAAGGAATACATACAAACTGGACGTAGGGTATTACCTCACATCGAGGGCCTGAACCAGTATAAAATTTCCTTGTGTTCCTTTGCAATCCACCGAGTTTTCATCCGCCGAGTAGCCCCATATATTTATTGCCGGTGTAAAACATCGACACCATTGTTTTTCCCCGTACCTCCATGCCTCTGCCCTGCTACCACCCAAGGCTTCACAGCACACGCGCGTCCTCACCCTGCCCCGCCTGCATCGCTGCCACCATCGTGCTCGCCGCTGACGCGCGTACGCATCCTGCCTCTGCCTGCCGCGCCCCCATGGAGCCTGCCGCCTGCGCCTATAAAAGGGGACGCAACCGCTGGGTAACTCCCTCATCCACCCCGCCTCCACTCCGCTACAACCGAAGTGAAAAGGGAGACCATAGATCGAAACCACCGACCTCCGCCACCTCATGCTGCTCGTGCCCTATCCCGTAGCCGCCTTGACCGTAATTCCGACACACACCCCCTCTCTCTGACATGTGGGCCCATCGCTTATGAATCTAATGACAATCATTAACTTAATGACCTCCTTAATCTATTAGGGGGGCATGTGGGCCACAGTCATTAGTGGAATCTAATTAAAATCGGTTTAAAGAAAGGTGTTGCTAACATGTGGACCCCACTAGCTTAATGAAATGTATTCAACCCTGTGTCACTGACGTGTGGGTCCAGGGCTTCTGACTGGGTCCACCTGACCTAGGCCCCACTTATCAGTGACAAAAGCCTTTACTTTTATAAAACTAATTTTAAAATTCTGTGGACCCACCTGTCAGTGAAAGAAAAATGGATTTTCTTAAGGAAAATAATTTGGGTAATGAATAGGGTATTTCAATAGTAACTTTTTGCAATTAATTTACATTAATTCAAATTTGAATTTTGGAAGCCTCTAATTTTTTTATCCGAAATCTAAATCAAGTGAAACTTTCACCAAAATTTATCTAAAATCAAGATCTTCCTAATGGCACTGGTTTGGTATTTTTCCCAATTTTCTTGATATTTATTCCGTATCTATATATCCTAACTGTTTGATCATGTTACAATAAAAATATCAACCGTTGGATCAAGGAGTTACTTATATGTGTTTATTAGCCGTCTCTTTCCCTCCTCTCTACCTTTAATTAGATACACACCATCATTAATCCTAAACCATTTGATCATGTTAGTACAAAATTATCAATCGTTGAATCAATAAGTTACTTATCTGCATTTATTAATCGTCTCTTCTCCTTCTCTCCACCTTTAATCTATGATAACTATATAGGTGTGTCCAGTAACATATTCTTACGAGAAATATGAACTAAATGAGAGATGAACATACAATGTAATTGCAGCATCAAGGTTAAATAAGCATGTAATGTTTAGATTTTATAATAGTACATATTCATTTCTATGAAAATTTCTACAAAATAGTGCTTTCAAAAAAATAAACCGTGAAGCAACATTATCAATTTTAGATGTCCATTTTCACCTGTTAATTGTAAACTTTAATTATTATAATAATATAAATCTAATAAATCCCATAGCAATGCGCGGGGTATTTTCTAGTTAATTAGTGTTTAGAGCCCGAGTATTAAATAGTCGTTTCACCCTACTAGGCTACGTTTACGATGATGAACCCATTGACACAAAGGAGGAAATTGCCGTCACTGAGCAAGGCAAGTGGCCACGCCTTCCTCCTTGAACATGTTGTACCTAATGCAAAAATGTTTTGGTTGCAAATAAATTGCATACCTAAAATTCCGTTCAAGCCTCTATCTGATATTGATGCCATGTTCCTTGATGCCGTATGCTATTTATATCCTCAAGTAAACTGTTGACAATGCTTAGTGCTGCTTACTAGACTTTTCATATACATGTGATAATGGTTGGAATGGGGATGGTCGTTCTAGGTAGGGAACGATCGTCATTTTATGTGAGTGAAGACATGAAATGCCACTTGCAAGACACATGGAAATCCGTTTGCGAAAACCAAAAACTAAGGAACAAAATCATTTTCAACCGGGGCGGCATGGATTGATTTGGGTGGTTCCTGAAAAAGATTAGCACCGACCCTGGTCAATTAAGGACCGAGTCAAGAAAATAGGCAGAAAACGAACAGAGTACGACCGTATTTCTCGTATGGGCATAGACCTAGTAGACTAGGTGATTCTAGTGGGGCGGCACCCTAGTCATGGCCAATCTATACACTGTGGTGCGATGTGTTGGAAGAAAGAGGATAGAGTGCGGGCAAATTGACATGTCGAATAAAATAAACCTTTGCTTCTCTCTCCTTGATGCCTCTAGATCCAAGACTCCTTACACCACTGGTAAGGCGGGATTAGAGAGCCAGGGGTGCATGGGGGTTCATAGTCTTTGGAGCGGGTGCCGTAATACTAGAAGATCTAAAAAACTGGGCCGTGGCAAGTCTCATGTGTTGGGTGCGCCATGGATTGCGGGTAAAACGTACATTCACAACAGTGTGAGTAAAATCAATTTATTCGAATAGCCGTGCTTGCAGTTAAAAGAGCACCGGGACTTGAACTAATCTTAACTAGACTCTAAATCTTCAAACCTGATTAGGACGGTAATGGATGGATACGAGAACTTGGCGAGGTGGACACAACCCTCATGATGGGTTAAACTACTCAAACAATGGCGAAGGTGTTTAATAAAATGGCTAGATTATAGGCTTGTGAAATGATTTCAGAAAACTAGCTTTGAGCAAACAACCCTATGCCTCCCTTGAACCCTGTGAGAATCTATTCATGTTGTAGTGGTGGCTTGAGAGTACTCTAAGTGCTCACTGTTGCTTAATCCCCCTTTTTAGGAATAAATGCCGATAGTGAACCATGCGAGCACTACGTAGAGGAGGAACCGAAGGAAGCGCCATAGGACCCAAGCCGCTAGTCGATTGCATGTGGACAAACGCAGAGCTGTTGCCGCTTATGCTTCCGTTATCGCACCTTATCTCTTTTGCTAGTTGATCATAAGAAAGCTGGCTATGTCTATTCGGAGCCCTACATGGGTAACCCATTTTTGTAATAATTAGGTATTCTAAGACTTTATGACGATGATTGCAATGATACCGATTATGTTATGTATATACTAAACTACTAATCCAGGGATCAATTTGGTACTTAATACATGAGGGATTTTCGGTCTTCAAAATCGGGAGCCTACAGAAATGACTTTGTTTGGATAAGTAATAGTGGGAGTGATGAGAACTATTAGATTAATTACCATCCAAGAGAAGAGAAAAGTGACTAAAGTTTTTAAAATTTTTAGTCACCTAAAATCTAGAAACTCCCTATATAAAAATAGAGTCAAACAACTAGATCCGGGTGGTTGTATAACTTATACTCTATGGAACGTAACACATATTGAGGTGGCTGACATGGCTATATATGGCGATAACTCAGCCAATGGCCAAAATGTCATGTCGACTCCGATCTTCTTTATTGTTAGAAACACGCTAGTTTCTTGCCGCCACGTCACTACCTTACACGGTTCTACCGCAGTAGATAACCAACCATGTTGTTATCTTGATCTCTCCTTTGTATAGAGTAACCATCGTCCAATGCTATATAGTATTCCCTGCTTTTTTTTTATTTGCATTATTGATACTTCACGTTGTCTGTTGGATGGCATTAATTTTCTGGATATCTTTTAATAATTACCTTTTGAATAATTTTGTGGGAGTCAGGACGTACTACTTTTTTTCATTAGTTATGGCACCTCCATATACACCATAATTAGAGAGATGCTACGGGTTACAAAAAAATTACACGAGAAAATTAGTTAGCTAGGTTCCTTCCTGTACTTCTTAAGGACCTACTCCTACCTGTTATACTAGAAAGTTTGATGTGGTCTGTTTTAGGGTGCCAAATAGAAAGAATTAATGGTAAGAGTTCAACATATGTTATGTGACGTTGTGTATATATGGTGACTAGTCGACTATATATCGATATGAATGCATGTGGCTGCAATGTGCTGCACAAATACTCCAGTCGTACAATAAGAAACTGACCCCCACAAAAGCCATGTGTGTACTACAATAAAACACACCAGCTGCTACTACAATAATGGAATAGATTTACCCTTTCGGTTCTTTAAAACAAACTAACCCTTTCGATTACTGGATGGTTAAGCTAGCTGCAGACAAAATAAAAGGTAATTAAGAAGAAAACAAAAGCCACAGATGCATGAACCTATAGCTAGCCGAATCTACCTTGGATTGCAGCACGCGTGTTGATTAGCTTTGTTAAGCTACCACTTGTGTTGCCAGCAAGGTCAAGTCATATATTGTGTAATTATGTATACTGAACTTTGTAGAGGCATCCGCATTATTTAATTAAATAGTTCACCACATCAGCGTGACATATCAAAAATGCCTTGTCATACGTACATTGTCGTGTAAATGGAAGTAGATTCTTGTTCTTAAACCCGAGGATGCTACTCCGAGCAAGTCGCACACCCTGCATCACAGTGCGTGCATTTCCCGTTCCTTATGCTAACCATAGTGCTTAATTAGCGCTAACTTTAGTGATTAGTGTTAAGTATAACTTTTTTATAATAAAATAATAAATAAATATTTGAGTTGAAAGTTCTAAATTTAGAGTTGAAAGTTTAAAGGTTGAACGTTTCAAAATCTAGGTAGAGTTCTTAAAATCTTTAAGTTGAAAGTTTTAAATTTCAGGTCAAAAGTTTCAAAATTTGATCTAAAATTTTCAAAATTTTAGTACAAAGTTTACAAAAAATTTTCAAATTTGAAATAAAACTTTGTGTAGAAAAATATCTATTTAAAAAATTTTAATCGAATTTGAAAAAATTAAAAAATGACTACATATTGTAAAGAAATAAAAAAACTATAGGAAAAAACTTTCAAATAAAATTTTTGGATAGCTTTCAATCCATACTAAAGCCCTTAATGGATATGCTAATCATTATCCATACAAAAAAAATTTGGTCTTTACTCTCAATATTTTGTCTATTGGATTTGTTTTAAAATATAGATCCGCTTCGTCTATATGCTGGGCTGTACCACGCGCTGGGCAACTATTCGGAGATAACTCCGCGTTGGGCGCCTGATCCAGAGGGAAACGGGCGCTGTCTGCACCGTCCAATCTGCGAGATCAAGTCAACATGTAGGTCCCTGCTGCATGCGGCTATAAGCCTATATAGCGCAGCAGTAGGAATTGCAGCAGCGCACGCACAGCACGTAGCAGCTTCAAAATATTTATTAACATACGAATGCATGTGACTGTGGTTTCATCCATATAGCAAACGTAGAACACTTCATTAGCATGCTTCAAATTTTTTTCAACTCACCCGATGAAATCTATACTTCTTTAAAAAAAGATAATGGTGTGGCAGTGAATCTGCCACCCCACCTACTTTTATTGTAAATTTTGCAAATTACCATTTAAACTTCTTAATATCAAGAAATAATAAAATCAAAATGGATAGTCATATGAAAAATCAAATTAAGGTGAATATTCTCTATAGAAAAAGATATGTAACATATTTAATGGAAAATATATTTTTATTTAATTTATATAATATTATAATATATTTTCTTTATCTATAGCAAAGCATAAGTATTTAGCTAGTGTTTCAAAAAGACGTAACATTAAAAAATATAGACTGCAACACTAACAACCACTACGTGAAACATCGAATCCTAACGACTGAAACATCGAAAAATTCTAAAAAATAAAACTTAAAATATGTAACATAGTCGAAATTTAATTGAAACATTTGTTTCTCACGCGTAAAACATTGGATTTAAACGGTTGAAACATATATATTTTTTAAATAAAACATAATTGTGTGAGATTTTTATAAAGATTTAATTGTAACGAACACAACTGTATAATCGGATTGTAGATTAGATAAATAATAAGATGAAAAATCATATAAAACTTACTAAAAAGTTGTGAAGGGAGGAAAGAGGGAGGGACGGGAGAAAAGAGCCAGAGCATGAGGCATACAGGGGCTTTGCAGCATCATCAGGCATGCAATGGCTAAATATTTTTATAAATATTGTTTTGTTTATAATTTAATCATATTTTCAGTCAGGGATAATAGTTTGTTTTGTATACGGCTTATAATGCTTGTTTTATATGCATGGTTTTTAGATTCTTACTTTGTATGGAGTTAACATTACTTGTTTTTGTGTGTATGGTTACTTGTTTTGTTTGCTACAAACTGAACAGTACTTCGCTAAGCAAGCATAGCATGCTAGCTAGCTAGGCCAAATTAGAGCACGCTAGTTGTTTTTTAAGCACATCTATTGAGCTAGAGTTCATGGGCTTATTTATGTGCAACATAAGCATAATTTGTTGGGCTGACAAATTGACAAGAGAGTTCACGGGGCCATATTGTGCAAACATGGTTTTATTGACTGAAAATACAATACTCTGGCTTTTTATGACGTTGGTTAGTTCAAACATCAAATCTCTACTATTATAAAAATAAATAGTGTTTCTACCAAAATTTTCATCCGTCGTTGACATCATCATCCCATCATGCTGACGTCACCCATCACCGACGCTGGTGAGCAGACGACGCTACCACTGTTGCCCCGCCACTGCTGATGCCATTCGCCGCCGGACTACCTCACCGATGCCGGACCGCTGTGGACCACCTTTGTCTCGCCAAATAACCAGGTGAGCACTCAACTGACGATGGGAAGGGAGAAGAGGGGCTTACCACCATGGATTCCACCGCCCTGATCGAGCCACCTTGATCTGTGCCCACGCACGCCTCAATCCGTTGAGCTCACCGACTGAGCTGCCCCCTATTCTTCCTGCCGCAGAGCTCGTCTAGCCGTTGGCGCGCCCACCAACCGTGTCCTGCACGACGTGTCCTGACGCGCCATGCCGGCCGACACTCACAACAGCACCAAGCAGTTGCGCCACGCCATGCCTAGCCACAGGCGTGCGAGTCGGCCACCTCCCACAAGGCGTGTGCCATCGTATTGTACTGGTCCAACGCCCTGGCGAAACCGCGCATGGCACCACGCTGCGTCGGGCAGCAAATGCTTGGCCACGAGGCGCTGCGCCGGGGTCGGCCGTGAAAGTGCATCTAGCCCCTAAGTGGGTTTTGGTGGATTAATGACAAAGCGGTTAAGAGACTAATGAGTTTATCAAGAATTGTGCAAAGAATTAGTCTCAGGTTGTTTAGTGTGGTGCATGGAGAACCCCACAAAGACATGACGCAAAACGGCGAAGCGACTCGGAGTTTATTTTAAATTCTTTTGAATTTTTTTTTAGTCGAGGAAAAACCGTACTATCAAGAGGGGTTGCAAACAATGTTCCAAGACCTCTCAAGTGCTTAAGATCCAAATAGCTGAGAGTCCATCACTTTGGCACAACACATACACTTAGGATAGGCTAGTTTTAGTGTCAGGGTCGGAGGTTCCTACCCCCAGGGTCGGAGGCTCCGACCAACCAACTCGGCCAGAGACTAAGTGTTGGCCGGAGGTTCCTACCCCTGGGGTCGGAACCTCCTAGCCAAAATCTGTGATTAACGGCTAAGTGACGTAAGCAACTGCCTATAAAGCCCAAACTTGGATTTTAACCATTTGGGGGACCACTCCATTTCATTCCAACTGTTCCCTAGCCTCTCCTAAGGTCTTTTGAGCTCTCTCAACTAGTTTTAGTGCATCCTTGGTGATTCTTATGAAGATCTAGTGGGAAATTGAGTGAATTTATTGAGAGAAGGCTAGGAGGATCTTGTGCACTTGAGGAGGACGCGGATTGGCTGCTTGGAGCTTATTTATCCTAGAGGGAAGCCTCCTATACGGTTAGGCATCTCCCGCGAGCTTCCTCTTGTTGTGGATTGTCCCGGGAAAGTTTGTGAAGGTTAATCTTGCCTCCGCAAGGAAAAGAGATAAATTCTAGTGGATACCAAGTTGATCTTCGTGGTCGCTTGGTGAGGAAAGGGGTCAATTGAGACCCAGCTCTTTGAAGCTCCTCAATGGAGACGTAGGATCTTTGTGATCCGAACTTCGGGAAAAATCTTTGTGCCTCCGTTGTGTTTTCTCGTTATTGCCTCTTTTTGTATCTTACCTTACCAGCATTTATCTCTTATTCCATTACTTGCACCATACTTGATCTCTGTCAAAATTATCCATAATTGAAGTGTCTTGGTAGAGTCTGAACTCCAGGGTCGGAACCTCCAGCGTTCTTGGCCGGAACCTCCAACCAGCCCTCTCGGCCAGCTCGAGAAAAGCCGGTCAGAACCTCCTACTATTTTGGTCGGAGGTTCCTATCAGAATTTTACCGCTGCATTTGAAGAATTTTTCAGGAACGCCTATTCACCCCCCTCTAGGCGACATCAACGGGCTTTCAGGCCGCGCAGAGCGTTGACGGCGCTGCACCAGCCGCGCCTGCCGGAGACCTCCCTGGTTGGAAAGGGGGAGAAAGAAAGGAAAGAGAAGAAGAAAGAAAAGGAAAGAAAATAGAAAAAAAGGAATTGGTAATTTTGCAAAAAAAACCTTAAAGTTTTCCAAGTTTGCCTACGCAGCTCTCACCGCATGGGATTTGTGCGTAGGCCCCTAAAATTTTAGAAAAACCCTATTTCAGCCCTCTATCATATTGAATCTCTACTATTATAAAAATTGGCAGTGATTCTGTTCGTCCACCTTTCTCCCGTTGTTGCATGTCATCTTCGGACTCTGATTTCCTCGCTTCGAAGAACATAAAAGAAGTGGAAAAAAAAAATCAAGAGATCCTTTTTCTCGTCGTCGTGTGTCATCTTTGAACTTCGATTCCCACGCATCAAAGAACAGAGAAGAAGGGGAAAATCAACAGATAAGGGCGCAAACCTTCTCGGCATACTGATAGAGTGTTCCACCGGCACCTCCTCTTCCGATCCGTCGCATCTCACTCTCATCCCCACCACCAACAGGAGACCGGAGGCTAGGGAGCTACTGGATCTAGCTGGTGGCTAGGGTTCAACCAAGCCCGAGCTCGAGGGAGCTCGAGGAGCCGATTCTCATAGGCAGCGGCCGCAGAGGAGCTATCAAGGCAGCGCATCCTTTTTCGATCCACCACTTCTCACTCTCATCCCCACCAACAGCAGGAGGTCGGAGGCTAGGGAGCTGTCGGATATGGCCTGTGGCTAGGGTTCAACCTAGCCCGAGCTCGAGGGAGCTCGAGGTATCGATTCCCGTAGACAGCGGCTGCAGAGGAGCTATCGAGTTTGAACCGTCGAGGCGAGACATCCATGTGTAGCGACACCGATGAGGTGATCGGAGAGCGGAAGCAGTGGCCTCATAGTGACTCGGCAAGAAAAGAGGATCGGGTGTAGAGGCCGAGCCGCTCCTCGGTCTTTGACCGAGTGATTTCTGTCTCACGTTGGTGTGGGAGGAGTTTGTGGAGAACATAGGATGTATGTATCGACGAGCTTTTTGGATGTTTGACGCACGTCCAAGTAAGAAAATTGTACGGTCAAAAATTTGAGTAAAGTGCACAAAATTTTCACTCAATTGTTTTGTAGATCACTTAATAATAGGAAAAAAACTAAGAACACATATTCTCTCCATTTTCATTTATTTGACGTTGGTTTAGTTCAATAGGTAGTACCTATTTTGGGCCATCTGGCACCACAAAGCAAGGCCGGCCCAGCTACGCCGAATATCTTTTCCGCTGAAACCCAAAACAATGGTAGTATCAGCAAATAATATGGTTGGGCCAGCGTTAGCGAGCCCAACGCATGCAGGCTGCAGAAGCCTGAGCTCATTAAGTGCCAGATAAGAAGATGCAAACAAAGGCCCATATTTTAGCCCAACAATACTGTAATTAAGGTTGGATTAGGCTAAGAAAAGGCCTAATTTTCTGATGGGCCGTGAAAGGTTTCGGCCCAAGAACAGCTGGCCCGGTAAAACGCCCACTTCCTTGCGTGCCAAGAAGCCGTCGCTAAAAAAAACCCCGACAAGGAGGTGGGACCGAGCCAGAAAAACGAGTCAGCTCAGCTCCCACCCCACCACCACCACCACCACCACCGCGTCCGCTCCCATATATAAACGGGGGCGACCAATCAATCCAGCGAGTCGTCGTCGAGAGCATCAAACCCCACGCACACAGAGGGAGAAAAACCCCCTTCTTCCTCACCCACGCCGGCCGGCGATGGCGGCGGTGCTGCCGGTGGAGGGGCGGAGGAACGTGCTGGTGACGAGCGCGCTGCCGTACGTGAACAACGTGCCGCACCTGGGGAACATCATCGGCTGCGTGCTCTCCGCCGACGCCTTCGCGCGCTACTGCCGCCTCAGGGGACACAACGTGCTCTACGTGTGCGGCACCGACGAGTACGGCACCGCCACCGAGACCAAGGCCATGGAGGAGGGCTCCTCCCCCAGGGAGATCTGCGACAAGTGAGCCACTACACAGTCCATCTCTTCTCCTGCTTGCTTGTTTTGGTTAAGGTTTTGGTTGCGCTCGATCCTGCTCTCAAGTGCAGTATTCTGCTCCGATTATTGATCGATTGAGAGCAGATTATGGCACGAATTTTCACTTGAATTTGAGGCGATTTCATATCGATGTGGAGCAATTTGGTGCTTGGTTTGAGATTGGGAGCGATGGAATTGTCAGCTAGGCTTATCCTTTTGGAAGCAAATTGGCAAGTTGCCCTGCTTTCAATTTGGACCAAGTCCAACTAAACAAATTCGTCCTGTCCCACTAGTTGCCTTTTTTACTTTGGATTAGCAATTACAATTTTCCAAACGAATCCCCTCCCCTGTGCGAAATGTAGGTACCATGCCATCCACAAGGAAGTCTACGAGTGGTTCGGCATCAGCTTTGACATCTTTGGCAGGACATCGACGCCCCAACAGACCGAGGTCTGCCAAGAAATTTTCCTGAAATTATTGGAGAACAATTGGCTCTCAGAGAACACAATGCAGCAGGTAAAATTGTGCAGTGCAGCACCTCTGTTTTCATTCCAATAAAAGGTTCATTTCCTTTGTTGCCTCGGTGATGTTTTTTGCTAACAGATGACGTGGCTGTGCTTACCTGCTGCAGCTTTACTGCAATTCATGCCAAAGGTTTTTGGCTGATAGGCTTGTGGAGGGCTACTGCCCCACAGAGGGATGCAACTATGACTCTGCCAGGGGTGATCAATGCGAGAAGTGTGGAAAATTGCTGAATTCAACTGACTTGATTGATCCCAAGTGCAAGGCATGTCACATGTGTTACCTTTCCACTGCTACCCCAGCAAGTACCCATAATGCATTTCTTTAATGTGCTGTGAATTCTGAACTTTCTGCAGGTTTGTGGGAGCACGCCTTGTGTCCGGGACACAGATCACTTGTTCTTGGAGCTCCCTCTGCTGAAGGAGAAACTGGAGAAGTACATCGACGAGACTTCTGTGGCTGGATCCTGGAGCCAAAATGCTATTCATGCAACAAATGCTTGGTTGAAGGAAGGTTTGAAGCCGCGTTGCATCACCAGGGATCTGAAATGGGGTGTCCCTGTCCCACATGAGAAATACAAGGACAAGGTTGAATTGACTAATAGGAAAATTCTGAACTGTCTATTGTTCAAGTTTGTGTCAATTGATTACCAATTCTTGTGAATTTGTTTCAGGTCTTCTATGTCTGGTTTGATGCACCAATCGGGTACATCTCCATCACGGCATGCTACACGCCTGAGTGGGAGAAATGGTGGAAGAACCCAGAGAATGTTGAATTGTATCAGTTCATGGGTAAAGACAATGTCCCATTCCATACGGTAAGAGTACATATTCTTTTGGCAAGTTGAGCATCCAATTAATTATTCGGTTTTGATTAGATTCTGTATGTCCAAACACATACGCTTCATCATGCCTTCTCTTTTCATGGAAATCATGTTTTCTGCATGTGATAAAATTTTCAGGTCATGTTCCCGTCCACACTACTTGGAACTGGAGAAAACTGGACTTTGATGAAGACGATTAGTGTGACAGAGTATCTCAACTATGAATCAGGTATCACCACTGGTTTTGTGTTTTTGATTCCAGGCTACTTGTGTCTTACATTGAGAATGGTTACCTCAAATATTACATTATGTTTTTTCAGTGAGCCTATGTGGACATCTTTCTTATGTTAGAATTTTTTTTCATGCACAGGGAAGTTCTCCAAAACAAAGGGCATCGGAGTCTTTGGCAATGATGCAAAAGCCACAAATATTCCTCCTGAAGTGTGGCGATATTACTTGCTTACCAATCGTCCCGAGGTTAGTTTTCAGATAAATCATAATATTTTCAGTTGGCTTTATGCAGGCGTGTACAAAACTACTGTAAGAAATTTGTTTTGAACTGTTTTCTGTTACTCTCAGGCATCAGATACATTGTTCACTTGGACAGATTTGCAAGCTAAGTGTAACAACGAGCTGCTAAACAATTTAGGGAACTTCATCAATCGAGTGCTAAGTTTTATTGCAAAACCAGAGGGTTAGTAAAACAAGAAAAAAAATCTTACAGTTTTGAACATGATACGTCTGTTTGAGCTCACTGTTTCCTTCAGATTCCTCTAGTGGCATCCGCATTCACTCGTTGCTCATGCAGGATCTATCTAATGAGATGTTAAGATAGTTCAACTACTGTTGCAGGAACTGGATATGGTTCTGTTGTACCTGATTCACCTGATGCAGATTCGCATACTCTGACTCAGTCATTGGCAGAGACTGTTGGTAAATTGACTGACCAGTACATTGATGCAATGGACAAGGTAATGCATTGATTTTGAATTATATTGAATGTACTACTCAATAAATCTGAATTTGAATTGCCTCTATGGATCTGAAGAATTATGTGGAAACAACCATTTCCATTAACAGGTCAAAATAAAACAAGGGCTGAAGATTGCAATGGCCATTTCTAGTGAGGGAAATGCATACCTACAAGTAAGCCTTTGTTCTTCTTGTTCTTCACTTATGTTCCTATTGTGCACTATATACACTTCTCAGTACCTTGGAATGGTCTAAAATTTTCCATCGATATGCAGGAGAGTCAGTTTTGGAAGCTGTACAAACAAGATCCAGCTAGTTGCGCCACTGTGCTGAAAACCTCAGTTGGACTTGTGTACCTCCTGGCTTGTTTGCTGGAGCCTTTCATGCCGACATTCTCAAAAGAAGTATATCTCTGCTTTGTCGTGCTTTATCGTGCAAGTTACTCACATATTTGCACATATCTTTAATGAGAATCTAAAATGTTCCTTGTTCTCTCACTTAGGTCCTGCAGCAGCTAAATCTGTGTCCACAAGAGCATCTATCATTTTGTGATGAAAAAAGAGAGAGTGAGAAGGCAAAAAGACCTTGGGATCTCATACCATCAGGCCACAGGATAGGCAAACCTGCACCTTTGTTCAAGGGATTGGTATGCTTATGTGCATATTTGGACGATCTTCATATGTTTCACTACCTTCTTTTGCTTGATGCCTCCCACTATATGCAGGAAAACGATGCTGTGAAGGGGTTGAGAGACAAATTTGCAGGCAGCCAAGCTGAAAGAAAATTGAGGACTAAAGTTGCTGCACAATTGGAAGCCACAGAAATATAAAAGCTAATACTATATTCACTTCAACTTCTATGTTATCACCATCATGCAGGAACGTTTTCTTTATTTTGCCTTGAATGATAAATGTACAGTGTAGTTACTACTGGTTGATGATAATACATATTACTTGTAATTCCAAAACTCAAACGCTCAATTGGTTTTAGTTACTGATGAGTAATTATTGAGGATTGTACATATGCCACTCTTCTGAAAATCAGTACTGGATGTGGTCTTTGTGTACTGTTCTCTCAAATATCTTCAGAATTACATGCCCACTTGAATAGATATTGTGAAGTTACGCCAGAATTCTGAAGCTCACTAATAGCACACGCAAGCATATAAGATATAAAAAATAACATCACAAGCCATATGCTAGGGCAGTCAGTTCGTGAAATACCTGTTCCATCTGGAAAAATTGATGACCGGTGATTTTTGGAACCCTGCTTATAGGTGCTGATCAATCTTTGAAATATTCTGGTTCGATTAATGCCGACTGCCCTGAACTCTGAAACTTTGGTGCTGATCAATCTTCAAAATATTCTGGTGCAAACCTGAGACTTGACTGGTAGAACACCTTCCTCGTATTCAGAAAATACTTAATCATGTCTAAAATTATATAAATTATTCAAAATTGTTAAGAATGTCTAGTCCATCCAATCCAAGCAATGGTTCTGTTACTTTGGCGAGCGAACAGAACACTTGGTTCTGTTACTTTGGCAATGGCAAGCGAGCAGAAACCCTCATCAAATCAGATACAAAGTTCAGTGCCTGACATAGGGACTTGGGGAATCCATAGCCAAACCAAACAAACATTATTTATAGAGGCACTATAGTTCCAACTCCACGTTATGTGCAGGGAAGTGGCCAATAACTTCAGTGGCATATATTCCTATTAAATGGCCAGTCTGACGACATTATTCTCAAGTAGCAAGTTGAGTCACATATAAAGCTTGATCATTGCTTAATTTCCAAGTTTCTGATACTTATCAGCTAGGAGTATCAATCAGTAGAATATGAAATTTTGTGGAGCTGATGAAAATGTACGATAAGAAAACCCAGATGCTCGGATTCTTCAAGATGGGGGCCACAGCGAAGAAACTTTATGCCATTTGCATGTGCAAGCTGCTTTTATTCATTCCTATCAGAATGTAGTAGAATAATATCAACAGAATCTAATTCTGGCATGTGACAGCTTTTTCCATAAGAGAGGGAGGGTCGTCCCTTCTCTGTTTTCTCATTTTGATGAATTTCGTGCTGATATCAGTTTTTCCACTTGCAAATTTTGTGGCAAGTAGTCTTTAATGCGAAACTCAGATTGGTTTCATCTTTTTTTTTCCTCACAACAATTAGAAAAGTTAGCTCATGCAAATGCCTGTCCAAATCCAAGCAAACGATCAAAGTGAAAAGCCTCTGGAATGTTTAGGCTACATTCCAATGTAAATGTCTTTTCGAAAGTGGGTGCCCATAACTGTAAATTATAAAGTAACGGATACAAGCAAGTAAGAAACTGGGAACATTATTGAATAGTACAACAGACTTTGGATATCAACAGTACATCAGAATGGAAACATTAACAAAAAAGCAGACCTGTAATCTTGAGGGATGTCTTTAGGATTTAGAACTGACATAAGGTAAGCACTTATGACAATGTAAATATAGAAAATATATACTTCTTTAGGAAATGCTATTACAAATTCATCAGCATATCAGTTTCCTAGTGTACAATATTATTTTCAAATGACTCGGAGTAAGTTATATAATCTGTTTTATTGCACTCCTCTGAAGCTATTAATAGAAAAGGTGAAAGTACAACACAAGTGGAACATGTCTACAATTATACAGTTAATTCAAGTTCAACATATCAAATGACTTTCCATGGCATAAGTAATCAGGAAAGAACCAAACAACAATGGTAGGTAAAACAAAATAAACAGAGAGGACGCTTACCTTATGCTGAAGAGGAGCAACAGATAATGGTGAGTGGTGACCGAGAAGCTACTCTCCCCAAACTCAAATCCAAGGCACTGAACAGGCCACCACATTCACATCCAGTGTGACGACATGACGCATGATTTGTAGACCTGGAAACAAACAACCTATAACATGGAGGAGTCTGTGAAGATAAGAACATAGGCAAGATTGACTCTGCCCAGTGAAGGCCTCATAAGCATTTGACGTTGTTGATAGCTAGTGCAGAGGCTCCATTCATATTGCAGCAGATTGGAAATCACATACGTCTTGATCCGCAATGCAGGCCAAAAACCAGAACAAAATGTAGCAGGATAAGGCTCACGATGAGGCAGATAGGACAGCATGGAATGCCAAGGAGAGCGGAGCAAGGACCACTGAGAGGTAATGGAGGAGCCTGAGGGAGTATGTGACTTTATAATGCAATTGAGGAGAAATGGAGGAGGGCAGAAAAACAGAGCATGCAAACCACACTTACCCAGGAAGTGGATTAAAGAGCATGCAAGAACTTTGCAATCCGTAGTGGAACGTTATTGTTTCCACTGACATGCAAGCTGCAAAAGAACGACCAGAAAGTTCTTCGGGAATGCCTCAGATACTAATCAACATGTGGAAATATACCCTTCTCAGCACATTGCCTGGCAAACTGGCACAATTCGACATGGTTAAGTTTGTGCATCTGATTAATTGTGCAGCACAACTGGACATATCATCTTGCATAGCTCACCCAGCTTTTCAGCCTAAAGAACGCTACACCACACCAGTTGCAGAAATGTTGAGCAAGTCTTCAGTATGCCTTATTTGTAGGGTGATCTCATGCAAGCAGTCATAAATAGCATCAGCATCTGTATGTGACTTGTCCTTCACGATAAATTCATGAACCACACCATTCAGCTCAATGCAGCTGCAACCAGGAACTTTCTCTACACCCAAATGTCTCATCATAGCTCTGACTTTGTCAGCCTTCTTCCTCATGTTAGCTTCTGCATACATGTTAGCCAGTAGCACGTAGATTCCACTATCACTAGGATCAATTTCTACCAATTTCATTGCTGCCTTTTCTCCCAGAGAGATATTACCATGCATCCTACAAGCAAAGAAGATAGCACCCCAAACTACTGCATCAGGTTCCATAGGCATAGTGTTTACTAGCTGCTCTGCTTCATCTAAATGGCCTGCCCTGCCTAGTAAGTCTATCATACATGAATAATGTTTCATTTTCCTCTCAAGATGATATTTTGAGTCCATCAGGGAGAAAAATTCTCGACCTTCTTTAACCAAACCAGCATGACAGCATGCTGACAGAACCCCTATAAACGTAATCTCATCTGGTTGCTGCCCAAGATCTATCATTTTCCGGAAGTGCTCTATGGCCTCATAAGCGAGTCCATGATTTGCTAGACCACATATCATTGCTGTCCATGTGAGTGCATTTTTCTCAGGAATTTCTTTGAAAACATGGATAGCCTTCTCGATATTCCCACACTTCGCGTACATGTCAATGAGAGATGTGCCAAGCGCAACACTAATTACAAGCCGATGCTTCTCAATGTACCGGTGAACCCACATCCCCATTTCCAATGCTCCAAGATGTGAACAAGCAGTTAGAAGATTAACCATTGTGATCTCATCAGGCTCCACACTTGCTTCCTGCATCTCATGAAACAAGGCAAGGGCCTCCTTGCACTGTTTGCATTGCACATAACCGGTCATAAGTGCATTCCATGGGAACACATCCCTTTCAGGCATCTCATCAAACACTTTACGTGCATCATCCATCAATCCAAATTTGGCATACCCTACAATCATCGTCGTCCAAGAAACAACTGTCCTGTGTTCGATCCTCTCAAAAACAGACACTGCAAGCTCTAAACTGCCACACTTAACATACATATCCATCATCGTATTCATCAGCCTCACCGTGCACCTCACTCCATTACTCTCCACGAACCCATGAAGCCGCCTCCCAAGCTCCAGGTCCCGCAGCTGCCCGCACCCTGACACAGCCCCAATCATCGTGACCTCGTCAGGCCTCACCGATGCATCCTCTGCCACCATCCTCCAGAACAGCTCCAGCGCCTCACCGGGGATCCCCCGCCGCACGTACCCTCCAATCAGCGTGTTCCATGACACCAAGTCCCTCACGGGACTTTGATCGAACAGCTTCCTGGCGTCCTCCATGGGGCCACGGACCGCGAGGAAGTGCATCGCGGCGTTCACCACGAAGACGTCGGAGTCGAGACCGAGGCCGAGGACGTGCCCGAGCACCGCGTCGCCGTAGCCCCTCTCCTGCAGGCGCGCGCAGGCCTTGAGCAGGAATGGGAAGGTGAGGTGGTCCGGGCGCGCGGCGCCAGACCGGAGGAGGGCGCGGTAGAGCGAAAGGCAGCGGTGGACGATACCACCCCCGCCGCGGCAACCGTGGCGGTCGTCGTCGCAGAGGGAGAGCGCTCGGATGGCCGCGTTGTAGGCGGAGGTCGAGTGGGGGAAGAGGAGCGCGAGCGCGTGGTGGAGCGGGGGGCGCGGGGAGGCCGAGCTGGAGGCGTCCGTGGTGGAGAGCGCGTAGGCGGACGCGAGGCGGGAGGAGAAGTCGGGGGAGGAGGGGAAAGAGAGGAGGCCGGCGGCGAGGAGGTGCGCGTGGATCTGGAGGAGGCGGCGGAGCGGGGGCGGGCGGCGCGCGGAGAGGAGGGCGAGGAGGCGGGAAGGCGGAGGCGGAGGCGGCATGGTCTGCGAGGCGGGAGGAGGGCGAGGGAGGAGGGCGAGGATTTGGAATGGCCCTCGTCGTAGGGCCCGGTTGGGAATGGACCGCAATTTGTGCCTTCCAAATGCAGGCCGGAAAGGGCGTCACTCGTGCAGGGCGGAAGGCACATAAGGCCGAGGCCATGTTTGATGGGCCGGTATATGGCTAGTCCACGTGTACAGGCCGGACTGTAGGTCACAACGCAAAGGCGCAGAGCCATATTGGGTTTTGGTGAGTGTGAAGAGTGAATCGAGTGAATGAATATCTGTATTTCTCTTACTGTTTGGATGTTACCGGAGGAGCAATTTATACGCCAATTAGGGGCGTCAATAGGGTCGTTTCGGGAGGGACGAACCCCCTTCCGATGGTTTTCTGTTCCTAATAAATAAGAATTACTCTAACTGTCTGGTATTGATGTTTTACACCGGCAATAAGAATATAGGGTTACTCGTCGAATCGAAACTCAGTGGACTGTAAAGGAACACAAAGAGTTTATACTAGTTCAGACCCTTGGGATGAGGTAATACCCTACGTCCAGTTGTAGTGTATTTTCTTTGAGGATGTATGTCGGCGAAACGGGAATGGGGGTCCCACATTCTCGGGAACATAAGGGCCTTCGGCCATATCAGCCCCCCGGGGCCCACTTTCTGTGCAAAAAACAACTGGCCATCGCTGGTTATTCTCTAAGCGCCTGAGGCTGCGGGCGCTGCCCGGGGCCGGGACGCTCGGCCTCGGCGCCTCACGCGCGCGGCGCCCGGGCGCGGAGCCGGCTCGAGCTGGCCATCACCAACCACCGCATTTATGGTGAGCCGACGGCGTGGTGACAGGGCGCGTCACCCTGTCCACTCGCACGAGACCTGAGCAGTCAGAGACTTTTTGACTGAGAGAGCTCCTTTCTTCCACGCTCTGGCAGTTACAGTATGCTCGGTCACATTCGCACGACTTTAGCCGCCTGCAGCGGCTGCTCTCCGAGGAGACCTACCCGCCGTGCTGCACCAACTCCGGCGTGGGTGTCACAGGCGGACAGGGGCGACGGGACGCTCCACCAACTCCGGCGTGGGCGTCGCAGGCGGAGGGGCGCACGGGAGAGCTCACCGGAAATATCTCCCTCCGCGTACCACTGTGGATCCCCTGAGCTCTATAAAGGAGGATCCATGCCGCAGATGAGAGGGGGCAGGACAAGCTCGAGCAATAGACACAAAGCACCTTTACTGTCTTCTTCCCCAAGTCTCCCGATTACGCTTCGAGCCCCGGGTACACCTTGTAACACAACCGTACACATTCTCCCACATAGCATACACACAGGACGTAGGGTATTACGCTCCGGCGGCCCGAACCTGTATAAATCCTCTCGCCTCCTCTGTGTGCCATTGTTTTCTCGTCTTCTCCAACGCCTCGTACACCTGAGAAACAGCTCCCCTGGCCGAACCTCAAAAGGGGGGTCTCCCGACTTCCCGCCGTCGAGGCTTCGTCCTCCGACAGCTGGCGCGCCAGGTAGGGGTTACTGCCAGCTCTATGCTCGGCCTGGGAACCTCTCGGAGATGGTGCGCTCGCCTTCCCACTTAGCGCCCCGGGTCCCTGGGGCCTTCTCGGGGTGCTGTAGCCAAGCACCCTTCTTAACCTTCCGGGGGAGATCTGGTCTGCACACGATGGACCGTGAGAGTATATGGCTCGTCCCCTTGTCTACTCCATGCTACGAGCCGTGGGGTCAACCGCTTCCGAAGGCATCCTCCGGTCGCGACCGTGCAGAGGAGAGGGTTACGCACAAGCATTTCGCCCCACCTCCGGAAAGGACCGGTCCCGAAGCTAGCCAGGCAGGGCGTCGGAGCCGCAGGGGGCGCGGAGTCGACGATGCCCTGGACCTAGCATATCGGGGCTCGATCACCCGTCGGCAAGGGACTGATGACAATGCGCAGACCCCAACCGCCGCACGGGCGCGGCCCGGGTACACCCCCAAGGGATGGGGCACCCACGGGTGCAACACACGGAAAAGGACAAAGGGCAAGACTAAAGAGGATATTGAAAAAAGCTGTTTATATGAAATGTACACATATGGGGGCCCCCGGCCAGCGTTGAGTTTTGGAGGGAACCGACGCTGGCCCGAGCTCCCTACAACTTACGGGATATGTTATGGATAAACTTGCGAAGATGTTCGATATTCCAGGGATTGGGAAGCGGGGTCCCATCTCCTGGCCCAGTCTTACCGAGCCCGGTCGGAGACACCGATCACCAGGAAGGGGCCTTCCACATGGGGGGAAAGCTTATTCCTTCCGGCACGTGTAAGGACACGGCGGAGGACTAGGTCCCCGACCTGGAGTGATCGGGCCCGAACCTTACGCTGGTGATAGCGCTTAAGGCTCTGCTGGTAACGTGCGACTCGGAGCGAGGTGCGTCGTCTTCTCTCCTCGAGGAAGTCGAGGTTGTCAAGCTGCATGTTGTCGTGGTCGATGTTGTCGCTGTAGCGCTGTACCCGGGGGGAGCCGAAGGTGAGTTCTGTCGGCAGAACGGCCTCGGCCCCCCGTATACCAGGAAAACGGGGTCCCCCGGTCGCCCGCTCGGTGTGGTACGATTGGCCCACAAGACCGCTGGGAGCTCGTCGATCCACTTGACGCCGTGTTTCTTGAGGTCGTTGTAGGACCTTGTCTTGAGGCCCGTAGGATCTCAGCGTTTGCCCTCTCGGCCTGCCCATTGCTGGTAGGGTGGGCAGGGGAGGCGAAGCAGAGAGCTTAATGCCGATGTCGGAGCAGTATTCGCCGAAGAGCTCGCTCGTGAACTGCGTGCCGTTGTCGGTGATAATGCGGTTTGGGGATCCCGAAGCGGCTGGTGATTTCCCCGATAAACTTGAGCGCTGAGTGCTTGTCGATGTCGATTACGGGGAACGCCTCCGGCCACTTCGTGAACTTGTCGATGGCGACATAGAGATGCCGATAACCCCCGACTGCCGGGGAAAGGGGCCGAGGATATCGAGTCCCCAGACCGCGAAGGGCCAGGACAGGGGGATCATCTGGAGTGCTTGCGCCGGCTGGTGGCTCTGTTTGGCATGAAACTGGCACGCGCGGCAACGCTGGACGAGGTCGAAGCGTCCTGCAAGGCCGTGGGCCAAAAAATCCATGCCGGAAAGCCTTACCGACCAGGGATCGAAATGCGGCGTGACTGCCACACTCCCTTCGTGGATGTCGGCGAGGATCTCGACTCCGGAGTCGCGCGGAACGCACTTGAGCAGGACGCTGTTGGCGCCACGCGGTAGAGGTCCCTTCTACCAGGACATAGCGCTTAGACAAGCGAGCGATCCTTTCTGCTTCACGTCGTCTTCAGGGAGATGTGCTCGGAGAAGATATGCCCGGATTTCGTCCATCCAGGAGGGCGCGCTGGGTCCGGCCGCGAGGACCAAGTCCTGGGGCGGGAGCACGTGTCAGGCTCAGGCCCGGGCTCAGGGGTTGAGCCGAGGTCCCGGATAAGCACGCCGAGGAGGTCTCGAGGGCTTCCTGGAAAATCCCCGAGGGAACAGGCGCCCGCGAGGAAGCCAGTCTTGAGAGCTCGTCGGCGGCTAGATTGCGACTGCGAGGGACGTGGCGAAGCGTGAGGTCGTCGAAACGGCGCTCAAGCCTCCGCACTTCGTCCACGTATGCGGCCATTGGGGGTCCAGGTCTGGTACTCCCGGACACCTGGTTGATGACGGCTCGGAGTCGCCTTGCGCGCATAGCCGTCGCACCCGAGGCGATCGCGGCCCGGAGGCCGGCGAGAAGGCCTCGTACTCAGCCATGTTGTTGGTGGCCCCGAAGTTGAGGTGGACGACGAAGCGGAACTCGTCCCCGGTGGGCGATACGAGGACGATCCCGGCCCCGGCGCTGGGGGCGGCAAGCCCGCCGGGCGCAGGAGCCGTCGAAGTTCATTATCCAGTGGAGGCGCAGTCAGGCGGCAGCTCGGGGGCCGGGAACCCGGCGTCCAGCACAGGGTCCGGCTCGGCCCGGGGTCCATTCCGCTAGAAAATCCGCCAGGACTTGGCTTTTGATGCGTTGCGCGCTTGGAAGCGGAGGTCGAACTCAGCGAGCTCGACCGCCACTTAGCGACGCGGGTTCCCTCCCGGTTATGCAATATCTGCCCGAGGGGGGAAGGATGTGACTACGAATACCTGTGCGCCTGGAAGTAATGGCGAAGTTTCCTGGACGCGATGAGAACAGCGTAGAGCATCTTTTGCGCCTGGGGGTAGCGCGATTTGGCGTCACGGAGTACCTCGCTGACGAAGTACACCGGCTTCTGTTGTGTGTTTCCCGAAGCCGGCCCGACAAGGGCGGGGTCCGGGCTCAGCTCCCCCGGGAGGGACCGAGCTCTCGCCTATGGGGACAGGTATGGAGCTGGGACATTGGGGCCCCGGGTGTAATGTTGGGATGGTCCCGGGCGCCGCGTTCCCGGGCTCGCACTCGCCTTGGCGAGGCTGCCCAGGTTCGGGCTCCGCGGTGGCAGGCCGGGAGGTGAATCCCGGGTGGCCCGCCTGCTTGGGCAAGGGCGCTCGACGACGAGCGCCGCGCTACCACCTGCGGGGTTGCCGCGATGTAGAGCACAAGGGCTCGTCTGGTGCCGGTGCCACGAGGACAGGGGCGTAGTCAGGTACCTCTTGAGCTCATCAAGGGCTTGATCCGCCTCATCCGTCCAGGCGAACTGCCCGGATTTCTTGAGAAGTTTGAATAGGGGGAGGACGCTCCCCAAGCCTGGAGATGAACCGACCTAGTCGGCCACGCACCCGGTCAGCTTCTGGGCCTCCCGTAGCCTCGTCGGGGGGCGCATGCGGTCGATTGCCGCTATCTTCTCCGGGTTTGCCTCAAATGCCGCGGCTGACACGAGGAACCCGAGGAGCTTGCCGCCGGGACCCCGAAGACGCACTGTCCGGGTTCGCTTCATCCTTGTGCATCGAAGGTTCTGAACGTCTCGGCCAGATCATGAGCAGAGTGGCGCGGTCGCGCGACTTCAATACCAAATCGTCGACGTAGGCCTCCATGTTGCGACCAAGCTGCGATTCAAATGTTACACGGACAGCACGCTGGAAAGTGAACAAGCATTCTTCAACCCGAAAGGCATGCACATATAACAGAAGGCCCCCTGGGGGGTAATAAAAGAAGTTTTTTCCTCATCCTCCTCTGCCATGCGGATCTGATGGTATCCTGCATAAGCATCAAGAAAGCACAAGAGGTCGCCCCCGCGTGGAGTCGACTATCTGGTCTATGCGAGGCAGAGGGAATGGGTCTTTGGGGCAAGCCTTGTTGAGGTCGGTGTAGTCTATGCACATTCGCAGCTTCCCGTTGGATTTGGGACGACGACTGGGTTGGCCAGCCATTCCGGGTGGACGACTTCGCGGATGAAGCCGGCCAGCAGAAGTTTGTGGATCTCCTCACGGACGAAGGCCTGGCGCTCTGGGGCCTGTCGTCGTACCTTCTGCGCACTGGGCGCGAGCCCGCGGATGGCCAAGCGTGCTCAATCACCCCCCTGGGGACCCCGGCCATGTCCGACGGTTGCCAGGCGAAGACGTCGGTGTTTGCCCGGAGGAAGGCGATGAGCGCGCTTTCCTATTTGTCGTCCAGCGAACCGCCAACCTTGACGGTCCGGGACGGGTCGTCGCCAAGGACTACCTCCTTGACTAGCTCCGCATCGGTGGCGACGATGCGCGGCTTGGGGGCGCGGCGTAGCGAAGGCCCCGCGCCGCCCGCCACGTCAGGAGCTGCAGGGCGATGTCGGCCGCACGCTGCTCGGCGCACGAGAGGGCGGCTTTCACGTCCCCAAGAACTGTGATCGGCCCGCCCGAGGGCCTGGGAGCTTCATGTTAGGTACGCGTAGTGCGTAACAGCATAAACTTCACCAACGCGGGCGTCCAAGGACCGCTTGTATGGGAGGTTGCACTCGGCAACGTCGAAAATGACGTGCTCGGTGCGGAAGTTGCCACGGTCACCGAAGGTGACGGGCAAAGAGACCTGGCCGAGAGGCCAAGTGAGGCCCTTCGTATCCCGATGATGGGCAACGAGGCGCGAGATTCGTCCCCGGGCCTTGATCTTCTCAAAGACCTCGGGGAAAGGATATTGAGGGCGGCGCCCCGTCGACGAGGACGCGGCCCACCTTCACGTTGCATATGGTGGGGGAGACCGCCAGGGCGAGCTGTCCTCCCCAGGTACCCGGGCTGGATGGTCCGTGGGGCCGAAGGTGATCGGAATATCCGACCACTTCAGCCTCCGGGACGCCGCCGGCCCCGGGGTCGCGGCTAACAGCTCGCGCTTATGGCCTTGAAGCCACGGCGCGAGGAGTGAGCGTGCGCCCCCACCGGCTGCGGGCCCAGGAAATGGTGCTCCGTCCACGAGACGGACCGCCACGACCTCACGGAGTGCCGCGTCGTCCAGAACCTGGCCGAGCGCACTAAGAAGTTCCAACAGGAGCGGCGCAGCAGACAAGCCCGCTGCCGGAGCCGAGCGGACCTCGCGCTGCTCGCGGCGGCGCCACCTGTACTTCGCCGGCGGCGACGACTAGTTGCCCCAGCGCGGCGTGCAGTGTCTCGGGCCTGCGCGCAGCGCGTGGTCGCGGCGCAGCAAAAAGGACCAGGGCCCGCTCCCCCCGCGGGACACGGCGGGGCCCCGGCGTCTCTCTCCCTCCGCAGCGGGGACCGGCACTTGGTCCCGCGGAGGCCCGCTCCGGCGCGGCCGCCGCGAACCTCCATATCCACCACCGTGCCCGGCGATGGCGGGGGCGTGGCGGGACGCGGCGGAGCCGTCGGCGCGTCCACTGCACCGCCCCCGGTCGGGGCCGGCGGCGCCGTCATCGGCCCCTGGCCCTTCCTGTAAAGGCCGAAACCAGCCGGATAAGAATCAGATCGATAAACGCATGAGGGAATGTGCTAGATAGAAGAACCAATGGGGTCGAAGCGTTTACCTAGCCTGGGGCCCTTTGAAGCTCCACGGCTTGGGACTCCAAGGACAGCAGGCTCCCGCCGCGGGATCCTATCTTCTACCGCGCGCCCGAGACGGACGGTGGCCGGTGCTTCTGGCGTTTCCGACGCCAGCTCAATGATGCCCCCCGCGTCCGAGACCTCCGTTACCCGGCCCCGGGGGCCGAGATCGCCTCCCGTGGCTCTGGGGGCCACGGCCGAGCAACGCTGCCGGCGCCACGCAAGCGGTGGCCGCCATGGCAGTCCCGTCCTCCCGAGCTCCGCGCGGCTCGGAGAGGTAGCGGCCGGGGATGACGGTCACCGAGGCAACGACCTTCGCCTTCTTGGCCGCCCGAGTCCTGGATCGGGCCCGCGCCGGTCGCTTCCCCTCCCTTCTTCGACGGCACCGGCGCTTCAGCCGGCACATCTGCTCCCTCCTCGAGACCTCGGTACCTCGACGATCTTGGGGGTGATCTGTGAAACAACGATGCCACGGCGTCGAATCGCGGAGATCCTTCTGGATCCTCACCCCGGACCGCGGTCGCTGCAAAGCGGCGTCAAGCCGCTCGGGAGCGCGTCCGCCGCGCCCCTCCTTCCAGCGCCGACGCCATTAACAGGCCATCGTCGCCTTACTCAGGTCGTCGGGATGGGTCCTGGAGAGATCCGTGGACCCAGTGGTACAGCCAAACAGGCCCGGGGCCTCCTGTGAAGCGGCGCCAGTCCCGGCTGAGGAAGTCACCGACGACCATGTACGCATTTAAACCCCGCCGCCGCCAGGCCAGCGACGCGCGCCAACACTGGCGCCAACCGCGCGTCTTCCGGCGGTGGCTCGGTCCAGCTCTTCACCTTCTGGGCCGTCTCGGTGCAGCCGGAGCCGGTCGTTGGCATCACGCCGATGTAACCCCAGTTCTGGCGCATAAATCCCATTTGTTTCGCAGCGCATCGGGATGAACTCGACGCCGGGGCGGCCGTGGAAGTACACACAACCTACCCGCTCCGGCAGGTCGGTGGCCTTGTTCTTCGGCGCTCTTCATGATGAAGTAACCGCCGGAAAAGATCCACCGAGGCATCACACCCACAAATCTCGCACAAGTGCGCGAAAATCCCCAGCACCATCACGGCGTTGGGGGTCAGATGCATCATTTGCACCTCGTACGTCTCCAGCACCTGGAAAAAGAAACGGAGAACGGCGGAACAAGCCCGCCGACCGCGTAGTCGACGAAGTACACTACTTCGTTGGCCCCTCGCGGCGCCGCCTCGACTCGCCAGGGCGCACCTCCGGGGCCGCCCTCCACCGCGTGGCGGCCGGCATCATCCTCTTCACCCGCTCCATCCAGCGTCGTCATTCAGGCGCGACGGCGGAACGCCCCCGCCGTCCAGCGGCCGTACCACGCGGCCGGCGCGCGGCATCGGTGAATACGCGACGGGAGCGGAGAAGGAAGAGCCAAGCAGGGAGAAGCGCGCGGGCGGGAAAGCCTGAGCTCTGGGCGCAAGAAGCAGCTTAAGCAATGGCAGTCCAACCTCAGCAATGGGAGAAGCGGCTACCGTCCGCTGCTGCTTATAGTCTCGGAGAACCCGTGCAGCGCCCCTTCGACTCCGTCATTACGACCCTCGATTGGCGGACCGGAAGTGGAAGATCTCCCTCGCCACGTCTTATCCCGCGCAATTATGACGGCGTCGCCTCGTTCCCTGCTAAGCCTGGTGGGCCCCGGCCTTTTCGTTTCCCCGACGATATGCCTGTTCCTGCCCGGATTAAGCCCCGGTCGAGCAACAGGGCCCAGGGGCCGCTGTCGGCGAAACGGAATGGGTTCCCACATTCTCGGAACATAAGGGCCTTCGGCCATATCAGCCCCCGGGGCCCACTTTCTGTGCAAAAACAACTGGCCATACGCTGGTTATTCTCTAAGCGCCTGATGCTGCGGGCGCTCCTCGGGGCCGGACGGAGTCGGCCTACCGCCCATCACGCGCGCGGCGGCCCGGCGCGCGGAGCCGGCTCGAGCTGGCCATCACCAACCACCGCATGTTATGGTGAGCCGACGGTCGTGGTGACAGGGCGCGTCACCCTGTCCACTCGCACCGAGACCCTGAGCAGTCAGAAGACTTTTTGACTGAGAGAGCTCCTTTCTTCCACGCTCTGGCAGTTACAGTATGCTCGGTCACATTCGCACGACTTTAGCCGCCTGCAGCGGCTGCTCTCCGAGGAGACCTACCCGCCGTGCTGCACCAACTCCGGCGTGGGTGTCACAGGCGGACAGGGGTGACGGGACGCTCCACCAACTCCGGCGTGGGCGTCGCAGGCGGAGGGGCGCACGGGAGAGCTCACCGGAAAATATCTCCCTCCGCGTACCGGCACTGTGGACTCCCCTGAGCTCTATAAAGGAGGATCCATGCCGCAGATGAGAGGGGGCAGGACAAGCTCGAGCAATAGACAACAAAGCAACCTTTACTGTTCTTCTTCCCCAAGTCTCCCGATTACGCTTCCGAGCTCCCCGGGTACACCTTGTAACACAACCGTACACATTCTCCCACATAGCATACACACAGGACGTAGGGTATTACGCTCCGGCGGCCCGAACCTGTATAAATCCTCTCGCCTCCTCTGTGTGCCATTGTTTTCTCGTCTTCTCCAACGCCTCGTACACCTGAGAAACAGCTCCCCTGGCCGAACCTCAAAAGGGGGGTCTCCCGACTTCCCGCCGTCGAGGCTTCGTCCTCCGACAATGTATGATTATGATTTTGGTGATTCTGATGAACCCGCTCTTAGAGGATGCCCTGCCTCCCCTTATATACTGAGGGACAAGGGTACAAAGTAGAAGTCCTAGTTAGACTACGACTAAGGGATCTCCTTCTAGGAGTACAACGTGCTCGATTAGGACTGTATTTTTCCTATCGTACAGGGTTTATAGTCTGCTGCTGAGTTTTCTATTGGTATCCCTAATTACAACAAGGTTAGGTCCATCCTCTGTCCTTCGATTGGCCCATATGCTTGTCATGAAGCTACCGAGGCCCATAGCCCTTCACACCTGGGAACAGTTATTGGTATCATTGATCACTGATTTTGTGTTCTGGTAATCATCGTTGCTTCATCACTTGAAAACTTCTCAAAAAATTCTGTGGAAAAATTTGAGGAGAAATCATTTAATAGATATACCATTAAAACTCATTTAAAACCCAGTGAAAAATCTAAGGAGAAAATAATATGACAAATATGTGAATTCTCTCTGAGAAAACCTTGTAAAAGGAAAAACTCATGAGAGAATTTCTAGATGTTGATTACAACCATTGGGTCATAATTTAGTATAATTTCCCCTAAAATCTTATAGGAAAAATATGAGAAGTTATTATATATCATTGATATCTTCTTAAAAACCCCTGTGGAGAAAATAAAGATATGATATATTTATTTGTGTTGTTATATTGCCTCATTAAAAACCTCTACTATAAGAGGGGAAAAGAGTACAATATTTACTTTGGACAGGTTTAGTCTAGGAGATGACCCTCCTGACTCTTGCAAATCACAGAGTCGTCGTATAGCAATTCCTTAAATACATTTTTGGAATGTGGAAGTTGGTAAGAACTTAGTAAACAAGTCCATGAGATTATCGCAATATTTAGTTTGTAAAATACTAATTTCCCCATTTTCTTGTAATTAATGTGGGAAAAATAGTTTTGAGGCAATCTGCTTGGTGTTATTGCTCTTTATGTAACATCTCTAGATTTGGACAACGCAAGCAGCATTACTCTTCAAGCAGCATTACTCGATTTGGAATAGTTTTGGGGCATGATCGTGCATGAATCTTCAAGCAACTAACCTCCTCTCTGGTGATCTCTCTCTCTTAGTCTTTCTCCCCTATCCTCTAGCAATCTGGCTAGGCGACTAGATTGGAATGGATCGATGCCACTCTCTCCACGGTTACGCGCGACGGTAGGAAGCCGCAAGCTCAACGTCATGCTAGCGGAGGTAGTTAGTAAGTCGATACTGTGTCCGCGGAGTCCAGTCACGAATTCCTAGCCGTGCTCATGAAGACTGCTCGTGGGCTTGACTCCACGCCGGTGGAGGTTGTCAACGAGCTCCGGGCCGTGCTCGCGGAGGTTGTCAGTGAGCTCCATGCCACACCAATGGAGGTCGTCTGGAGCTCCGTGCTGCACCCATCGATGAGCCGTGCACCGTACCCATGGAGGTCGTCGATGAGCTCTAGGCTGTGGCTTTGATGCTTGTAGCGAGCTCCAAGCATGCCGCCATGAATGTTGTTCGCAAGCTCCAAGATGTGCCTACTAACCATCTCACTGCCATGCCAAGCAGATGAGAAAGAAGAACTCTTCCAGAAAACAAGAGGCTACTTGCTCTGAGATTCATGCTGGCCAGGTGTCACTTAATGAAGCAAAGTTTTATATGAGTGAAGGACTTAAGTCTCGTGTAATTTTCTTCCCTCCCCCTCCCCTCTCTTCCCCAAAATCACATCTTGTTTTAGGCAAAGGATAATAATATATTATCAGCGCAAGCTGAGAGTACAGTGAGTTTTGCAAAGAAACCCCTCTAAGATGGGCAAATTATACTTTGAGCATAAAATTAGCACAGGGCGGACACCACGTAGGTCCTAGGTATTCCCGGGAATACCCAAATTTTTTTGGGAAAAAAATTTTATACAGAGGTATACATATTTTATTGGGTCCAAAACTTACTATACTTGGACTTTTCTCAATATTGGGCTTTTCCCGGCAAATGGGCCAATAGCCCCAACCCTAAGCCTCTCCCGATCCTGATTCCCAATCGCTCCTCTCGGCAAATGGGCCAAAACGCTCGCACTCTGTCTGTCGCCGCCTCGTGGAGTCGCGCTCATGTCTTGTCACTACTCCTGCAAGTTGCCGCCTACGCGCTCGAGCAGTCGAGCCTCTGCCATCTGGCCCTCCGACCTCCGCCATCTGCAGGCCTCCGCGCCACTGCAATGTCTCCCTCTACAGGCCTTCCTCCTTGGTAACTAGGTGCGGCGCCGCAGCGAACCGCCTCCTAATGCTAGGCTACCAGCCACCCCCAACTCCTCCCCCAGTCGTTGCCATCAAAGTCGCCGATCCAGTGAGTGAACTCTTGTTAAAGCCTAAATGTTGTTGCTCTCTGAGACGCTGACATTGTCTAGTCTAGTAGCTTGATTTATTGTGATGATTTTTATCTACAAATGTTGAGTCTTGAGACTTGAGTGAATGAGTATTAAATGCAATTTTGGTTGGTGAATGGTGATGTACAGAAAATGAAGACGAAGAAGAAGAGTATAGATCTGAAGTCTCTGTGGGAAAGGTCTAGGAAAGCACAGAAGTTACACTCAATTGCTAGTGCCACATCAAAACCAGTATCTCTTGATAGCCAAATACAAGTTCAAAGTGCTTCTCTTTCTATTCCAGTGCATGTGCAAACAGAAAATGGCACTGCCACAACTACAAGCATTGAACTAGAGATAGGAGCAAGTGCAAGCATAGCAACTGAAGCTGAGATAGGCGGCAGAAGCACAGAAGCTTCCCTATCACCCCCAATCACAGAAGACGAAAAAGAAGAACCTGTCTCAGTCCCACTATCCCCAATTATAGAAGATGGAGATTTAGACTATAAAGCTGTTTATGATGTTGAATTGCTTCCGCGTGATCCTGCAAAGAGGCTTCCCATTTCATCCTATGATGTTAATGAATAAGATGCAGTCAGAAGGGGCTATGTTGCATTAGGGCCATGTCAACCACAACATGCTTTTCCAGTAAGAGAGATTGGAGGTAAGCGCCGCTGCTTCTTAGCTACTTGGTTTGATGAGTACAGTTGGCTTGAGTATAGTGTGGAATGAGATGCTGCTTTTTTGCTTTATGTGCTATTTGTTCAAGGATAAAACTTGCCATGCTGGTGGAGATTGTTTTATCAGTTCAGGATTTAGAAATTGGAACTGTAAAAGTAGATTTGACAAACATGTTGGTGCTATTACTAGTGCTCACAATCAAGTTCAAGAGAAATACAGTTTCTTCACTACTAAAAAATCAATTATAGAGTCCATTGCTTCCAACACAGACCAATATAATCGGTTGTTCATGTCTCGGTTGACATATTCACTTAAGTGCTTGAGGTTCCTTTTGTGTCAAGGAATAGCTTGTCGTGGACATGATGAAAGTGCTATGTCATGTAATAGGGGAAATTTCCTTGAACTTTTGACATGACTAGCACAAACTTTTGAGGAAGTTAACAAGGTGGTTTTAACTAATGCTCCAAAGAATTGCCGCATGACTTCGCTAGAATACAGAAAGATCTCATTAATTGTTGTGCCAAAGAAACTAGTAAACTTATCATGGAAGACCTTGGTGATGATTGTTTTGCAATTCTAGCTGATGAATCTAGTGATGTGTACAATCAAGAACAATTGGCTCTTTGTTTGCGTTATGTTGACAAAAAAGGAAGGGTAGTGGAAAGATTTCTTGGTATTGTTCAAGTTGAAAACACTACTTCCTTGACACTCAAGGCTGCAATTGAATCATTACTAATGGGCTAGGGGTTGAGCTTGTCTAGAATCTGTGGGCAGGGATATGATGGATCTAGTAACATGAAGGGTCATGTCATGGTCTAAAGAAACTAATTATGATGAGTGTCCTTCTGCTTATTATGTCCATTGCTTCGCCCATCAACTTCATTTGACTCTTGTGGCAGCCGCTAAAGAGAATGTTGATTGTGTTTGGTTCTTTGAGCAACTTAGATATTTGTTGACTGTTATTGGGAATTCTTGTAAAAAGACACAAATGCTTTGAGTGGCTCAGGCACAACAAGTTTTAGAAGCATTTGACTTGGGTGATCTTGAAACTGGCTTAGGTATGAATCAAGGGATGGGCTTGAGTAGGCCAGGCGATACTCATTGGGGATCTCACTATAAGACTGTTATACATGTTATCCTTTTGTATCCCTCAATCCGTATAGTTCTCATAAAGGTTGGAAAGACCCCTCTCAAGGTGCAGAGGCGATTCAAGCTCAAATTATGTTACAATCATTTGAGTCATTTGAATTTGTTTTTATGGCAAACTTGTTGCTAACTATATTTGGGTACACAGATGACCTAAACCATGCTTTGCAAAAGAGAGACCAAGATATAGTTAATGCGCACAATTGAACTCATTTATTTCACAAAGATGCAATTGCAATTATTGCAAGAGGATGATGGATGGGATTCTTTTCTCCAAGATGTCACTATTTTTTGTGTGAGGCATTGCATCAAAGCTGCTTAAATGGATGGTCCTTATGTGCCAGTTGGAAGATCCAAAAGATTCTTCAAAAATGTGAAGAATTTTCCTCGCTTCAAGTTTGACATGTTTATATCTCTCATTGATAGGCAACATCGAGAGCTTAATAACAGGTTTGATGAGGTGAACATTGATTTGCTTCTTTGCATATGGCATCATTCAATCCGGCTGATTCATTTGCTGCTTATGGCAACGATAATTTGGTTAAGCTTGCTCAGTTTTATCCTATGGATTTCACAGCTTCAGATCTATCATATCTCACTTTTCAACTTGCACATTTCATTACTCTTATGTGTACAGATGAAAAGTTTTCAAAAGTGAAAAATCTTGCTGAGCTTTCTGTTAAGCTTGTTGAAACAAAGGACTCCCAATATAGCCTTGTTTACAAATTTCTCAAATTAGTGTTAATTCTTCCTGTTGCAGCTGCGAATGTTGAGAGAGTCTTTTCATCAATGAATTATTTGAAGAATAAGCTAAGAAATAGGATATAGGAGCAATACTTGAATGATTACTCGGTTACATTTCTTGAGCGTGACTTTTTTCTGGAAGTTAAGGATAATGACATTATTTCTCGCTTCCAAAGCATGGCCAAATGGAAAGTTAAGCTGTAATTTTCTTTAGTTATTTTGTAATGTGCTAAGATTCTTGAGATTTATGTAATATGAACTATTTCTACTTAATTTTATGCTACTGTTGCAATTTAATGTGTATTGTCCTTTTATCCTCAACTTTTACGTTTTGTACGAAATGATTATTTGTAATTGTTAATACCCAACCGTGAATTCTTACGTCCGCCACTGAGGGAAGACAGGCCGCCTGCACACCGAGGTAGGAGGGTGAGCATAGAAGAGGACACTAACACGAGGAAGATGGGGTGGCGCCAGCGCTAGCACCGACAAAGGAGGTTAGAGGGCACGTCAATGAAGTCATACAACAAAGAAGGAAGAAGATGAAAGAAGAAAAACGGAGGAAGAGGAGCAATTAACTGGTAGCCCCACTGTCAAATGGAACTAAATCCGGATTTATTTATTGCCAGATGGCACATGGCACCTAAGACAACTAAAACAGTAAAAACCTGCTCATTGAGGGCAATTCATCTAGTTTGAAGACTTGATGGTGCAAAAATGTCCGCTATATTAGAGTTAACAGGGTAAATCGGGCTGAATCTAACTTTTTACAAAGCTAGATGTTCGCTCGTCACCTAAAATAAAAATTATCAGACAATTTTCCCATTTCATGCTCCCTTTCAGTTGCTAAATAATTTCGAAATGATCTATTACGTATTTGGGATCAGAGCTTGGCGAGTGAGTTGCTCAACAAGTCAATCATTTCTTTACCTCTTCCTAAGCCAAATAACTATACGTTGCCATATGCAAATTAGGTTGACTTGCATCAAACTAATTAAGTACTCCTACATGAGATGAAAGTCTCACCATGCATCGGCCGCCATGATCACGCCTTTACACCTGATCAAGCTAGCTAGTCGGGATTCGGGAACCTACTGAGCCGAATGCATGGCCGCCAGCCTGCAACAGCTAGCTCACAGCTCCGCGCAGCAGCGTCGCCGATGCGCCGCCCACCAGTTGACCGGCGGAGCTCCGTATTGCATCATATCAATATTCGCGCTCGATCGGCAGCGGCGTCGTCGACGACAACGACGATGGGCATGCATCGTTATTCCGCGCGCGTGTAGGCCTCCCGCCGCAGCAAAACCAGCGAACGCCGCGAGAGCGGTGGATTAATTAAGATCGCCTCGCAGCTGTACGTACACGTGGTGGAGATCGATCGAGCTCGCTCACCAATCTCCACGCGCAAGTCCACGTACTACGTCCTCCTCGATCATGCGCCGGGTGGACGTACCCAAAAGCAGCAGATGCTCGCGCGCGTCGAGTTTAATTAATTATAGACGATGCCAAACACGCACGTAGTCTGGCTTCATCTGTTGCTAGCTAATCATTCGAGACATAGTACTCCCTCTAGTCTTAAAAATTATATAAGTGTGATATTATCTAAGCTCTTTCGAATATATCATCTTTATATACCAAAAAGTTATGCCATATGTTGCGTAGGCTGTGTTTTACTTTTTATGTAGTGCTTGTGAGACATTGTTGTTTCTTTAATAGAAGGGATGGTCTATTGAAAAAAAATTGAATCTATTAAACGATTTTTTCTGCATCTAAAGACCAAGATACAAACCGTTAGATGCAGTTGCACAAATTTATAATTAAAGTTGCACAAATTAATAATGGCAACTACAGTAAGTTCAAAGTGCAACTATAACAAGTTAAAAGTGTAACTTGAAACTTACTTCTCCTGTACAAATTCAAAGTTCCATCTAACGACTAGCATTGTTGTTTAACAGAATCTGAAAAATCAAACATTTGATCAATAGCAAATCTGTTAATAGAAATGGGAGAAGGAAACCTCTCTTTCTAAAAAAAAGCAAAAAATATATTTAAAATGATTTTATGGCCAAAAATTAACTCTTGTTGGCTATACATATTCTAAACTGACTTGTTTTGTGGATTGAAGAGAGTAGTATCACTTAATCAGTGATGAATAATGCATGGAAGCTTCCTAGTTTTGGCAAACCCTAGATAGATGCCTATATATGGCCAGATGGGCCAGGCCCATTGGGCGGCCCGAGGCACGGCCCGAAAAAGCCCGATCCGAACACGGCACGGCCCGATATGAATAGTGCCCGTGCCGGCCCGGCCCTATCCATCGGGCAGTGCCTGGGCCACAAATCCGGCCCATAGTGCGGCCCAGGCACGGCACGATTTTTAGGCGGCACGATGGTGGCCCGGCTCCCCAGCGGCCCAGCCTGGCCTGCCAAGCGTTGGCCGCCTGCCAACGGCCCTGGCCTGCTAGCCATTGGAGGCCGGGGGGGCCGGGACTATATAAGCGCGCAGCACTCGTCCCTGCTCCTGATCCGACCCCCCAAACCCTAGCGTCGCCTCGTCTCCTCGCTCGCTCCGTCCGCTCACCGCTCTAGATCTAGAATCCCTCCCGTCTTCTCCTCGCCGGGCGGCGGCTCTCCGCCTCAGGCCGCCACGGCACACTCGCCAGAGCTCCTCCGCCTCTCCCTCTCGCCTCTCCTCGCCCGCTCCGCAACGCGCTGCTCTAGATCCAGAGCTTCTCCTGTCTTCTCCATCTCCGGCGGCGGCTCTCCGCTCTACCGCCGCTGCCGACCGGCACGGCACACTCCGCCAGAGCTCCTCTTGTCTTCTCCTCTCTACTTCCTCTCCTCCTCTCCTAATCTCTGGTGAACGGATCCTCGAATCCGTCCCTAATCCCTAGTCTCCATCTCGTCATCTCCTAGATCGTGACTCGTCGACCTTGCCGGCGCTTCTGGTGCTCCGGTTTCGCAGGTAAGTGCTCGGACCTAAACTCTAACCCTAGATCTATTCATGTGTTCTTCTGTTTATGAGTTCTTGCTCTTCCTGACTTCCTCTCTTTTCTTTCTTGTTCGTGCAGCCGTTGAGGAACCAGAGGGCGGCCGGAGCCGTTGTTCGTCCACCTCGGCAGCCGTTGACAATTTTTTGAATTTGTGAATTCTATTTGAATAATTCAAATTTTTGAATGCTGATTGAGTCATTGAGTGGTTGATGCCTTTAGTGCCTGGGCCGGCACTAAGCCCGGCGGGCCTGGTGGGCCATTGGGCCGGCACGGCACGGTTTTGGGGCTGTAGGGCCGTGCCTGGGCCAAGAAGTAGGCACGGCGTGCCGGCACGGCACGGCACGATCAGCCCACCGTGCCTAATAGTGCCGTGCCGCATAGTGCCGTGCCACTATCGTGCTAGGGCCGGGCCGGGCCGGGCGGCCCGTTTGGCCTTCTATATAGATGCCTCGAGCTACAGCTTAGCTATACCCCTAGCTCTGGTTCTTCAGCTGCTAGGCAGCAGCAGCAGCTGTGGCTATATATAGGGAAGGTGCCTCATGTCCTACCACCTCACAGATCATAGCTAGCTAGCTCGAGTTAATTAGCCATTAACAGCAGATAATTAAAACTGTTGTTAATTTTACCTAGCTAGAGCTAGCTAGCTACCACAGATCGATCTGTGTGTACACACAATTACATATCGATCATGAAGCAGTACTCATCACGGCTTGCTGCCATGGCCGTCACCCTCGCCGTCGCCGCCGTGGCGATGCAGCTGGTGGTGGTGCCGGTGGCGGGGACGGCGACGCCGCCGGCGGGGTACACGAACCCGGAGGACGTGAACAGCGACTTCATCAAGCAGGTCGGCAAGTTCGCGGTGACTGTGTACAAGCTCGCCAAGGGGGTGGCCATGTACTACGTCAGCACGTCGCAGTGCTGGTCCATGCCGGCCGGCGGCGGCGCCAACAACTACTGGATGGTGCTCACGGCCACCAACGGCGCCGGCGCGTCGGCAGCTACGTCGCACCGTCTGGGGCATCCCCGGGTCGGAGTCCAAGACGTGGAAGCTCCTCAGCTTCAACGCCACCTCCTGATCGATCTCAGTGATCCTGATCTTGATCGATCAATCAAGCGTGCATGGGTCTATAATTAGTTAAACGTATTTTGTAATCCTTATGGGTAAGTAGTTCCAAGTTTGATTTTTTGGACGCTGGGTGACTGGCGATCGTACGTGTTGCATTGTGTCAGAGATTCAGATATGTACTGATCCTGGCTTTCAGGTTTGTGGTTTTTAAATATGTTCAGTGTATTGCGGTTTTGTATCTCTTGATTTCAGAGTATTTTTGTTATTGTTTCTAATAATTAAATGACACTGAGTATTTTTCAGAGTATTTTTCTAATACCTCCGGGTTTTAATTTATGACACCATTAATTTTTTTAATTCGTTTTGATTATCTATCTTTCTTAAAAATATTTGTGCAAATAGACAAACACACAAGACACCAGGGGGGCGGAGACAGGGGGGCGCGCAGGGCCTGGCCCCCCCCCCCCCCCCCCAATGCTGGCCCATGAGGCCATGAGCCCATCAGTCATCACCGCGAGAAAAATTCCAATGCAAGAAGCAAGGAGCCAGGCACCGACGCGCATTCGTCGAATCGTCTTCCCCGTCTGTTCTGCCGTTCCGTGGTTGCATCCACTGAAGCAAGAAGCAAGAAGCAAGAAAAATTCCAATGCAAGAAGCAAGGAATTGGCAGCAAAGATTAGTGCTCTTGAGATAATGGAAGCTTTTGATCTAGGTGGTACTCGCAGAGGTAAATTCAAGTTCAAGTTAACAGAGATGTAATCATGTAAGTCTCCGTGTCAAAAAAAAATCATGTAAGTCTCTTGTGCTCCAACATATCACACATGCTATCTTATTTTGTTATCCATTGGAGCTAATTAGTAGACAATTGTATAGTGCGACTCATGTAATCGTGTTGGTTTGCTTATTATCAATGCTCTATTTGAGTTAGTATATGTGCGTATGTATGTTGTTTTTTTTTTTTTTGCTTGTGCCATTGACGGCTTGGCCCCCCCATGTTGAAATCCTGGCTCCGCCCCTGCAAGACACCCTTAAAATATTTTTGATGACAGATCTAGTGGTTTTTTTTTACTTAACTAAGTAATTGAATAAATATTGTTGATCAAAGTTTGGGAAAAAAAAAATCAAACGTTGCTATATATTTAAAACCGGAGGGATCGTATTTAGCTAGAGTTGTTACTACACCATTAAACTCTATTTATAGTATTACAGATGTTCTTTCTTACGAATCATGTCTTAATGGAGGGTTCTGGCTTCCAGCTTTAGTTTGTCCTCAACGCCGGCATACCCTTCACCTTGGTGGCATCATCTAGTTCAGGTCAATCACAATTCCTAACTCCTAAGGGCAGCCCCAACCCAGTGATTAGGATAGTTTCCATACTATTAAATGCATTGCCATGTAGCCATTTTACTGATGTGGAAGGAGAGTTAAAGAGGGGAGAGAAGGAAATCGTTTCGCATGCAGGAAACCGAGTTGGCTCGCGCACCAACGGGCGAAGAAACCATTCGTTTCGCGTTGGGGACTGCCTTGTCGTTTCCATCGCATTACTCCAGATCTGGTGCGCCACTCGCATGGCCGCCACCGCAGCCCACCATGGCCTCTCCTCTCCCACGCGCCCTTTTGCTCCCACGGGCGCGCCCCAGGCTCCTGCGCGCTCCTCAGCTCCCGCCAGCCCACTCGCGAGACGCCAAATCTCCTGCCGTGGAGCTCAAAATTTTGGCGCCGCAAGCACCGATTTCTTCTTGCTCTGCCCGGCAGCAAGTACCAAAATCTGCCGCCTGCAAGCCCAAGTGCCTTCTTGCTCTGCTCAGCCACACACTCTGCTCTACGCGTTCTTGTCCTTCTGCTCTCCATGTTGCATGGCCTAGATCCATTCCTAATCAACCCTCCAACACTAACATCTCATCCCCAATCTTTGCAAAAATGAATCTCATCCCTAAAAAATCAAGGAAGGCTTCGAGTTCCAGGGGAGGAATTAGTGCACAATCTACTGGTGTTCCTATCGCCCTACCCGCCGATGGTCCTGCCACCGCTGTTGCTACATCCGGTGCTCCATCCAATTCTCCTACTGCAGGAGCATGGTGGCCTTCATCACTGTAACACCCTAAAATTATCCCTATATAAATATTGTGAAAAAAGAATTTTTAGAAATTAAATTAAAAATCTCAAGGAGTGAAAAGAATAAAATTAGGGGAAAATCTAAAGAAAAATGGGCTTGAAAATAATTTTATAAAATTCCTTGCCTAATTATTTAATTTCTGGAATTTTCCGGAAATTAATTGTTGAGGGGAGGTATTTTTCGCAAAATAAATAAGCTTCTAGCAATAAAAAAAAAAAAAAAGGTTTAAAACGCTCCATAGTCTCTGGGCCATTTTCAGCCCATTACTGTGCGCAGCCCCGATCCCCCTCGCCCGCGCGCGCTCATTCGGCCCACGGCCGCTCGCGTCGCCCTCGGCCGCTGATAGGTGGGGCCCGCAGTCGGGTCGTTGTCTTCCTCCGCTCGGGAGCACTGTTGCACCCGAGCGCCGCCGCCGTAAATCTCGCGCAATCCGTTTGTTTTGGCCTCGGTTTCTCCAAATTAGTTGGGGGAAAACGGAGCCCCTATCCCCTTCTACCTAATCCCAAGAAACGGAGCCAAATCGCGCGTGGAATGGAACTCGAAGCTTCCGAGTCGGACTTCTATCCCTAACCGGCGCCGCCACAAAACCCGTCGAGCCCGAGCTGGACTCCGTCCCTCTCGCCTTAAATAGCGACTTTGAGACCCCTAGGATGGTTGTCGCGCTTTAGATCGAGCTCTAGCGAGCCCTAGCCGTCTCCCCGCGTCTCGCGCTTGCTCCGCCGCTGTCACCAAGCTTCGGTTGCGCGCCGCCGTAGCCTCAGCCGCTGTTGGAGCTCGCCGTCGCCTCGGTTAGGTTCGCCGTAGCCCACAGAAGCTAGGCCGCCGCCTCTTAGCTCTCGGGAACTGCTGGAACACTGCTGTCGACGAAGATCCGAAGACCTCCGCCACCTCAGGCTCGCCGCTGGCCATCTCCGTCGCCGTTCTTCGCAATTTCGCCCTCGGTAAGGATCGTCTCGACCTCCTCTAGCGTTTCCCGCTCTCCCTTAGTGCCGCCACGCCGCCAATCGCCGTCGACCATCGGGTCCAGTGCCGTCGCCGTAGCCGACGTGGTTGCCGTGTAGGCGCCAGCTCGGCGCCACCTCAGCGCTGTTAAGCCGATCCGATCGGGATCAACCGTAGCTGTCGGATCTTATAGGTTAAATCTCAGCCTTCCGATTGACCTTGACACATGGCTAGATCCCGGCCATCCGATCAAAACCCTAGAAACCCTAGCCGTTGGATCCCTCTCGTGGACCTCAGTGGACCTGGTCCACCATGGACCCGACCCCTCCCTCTCGCTGACAGTGGGCCCCACTGGTCAGCCGAGAGCCTTCTCTCTCCAGTGACATCATAAACCCCTTTTTCTGAATAAAATTAATTCAATTATGATGCAATAAATCGGGTAAATTCTTTTAAATAGGCTATAAAAGGATTAAAACTCCTAAAAATATAACTAATTCATACGAATCGATTGAGGTCGTTCAAGTCTCTAATTTTTTAAAAATCAATCTACCCTTTAAAATATAATATTTGTACTGTCCTATGTGTTGATGTACTGTTTTTGCTTGTTTTGTTTATCGCCTATAGTCAACGGCGTTAGGAAGAGACGCTATTTCTCGAGGAGAGTTCCGAGACTTGTGTGGAGCAGCAAGGCAGTCAACAGATTCCCTTCCCTTTGAGCATATTGTTCATATATTTAAAGCTATGTTTCCTTCAACTCTGCATTATTTTGGAATGTCACTGGACAGGAAACCTAACCTTTGTTATGGCCTTTTGATTTGATTACTTGACATTGTACCTATGGGTAATTTGACTAGCTAACTTATTTACTGGTTAGCTAGAATCTCTTGGACCTGCTTAGTTATGCCTAGAAATAATAGAATAACTTGGGTTGTCACAGTAATTTCCATACTATTAATCATGTACATGAAATGATGATCCATTTATGACGGTGGTCGTATGAGGGACAACTTAATGGTCCACTAAACTTGATTAAAAGGTGGGTTGCAAGCACCAGGGTTATGTTGAGGCTAGCAGTGCTCGTGACAATTAAGGACCGGTTCGCGACTACTTGTTGCGAAGCAACACCCGTCTAACCAAAGCTAGCATGGGATAGAGGAGTTTGAAGTGTGACGAGTTCAATAGGAGGCACCAAGGCATGTTTGTGGCTGGTACAAAGTCCACACATGGCGGTGACAATAAGTCCATGCATTTGGGTCCGAGCCATCTCGCGGGAAGGTATTTGATCACCCCCTACCGGAGACCGGAGGTTCGGCAGGAGGCTCTCCTATTGTGCGAGTTACATGGATGATCCTGTCACAATTCCTTTTCAAGATACCGTGGTGGTATTAAGGGGCACGGTGATGTGCTGTGGAGTTGTGTCTTGTGGGTAAATTGGTACATCTCTGGCCAGAGTAAAACTGTTCGAATAGCCGTGCCCACGGTTAAGGGCGAGCCTAGTAATGTTTTCTGTGATTAGTCCACATTATTTTAAACTTGATGGTGAATAGTGGAACATGTGTAAGCTTAGGTTGGAGTGATTGGGCCTATACTTTTGGTGAGCGGTATCGTTGATCAATATTGCTATTTAACTAATGCTTTATTATCTCTCAAATATTTTATTCGTGCTATTATGCAAATTTTGAACAATTATGTCCATCTTTGTTATCCGTGCACTTGCATATTTGCTGTGTGGTTGTGGAGTATGTCATGTACTCACCTTGCAATCAACAATCATCATTCAGAGGAGTACAGTGAAGAGGATATTTGGAGGACTGAGCGGGAGCCTGGTCAAGTGCGTGGAGTGGGAGTCGTCACGCTGCTTATTTATTTATCCGCTGTTAGAACTTTATTATTTTGAGAGGTACCATTCACTTCTGTAATAAATACTTACGCTATGTAAACAATTACTTTAATTATCAATTTTGTCATGTGTGCCTCGGTTAATTTCTGGACAAGGATTTACACACAATAAAACTCCGGAATTTTGGATGAAAATTCTGGGCGTGACAATCACCTAGCAGCTTTGAATGGTATGGTTCTGTGCGTATATGCTTTTTCAACTGTGCATGGTTTTATAGCTGCTTATTTGCAAAAAAAAAGATCGACACTTATGCATGGTTAATCTTTTGCTCTCTCTCTATTTTATTCTCCAGTTCACCACCTCTTGTAAATGGATGTTAAGTTATGAATTGTCCTAGTGAGTTCATAAAATTATCATGTCCATTTAGCTTGACAAAAATAGGTATTCCACATATTCCAATTGGTATTTTTTTGTTAATGCCAATTTTGTAAATTAACTGCATCTTAATATCTACTGCTTGAAATAGAAAAGAGCCAACTTGGCCGTATTTTGGCCAAACATACTGGTAGCTAGTCATATTAATTGTGGTGAAAGGAGATCTAGCTCAATAGTTACCTATACAGGGAAGTTATTTGTAGAAAAAGCCATTTTTTTTCTCATTTTTTAGGTTGTATCTACCTGGTGGCTTTGTTAATTATATACAAAGTCCATAGATTTCTCCATTTCCACAGCTACATCAGTTCAACTATCTGTGGAGGCCATGGGCCCCGGGTACCTCATTACCAGTATATGGGCCACTCGGATAGAGGATGGGCCGAACCATGTAATTAGAGATAAGATAGCACCCGGCAGGCTTTGCCTTGTATAACGACGAAACATAGTCTTAGTCGGATAGGTCTCTATCTCTAAGAAGGATATCCCTTGGCAGTATCCGGCTGGGATCCTTATCATGTACCCCTGTCCTCTAGTATATAAAGGGAGACAGAGCGCCCCTCAGGGCAAGAGACAAGATCATCGATCATCAAACACCTCAGAGGAATAACCTTAACTGGACGTAGGGTATTACCTACATCGAGGGCCTGAACCAGTATAAACTTCTCTGTGTTCCTCTGCAATCCACGAATTCATCTTCACGAGTACCCCATAGTTTTATTGCCAGTGCAGAGCATCGACAGTTGGCGCGCTAGGTAGGGGCCCCGGTGAATTCTTCATCAACGAATCCGATGGATCCAACAAGCGGAGTCGACGGCAACAAGTTCTCCCCCGGAGACAAGATTCTTTCGGAGCCTTGATTTCGTTGCGGCCAGATCGGCAACCTTACCTTGGCCGGAATAGATTAATCGGTCAGCCGAGGAGCCAGCCGACGTAGGAGTCGGCCACAGGACGCGTGATCTCCTTCCACGATTACTGCGGCAGTCCTTCATATCGCCAAGCGTAGGGACACTCTCTCTCTTCGCGTCCGACTTGCGCTAGGCCTTGAGCTAGCCTGGGTTGGGCCGAGAAGGGGGGAGATCGTCAATCTCCCACACGGACTCGGCGACATTGCGGATTTACACTCCGCACCACAAACCCGATCTCCTATGATTCAGTTTGGACACGGCCAAGCGTCGTTTCAGATTGGATCTAGAGAGGTTGGGGTCGTTCTCACTCGATAAACTACTCGGAGTCGACTCCAAGTTGGATAACGGTTCGAACGCAGTTCGGATTCCAGTCTGGCGAGTTTTCTCCTCCCCACGAGATCTTCATGGTTCAACACCACTCCGAGGTGCGGACTACAAGAGGAGTAGAGAAGGAGACGCGCTGACTGCAACTACAGAGGAATGATCGGAGGCGCGCAACGACGGGCCTGCGCAGAGCTAGGCGAGCAGCCAACAGCAGATTCTCCAAACTAAGTCGGCGATCATGACGTTTCATCATGCGCAACAGAACATTGTGGCGCTGCAACTTTGCTGGACATGCTCCAGCTCGGGCTGACCACCAGGCCACCCAACATTGCAAGATCAAGGCGATGATCACGGCTGCTGCTGCCACAACAACAACAGCAGTCGGCGCGACACCCTAGTACCGACTAACAGGTCGGGATCTCCAGCAGCGGGCTCGTCCACATTAGCTCGATGGGCTGCGGCTCAAGTCGGCAGGAGGATCTAGGCAAACTACACTCGGAATGTCAATAACAACAACCGGCGCCGTCAGTATGGCGCCGGCTATCAAGACCCCGAGAGCGCATATAGCATGACCTTCGCATACTATCAGCGCCGGCACCGCGAGCGACAAGAGGATGAGCGCCGACTGGAAGACGAAAAGAGCGTTTTTTGGCCTCCATCACGAGTGTTTAACCGCCGTGGTCGCAGCCGAGCCCCATGAAGACGAAGGGATCCACTTTCACTCGGGAACTGCGGAGTCCACTGGCGACTGGCTTTTAAGCCCGGGGATCGAAAAGTATGACGGCAAGACAAATCCCGAGTCCTGATCACCGTATATACCAGAGTTCGAGCTGCTGGGGCGACAACAAAGCATGGCTAACTACCTCCGGTCGTGCTAGCTGACTCGGCAAGACATGGCTGACAGGCTCCCGAAGCGGTCGATCGGTTCCTGGGGAGAACTCAGGGCACCTATGAGAGCCGTCTTCAGAGCACGATTTTATCAGTGCACCAGAAGAAGAACGAGTCTTTGCGAGACTTCATCAAGAGGTTTTCCGAGAAGCGCAACAAGATCCAACGATCGCGACGAGGCTGTCATCGCGCCTTCTGCAAGGGAGTAAAGGACGCCATTCATCACGAAGTTCACTCGGAAACCACGCCGTCTGTCAGGCTCTGTTCGACATGGCCAATAAATACGCGACTCGGCTGAAGCGGTCGCAGAGGCCTGACGAGAAGAAGGAGTCCGACAGAAGGACCAAAGGCGAAAACGACAACGAGCCGTTCAAAACAAGTTTGGCAGCCGAAACAGAAGTCGGACAACGAGGTAGCAACATGGAGCGCACTCGGTCGCGGCAGCGGAATAACGACTACATAAAGTCATGAGCGGGCCATGCCCCTTCCACCCAAGGGCAAGCACGCGGCAAGATTGCTCATGCTCAAGAAGTTTGCTCGAGTAGGCTTCATCATCTGGCGCGACAAGGACAAAGACAGCCAGATCAGGGTCCGGCGATGATTTTCAAGATCCTCAAGCGAGCTCAACCCATTTCGGAGGCGTCCGATACGAGTCCAAGTGCAAACAAAAGCTAACAGCGCGCGACATCAACACGGTCTCCACGATGGCACCCCAGTACTGTGCTGGTCAAAGATGGCCATCACTTCAATCGGCAAATACCCATATGGTTTCCCACCCGAGATGCTATCCACTCGTCCTGGACCGGTCGTCAGAAACATAGGCTAAAGAAAACCTCATCGACGGAGGTAGCGCGCTCAATATCCTGTTCGCCAAGACTTTGGACGAGATGAAGATTCCTTGTTCAGAACTACGGCTGAGCACCGCGTCTTCCATGGGATAAATTCCCGGCTGTCATCAATCCACTCGGGCAGATAATTTGCCGGTAACCTTCGCACGAGATAACTTCCGCATGGAAAACGTCTGTTTCGAGGTGGCCGACTTCGAGACCGGGTACCATGCGATACTCAGACGACCGGCATCGCAAATTCATGGGATACCGCACTATACATACATGGTGCTCAAGATGCTGGCAGAGGAGTCTCTCCCCCTGCAGCGACATCAGCAAGCCTTCACCTACGACAAGGAGAGCTGCGAACTGGCTCAATCACAAAAGGCGGCAGTCGGACGCGATAGCATTCAGCAAGCTGTCACAACTGAAGTCGAGCAAGATCAAGTTTCGGCGAAAAAAGCAGCGAAATCAAGAATTTCAGCGGACTCTGACACGAAGAAGATCCCCCTGGACCCTTTCGACCCCTCAAGACTGCTCTAGTCGGGACCGGACTCGAGCCCAAATAGGAAGACGCGCTCTCACCTTCCTACAAGCCAATAAAGATATCTTCGCATGGAAACCGTCCGACATGCCGGGCGTACCAAGGGAGGTGATCGAGCACGCCCTCAATGTGAAGACAGATGCCAAGCCAATCAAGCAACGGCTGTGGCGCTTCGCTCAAGACCGCAAGGATGCTATTCGGGAGGAGATCACCAAGCTCCTCGCAGCCGGGTTCATCAAGGAGGTCTATCACCCGGATGGGCTGGCAAACCCAGTTCTGATCCGGAAGAAAAATGGTAAATGGCGCATGTGCGTCGACTACACCGATCTCAACAAGGCATGCCCCAAGGACCCATTTGGTCTTCCCAGGATAGATCAGGTGGTTGATTCCACGGCGGGGTGCGACCTACTCAGCTTTCTCGACTGTTACTCGGGATACATCAATCAGCTGAGGGAGAAAGACTGCTTAAAGACATCTTCATCACGCCGTTTGGAGCGTACTGCTATATACAATGCGTTCGGTCTGAAGAATGCTGGAGCAACTATCAACTGGGCCATTCAGTGATGTCTGCACACCTAATCGGGCGCAACGTGGAAGCCTACGTCGACGACGTGGTGATCAAGGCCAAGTCCAAAGAAGACCTCATCGCTGACCTGGAAGAAACCTTCCAAAACCTTTGAAGATTCAAGATGAAGTTGAACCCGGAAAAATGTGCCTTTGGTGTGCGATCCGGAAAGTTACTCGGCTTCATCGTCTCGCATCGCGGCATCGAGGCCAACCCGGAGAAAGTCAACGCCATCAGGAACATGGCACCTCCGACTAACCTCAAAGACGTCCAGAAGCTGACAGGCTGCATGGCGGCACTCAGCCGGTTTATTTCCCGACTGGGCGAACAGGGTATGCCCTTCTTCAAGCTCCTCAAAAAGGCGGACAATTTCCAATGGACTCCGGTAGCCCAGCAAGCCTTCGAAGACTTCAAACAATTCTCACATCACCTCCGTGCTAGCGTCACCCATGCCAAGAACCGCTAATGTATATCTGGGCGGCAACCACTCAGGTGTCAGCACGGTATTGGTGGTCGAGCGATCCGAACAGGGTCATATTCAGAAAATACAACGGCCAGTCTACTTTGTCAGCGAGGTCTTGCCGACTCCAAAACGAGATATCGCAGGTCAGAAGCTGCTATAATGGCTACTCATCAAGTCCGGAAGCTGGTGCATTATTTTTAAGCACATCAAGTCACGGTGGTCACAGCGTTTCCACTCGGGATGTCCTTCATAACCACAGAGGACTGGCCGAATCGCTAAATTGGCACTTGAGTTGATGGCGTTCGACATCACCTTTCAGCCACGGACAGCAATTAAATCTCAAGCTCTAGCCGACTTCGTGGCCGAGTGGACAGAAGTTCAACTCCCAACACCAACAGCAAAGCTAGAGTACTGGACAATGTACTTCGACGGTTCTCTACGGATCGGCGGCGCTGGGGCCGGAGTCATATTGATGTCCCCCACTGGTGAAAAACTGAAGTACGTTCCTACAAATCCACTTCCGGGCTTTCCACAACGTTGCCGAGTACGAGGCACTTGTTCACGGGCTCCGCATCGCTATATCCCTCGGCATACGTCGACTGGTTGTGCGCGGGGATTCTCAACTCGTGGTAAACCAAGTCATGAAAGACTGGACTTGTCTCGACGATACCATGGCGGCATACTGTCAGGAGGTCCGCAAGCTGGAAAACAAGTTCGACGGGCTGGAAATCACACATGTCCTGTGTCAATACAACGACGGGGCAGACGAGCTGGCAAACATGGGATCCAAGCGAGAAGCAGTTCCAACTAGAATCTTTGTTGAGCAACTTATGGAGCCATCAGTCAAGAAGAAACCGGCGCCGGAGCAGTCGAGAAGCGAACCTACCCCGGCTACAGACGAGGTGCTGCACATATGTCAAGACTGGAGGACTCCTATTGTCAAATTTCTCCTGGACGATGAACTCCCAGAAGATCGCAGTCAAGCCGAGCAGATCAAGCGTCGAAGCAAAAGCTTCCTACTAGTCAGAGAAGACCTGTACCGAAGGAGCGCATCCGGTGTCCTCATGCGCTGCGTCACCACTGAGGAGGGCAAGCAGATTCTGCATTCGATTCACTCGGGCATATGTGGCAACCATGCCGCATCCAGGAGTTAGTCGGAAAGGCTTACCGGCAGGGATTTTTCTGGCCCACAGCAGTAACAGACGCCAAGGACATTGTTCGCAAGTGCGAGGGTTGCCAGTTCTACGCAAGACAAACAAATCTCCCAGCCTAGGAACTCCAAACTATCCCTATTTCCTGGCCATTCGCAGTATGGGGGCTTGACATGGTCGGGCTTTTCAAGAAAGCGCCAGGAGGGTTCACACATTTATTCGTCGCGGTGGATAAATTCACCAAGTGGATTGAGGCTAAACCCGTTGCAACAATTACAGCGGCACGAGCAAAGGACTTCATCATGAGTATACTATACCGGTTCGGGGTCCCTAACCGCATCATCACCGACAATGGTACTTAGTTCACGGGTGGCGTATTCCAAGACTTCTGCGAAGATTTCAGCATCAAGATTTGCTACGCATCTGTGGCACACCCGCGGAGCAATGGGCAGGTCGAACGAGCCAACGGCATGGTCTTACAAGGCATCAAGGCCAGAATATTCGACCGACTACAACCATATGTGGGCCGGTGGGTACAAGAACTCCCATCCGTTCTCTGGTCTCTCAGAACCACGGTTAGTCGGGCAACAGGGCAATCCCCTTTCTTTCTGGTCTATGGTGCTGAGGCTATGCTCCCGATAGAGATACAGTTCGGCTCTCCGCGAGCCCGGGCTTGCTCAGAAGATGACTCAAACAATACCCGACTGGTCGAGTTAGATCAGTTGGAAGAAGCAAGAGACACCGCAACACTCCAGTTAGCAAGGTATCTTCAAGGCCTACGTCGCTACCACAATCGCAATGTCCGTGGCTGCGCCTTTTTGGTCGGGGATCTCGTTCTAAGGAAAAGACAAACCACCAAAGACAGGCATAAATTATCCCCAATCTGGGAAGGGCCGTTCATTATAGCCGAGGTCACGCGGCCAGGCGCCTACCGACTGAAGACTGAAGACGGCGTCCTCATCAACAACTCATGGAACATAGAACAGCTATGTCCTTTCTATATCTGAGTTTTATACTTTTTCATGTGTACAGTTTCTCTGACTCACTACGCCGCTTGCCTCAACCGAGTAGTGAGTTGGGGGCTGCATGTATATATGTGCTGTCAATAATATACGAGCTCGTCCTACTCAGTCAAGAAGCTTTACTACAACTGTCTCGTTCGCCCGAGTCCAGCTTCTTACTTTGAACAATTTTATTAAGTTCTAACAGAATAACTCGGCACGGACCGCACGGTCGAGTAAAGCTAGTGACGACTGAGTACATAAGCTTGGTGGCGTCGCACATATATTTACACATGTTTCTTCACAAAAGTGTATACATACCGACTACATAACATGTTGCCCTTACAGACCCAGGTCTCGGGTAATTATTTCAGCAGTCGGCTTCGCCCGGGCAATCAGCTCCAGCGCCTCCTCAGGCGTTGTCTCCTCGGCAAACCCCTCCCCGATGGCTTCAATATCTGCCCTTGGGTAGATGGACTTGGTCATCGCCAGGGTCTGGGCCACGCCGGCAACAACATGCTCATCCGAGTACTTTTTCAAGACACTCGGTGCATCCTCAAGATGCGCCTCTATCTGGGGGATCTTGCTGCAACTGGTTCCCACAGGGCTGGGATCTATGAGGTCAAGGAGCCCTTTCACGGACCTGACAAGGGCCTCCCATGACTCCCTGATCACTCTTATCTCCTCTGTGTAAAACCGATATTGGGCCTGGACATTGGCTCTCATGTCTGCCCAGGTCCGCCGGCAAGTAAACTTGTCAGACTCGGCTACAGATGGAACGACTAATGAATTGGCTAAGATCACGGTTAGGTTGAGGACTTACTTTCGTAGTCGGCTCCCACCCGGCCACGGTCTTCTCCAGTTCGGCTTTTTCCTTACCGAGCTTGACGACGGCCTCTTTCAGCTCGGCCTTCTCCCGGTCAAGCTCGGTGTTGGCCTTTGTCAGGTCGGCCTTGACCTTCTCAAGCTCGGCCCTGGCTTCTTCGGCCTCCTTCAACTGCGATTCCCTCTCCGTTCGGGTCTTCAACTCTGCTTCGAGGGCTGCACGACAGATTAGCCAAGAGCTCAACCGTGCGGTCATGACATAACTGGGCAGTCGGGAACAATGCAGCTGGATGAATACGTCAACGGTTCAGTCGGGAAGATACATTCGGGGAGTTTACCTCTGATCTTTTCGGCTAGGGCCCAAGTCTCCTCCCTGAGCTGATCGGCGCCACTCTTCAGCCAGGCTTCCCTCCCCGCATGGCGCTCCTCCATCTCGGCCTTCAATGCCCGGAGCTGCTCCAATTCCGCGAGGTGGGGAGCCATTTTGACGAGGATCTCCGTCATCGCCTCATTGCGGTCGACGAGCTTCTGCTCAGGATAAGAGACAAATCAAGGATGGAGTCAGACGTCAAAACGAGAAGATCGCCAAGACTCTACCACAAGAATCATACCCCGATTCCCTTGGACCTGCTGATAGCGGTGCGAAGCAAGCTTTCGTGTTCCCTCCTCGCGACGACTTCATCAAGCCTGAAGCTCTTCACGGTCCCGTCAGGCACCGTCCATGTGAATGTCCGGGGCATCACACGCGGAGGAGCTTCGATCCGAGGCAGGTTTGGGATCTCTGGCGGCGGCGGCGACGACGACGACGACCACAACAGCGATGGGGTCCCGGCCTCCGCACCGCCGTCCCCCGCGGCCTCGGGGACCGGCTTAAGGGCTCCGACGGTGGCCTCTGCAACAGGCGACGCTTCAGGGGCTGGGGCCTCAACCTCAGCAACCGCCTCTTGGTCGGGTGGCGACGGCGACCCTATAGTCGGGACCACCTCGGTCTCCGCAACTAGGCTGGCCACCGGCTCAGCGGGTGTGTTCGCGGCCGCCGGCTCGGCTGGGGCAAGCTCTTCAAGGGGAGCGATCGGATTGGTCTCCTTGAGATCGATATCGGCCCGCTTCCTGCATGACGAAGCACGGCATCAAAACACTACTTCAACACGCAAGAATTCTAGAAGATCCGGAGTAGCGCACCTCTTGGAGAACTTCAGCTTCCTGCCGGGCGACCCGGGTCCCGTCAGAGCGCTAGCTCCGGTGGTCGGCCCGGTCGGCGTTACAGTCGGCGGTGGCGCATCAGCCTGAGTCGGCCCCGATTCCGATGTGGTCGGCTTGGGAGCCTCCGTCCTCGGCGGCGTTTGCTCGGCGGCCCCTTGACGGCGCTAATGCCGGGCTCGACAATGTTGGGCTCAAACCCACAGGTCTCAACCTTGGGCTTGATCGCCTGGGCGCCGCGGCGACGGTGTCCTTTATCTTCAGGCTTCCTGACACGGCGCGCGGCGGCATGGCCCCCTCGCCTCGATATAGGATCGGCTTTTTCCCGGCTCTCTTGGAGTCGGGCTGGGCGGCGGTGGGGCTCCTCGGCCTCTTCTTGGATGCAACGGCCGACAACGGGCGGGAGTCTTCATCGAACTCCACGCACCACTACAAGAGATTCAACAATATACATCATATATTGCCGGGGGATCAGACATCCAAGTCCACAGGCATGCGCTACAAAGGAAAAACGGATGTTACCTCGGAGCGGGGCTAGCTACGCCTGTAAGACGCAATGCGTCTCTTCTTGTCTTCGATCTCATTTACCCCGCTGGAGAAGTATCCGAACATGGTCTCCGTCACTTTCTGCTCATTGGCCGACTCCTGGCTGACCCGGTCAGGGTCATGTCTTCCCTGGTAATCCCAGCCAAATGCGCTCCTCAGCTTCAGGGGCTGAAAGCGCCGAGTCAGGAACCGCCTGGCCACCCAGGGTCCAGTCAGGCCGGCCTTCTTGAAGTTATCCAGCTTTATCAGTAGTTGATGCACTTGACCCATTTCCTCATAGGTCGGGTCTGCCGACCAATTCGGCAAAACTACTGGCGGCGAGCCGGTAAATGGCCGCAAGGAGGGAGTCAGATCTGCGCAATAGAACCACTCCTTGTGCCAGCCCTTCAAGGAGGATTTCAAGGGAAGATCAAGATATGACTTTTTCCTATCACTCCTCAACTAAACACCAGCCTCCCCAATTACGCTGATGTTATTTTTGGAGGGCTGGGGTTTAATGTGGAACAAATGCCTAAAGAAGTTGAAATGGGGTTCCACGCTCAAATAACACTCGCACAGAGTAACAAAGATGGAGATCTGAAGAATCGAGTTGGGATTCAAATGCACCAACTCTAGCTTATAGAAGTCAAGAACGCGGCGGAAGAAATTAGAAGATGGAAGGCACAAGCCCCGATCGAAAAAAGAGGCGAAAACTATTGTTTCACCGGGTTGGGGATTTGGGACCGACTCACCCTTAGCCGACCGCCAGCGAATCACCTCTTGGCTGGGCAACTTTAGTTCACTCTCTAGCCACTTCAGCTTCACCGAGCCACAATCCGAAATCGGCCAAGCACTCTCCGGCGCACCCGCAAGATCCGAAGCTTTCGGCATGACTGGAGGCGGTGAGATTTGGGGAAAAGCAAATCGGGGGCTTGGAACAAACGAAGAGGATTGGAATCGCCCGAGTTCGGGTGGGGAATAGCAGCAGCTAACCGTAGCCGGGCAGGAAGCGAAAAGTTGGGCGCGAAGGTGGAAGACGAAGCGATTGGCTGATTTGGGGAAGATGAAGGAATCTTTTTCTCTCTCCCTGATTTTATAGAGCCGATGCCGACTAGATGGGCTTGGGCCTACACAGTCGGCGCTGGGCCATCAAGATATGAGTTCCTATAGTAGCATGCTCCATGTGGGCCGCCTACAGACTGAGTTGAAATTATAGCGTTGGTGCTACCAACAGGAGCCGATGAGGTAAACAGATATGCTTCATGAGAGCCTTATTGCTAAACATGTATGTTTGGGTATCTGCTTTATCCACTAGGTCTCGAGGATATATCCTTACAAGGATCACAAGCTGGTCTTCATTAGAATTGGGGATGCAGGTATCTTTCTCGGGTACACTTGACCACGCCGTGGATTTATTTTCATAAAGTGGTACTCGGCCTACATGCATGGCCATCAGTTGCCATGAGCAACATTTTACTCGCTGGTATGATGCGGAAGAGTCTAACTTTCGAGTAGTGCACTACTCGGGAGAGACTATAAATATCTTTTCCCGCTAACATGATGCGGAGGAGTCTAACTTTTGAGTGGGACGCCACTCGGAAAAGACTATAAACCGCCTTTTCCAGCTGACATGACGCTGAAGAGTCCCATATACGAGTAGCATCCTACTCAGCAAGACTATAAACACATATTCCGACTGACATGAAGTCGAAGAGTCCTACATACGAGTAGTTCCCTACTTGGCAAGACTATAAAGTTTATTCCGGTTGACATGATACCGAAGAGTCTCATATATCGGTATTAATCTACTCGGGAAAGACTTCCAGGTTAAAGATCTTTGACTTTATGTTTAATTATCTTCACAATTAAGCACAAAGTCAGAGGCTACACCTAATAGGTGCGCCTATTCGGCGCACACTATTCATATATCTACATGAAGCCCTTCATAGCCTCGCTGCCAGCTGACATGAAGCAGGACTCGGAAAGAAGACTTACTCGGACAAAGAGTACTCGGGAGCATTGCACTCGGGCTATCTTCACCGTGGAGAACGAGCACTCGGCATCAGCTGTGACTCAACTATGAAGGTCTCAGGGGCTACTATGGAGGCCATGGGCCCCGGGTACCTCATTACCAGTATATGGGCCACTCGGATAGAGGATGGGCCGAACCATGTAATTAGAGATAAGATAGCACCCGGCAGGCTTTGCCTTGTATAACGAGGAAACATAGTCTTAGTCGGATAGGTCTCTATCTCTAAGAAGGATATCCCTTGGCCGTATCCGGCTGGGATCCTTGTCATGTACCCCTGTCCCCTAGTATATAAAGGGAGGCAGGGCGCCCCTCAGGGCAAGAGACAAGATCATCGATCATCAAACACCTCAGAGGAATAACACCTCAAGTGGACATAGCGTATTACCTCACATCGAGGGCCTGAACCAGTATAAACCTTCTCTGTGTTCCTCTGCAATCCACCGAATTCACCTTCGCTGAGTAGCCCCATAGTTTTATTGCAGGTGCAGAGCATCGACACTATCCTAATGGAAGCCATCTTCCTGAAAATTTCCATTTTGTTGGTGCTCCAATGAGCCAGTCTACAATGTCACCTACTACTGCTGGTTGTTCGAAAGGGACTCCACCATTTCGAGATGCACAAATGGGTTCATACAAAAAGGAAGCAATCAATATTGAAGAAGATGGCACCCTGCAGCCTGCTAGGTCAGAGGTTCGATTGAATTGGTCGCATGAAGAAGACATTAGATTGGTAAGATAGCTCTCTTAGTTTTTGAAATGTGCATCACAATCTTCTATACAATTTCATGTCAGCCTTGAATATAGAAAAATAAAATGTGAGTTCTTTTCCTACTTGCAGGTAAGTGCTTGGTTGCAAAATTCAATTGACCTAGTAGATAGAAATGACAAGAAGTTTGAGCAATATTGGGCAGATGTTACCGCTACGTACAATAGCAATACACCAAGTAATCGCAAGAGAAACCGTAACCAATTGAAAATCCGTTGGGACCGCATTAAAAAACTAGTTAGTGAGTTTCATGGCTGTTGGGTAAGAACCACTATAGTATACCAAAGTGGTATGAGTGACGATGGATCAAGCATTGTAGCTCTATGCATCTGAACATAGTGATAAGCCTTTCACATTGCAGCCTATATGGAGGGTGGTACGGCATGAAAGGAAGTGGACTGTATATGTCAAAAAACTAAACAAGGAAAAAGTCAAGAGTGAAAATGTTAATCCAGCTCATGTGGTGGATTTAGAAGATGATCCAAATCAGCGTCCTATAGGGCATAAGAAAGCTAAAGCTGAATGCAATGGTAAAAGGAAGGCAACTGATGCTTTTTCTGCGATCGTTGAAAAACTAGATAAATTCATTGAAGCAAGCAACATGGTTAGGAAAGATCGTGACAAAATGTCAGAAGTGCAAGAAAGTCTAGCAACCAAGCAGGTGGAAGCTGCCAATCTTAGACATAAAGCAGCACGGGAACAAACAAAGTGTAAAATGTTAGAAACATACAAAGAACTAATGTTTGCTCCTACAAGTCATCTTAATGTAGAAGCGTTGGCTGAGAGAAACAAAGCATTGGAAAGCATGAGATTGAGTTTGTTTGCCAAAAATGATTAAGGTATGTCTGAACAAGTCTGAACATGAGTCATGTTAATTGCTAATCGAATTATTTTTTCTGCATGCAAGTGTGAACTAGTCTAAACTATTGTTTGTTACATACAAGTCTGAACACCTGTGTTATATAGTCTGAACACTAGTTATTGTGTGAATCCATTTGTACTAGTACTCATATATATATAGACATACACTCCTTGCCTCTGTCCTCCACAATGGATGAGTCTGATGATGATGTCAGTACCATAGATCCAATGGATTTATACACAATGGATGGATTCCTGCAAGAGCAAGACATATTAGAAGATTTTGCTGATTATATAGTAGCTGAATTGAAGACCAATGTTGAAATATTACATGGTCAAGGAGATTTGTGTCCAGGAGATATGTGGACAGGCCTTGTGAAGAATCCAAACAGTGACTAATGGATGACTACTTCTCGGAGAATCCAGTCTATAATGATACAATCTTCCGTAGAAGATTTAGGATGAGGAGACCCCTGTTCTTACGCATCGTTGGTGCCCTAGGTGAGTGGTCTTCATTTTTCACTTTGAGATTGGATGCTCTTAATCGTCCAGGGCTGTCACCAATTCAGAAATGCACGGCGGCTATTCACCAATTAGCAAATGGCAGCCCTGCAGATCAGCTTGATGAGTATATCAAGATTGGAGAAAGTACTGCAGTGGAGTGCTTAAAAATGTTTGTGAAGGGTGTGATTGAAGTATTTGGTGAAGAATATTTGCGACGTCCCACTGTACAAGATGTTGAACGCTTGATGCAGATCGGCGAGCGTCGCGGGTTCCCTGGCATGTTAGGAAGTATTGACTGCATACATTGGCATTGGGAAAGATGTCCTGTAGGATGGAAGGGACAGTATACCCGTGGTGATCATGGTGTTCCTACGGTAATTCTAGAGGCAGTTGCTTCGCACGATCGTTGGATATAGCATGCCTTCTTCGGTGTTGCTAGATCCAACAATGATATTAACATGCTTAATCAATCGCATTTGTTCGTTGAGTAGCTAAGAGGGGAAGCTCCTCAGGTGCAGTATCATGTCAATGGAAGGCAATATAGCAATGATTATTACCTTGCGGATGGCATATACCCAGAGTGAGCTGTTTTTGTTAAGTCAATACGCCTACCACAAATAGATAAGCATAAATTGTTTGCACAGCATTAAGAAGGGGCAAGGAAGGATGTTGAATGTGCATTCGGTATTTTACATTCTCGCTTTTCTATTTTGCGCCGACCTGCACGTCTATATGACCAAGGGGATCTTGAGAATATCATACTAGCTTGTATCATCCTTCACAACATGGTAGTAGAGGATGAGGGAGATATGGATCAGATTCCCTTTGATCTAAATGAAACAGCAAGCACTTCAATCGTTCAGGCCGCTACAATCTCTCATGGAGATAACCCAGATATGGAGGAAGTACTACAAAGAAATGCCAATATTCGTAATCGCGAAATCCATAAACAACTTCAATCTGATTTGGTTGACCATATTTGGCATAAGTTTGGGAATTCAAATTAATTAGGTATGCATAGTATTTTTTAGATAAACTAATGTGGATGTTTTTACTGTGACATATACGCATTTATAGTATATATAGATTTGCATCTTTTACTGTATATAGCAAATGCTCCATTATTAAGTTTTGGAAGTTAACTATCTATATTTTTTCCCTGTAGCTGATGCCTTTCTTTTTTTAAACAGGTAGCTTATGGCTTTGGGAGTTGAAGTTCTTCAAAGGGCACATATGGAGTTGCTGTTGTTCTGGGTTGCTATTAATCTGGACCTGGAACTATAGTTATGAAGTTGCTGCTGTCCTGAGGTTGCAAGATGTTTGGTTGATGATGAATTACTTATATAGTACTATGTATTCTCATGACATTGTTGGTTATTGCTATGCTTATGAACTTGAATTAAAAATTATCAACTATGCTACCTATTATCGTTATGAAGTGCTATGATTAATGTATAGTTTGGTATGAACATGGACTGCTAGCCTGCTATGATCGATATCGTTATGAAGTATTGTGCTTGATATGATTACATACTGTTATATATATGGCTACATGGTTATTTGCCACAACTCATCAATCTCTCTTTGTGGTACATGTACGAAGTTACTAATTTTTTATCTATATAGAAACTGCTATGGAAACTATACATTAAAAAGTTAAGTCTAAAGAAAAATTTATTATTATCTCTCTCCTCTAGTATAGGTTGGAACTGTCCTAATTAACTCCGTACTAATTGATTATTACCGAGGGACATCATTCAATAACAATTACTGCATGCGAAGATGCACATTATTGGAAGTGACATGGCCCGAAAACGGTTTTTGCCCAACCCTACACTGTAACACTGCGCTTTCGTCTTTAATTCGCGCAAAAAGTCAAAGTTGGTGTTACGGCCATCGAGCTTCCATCCTTTTTAAATTACTTTTTATTGTTCCCTCAAACAAACTGTGGTGGGACTAAACTACTGCGCGCTGTGCGCTGCTGCTGCTTGCTGTTACTGAAGTAACCCGTTGATTGGGGGAAAGTCTTTTGCCCCTCCAGGGGACTATTCTAGTTTCTTTGCTTGTCACTTAAATAGTTATTTTTTAAAAAATAAAAAGATTGTTTAATATGTTAGATATATCACTCTATAAACATACAAGATTAAATTTAAAATCTATAAATTATAACAAAAATAACAAATATAATTATGAATATACGCGTATTAATCAGAGTTTAATTTGTTACTTTTATTGTAACCTGTTGAAATTGAATTTGACTTTACATGTTTGTAGAGTAATATATAGCATATTAATCTATCTTGTTAAGTTTTTTAATTTTTTATAACTACTTCCTCTGTCCCTAAAAAAATATAGTTTTAGCTAGTTAAAGAGAGATTAAATAAGAGATTAAAAACTATTATGACCTTAATTAATACGGAGAAAAATAAGGATATGAAAGAAAACGAGAAGAAAAAGAGTACTACTAATTAGATGGTTAAAACGACGAAGTATTAAAAAGTTCTAGTGAATCTCGCCCGAAAACTAGTGAGACAAATCCTTGAGCTAAAGACTACAGTTTTGTAGAGTGAAAGTCCACCGAAGTGACAAAATTCCATCTCCGTCAGCTACTGATGCATGCTAGGTTAGCTCAGCCCACTAGCCCAACAACTCTCCTTTGTTTGTTTTTCTTTTTCTCTTGTTCATCAATTATTCTGGGACCTCAAATTAATACTCCAGGCGTGCATACAGGTGTCTCTTCGGTTTTCATTTGTCCATGCAGACTGTGTTGCATGCAAATTTTTATGAAAATTTAGAAGTGCAATACCGGCCAAAAGCTAAAACAAAAATTAATCAATCTCAAGTAGGGGTGGCAATTTCCCCGTAGGGGCCGGGTCCCCGGCGGGGACCCGCCCCTACGGGGGCGGGGGCGGGTAGCAATTTAGACCCGCGGGTAGTCGGGTTCGGGGCCCCGGTTAAAAGCGGGTGCGGGTTCGGGGGAGGATCTAAACCCGCGGGTCACCCGCGGGGCCCCGAAGTAACAGTAAACCCATTAACCCGGACTATATAAACTCACTCCTCCTCATCAGTCTCAACCCTAATCCCCAACCGCAACCGGCCAACCCAATCTCGCAGCAGCAGGCGACGAGCGGTGACGGGCAGCGGCGCGTCGGTTCCCCATCGCCTCCTCCCTCTTCGCAGCGGCAGGCGGCGGGCGGCGCCGGTTCCCCATCGCCTCCTCTTCGCAGCGGCGGGCGGCGGGCGCGTCGATTCCCCATCGCCTCCTTCCTCTTCGCAGCGGCGGGCGGCGGGCGGCGCCGGTTCCCCATCGCCTCCTCCCTCTTCGCAGCGGCAGGCGGCGGGCGGCGCCGGCACGGGGCGGGCGGCAGCAGCACGGGGCAGGGTAGCCAGGCGGCGGCGGCAGGCGACAGTGGTAGGCGGCGAGCGGCACCAGCAGGCGACAGCGGCAGGCGGCGAGTGGCACCAGCAGGCGACAGCGGCAAGCGGCGGGCGGCAGTGGCAGCTGGCTGGGCAAGGCAGGGCCGGGGCCGCAGGGCAGCCAGGCAACCAGGCGAGGCGACGGCGACAACGGTAGGGCGACAGCTGCAGGCGGCGGGCGGCAGCTGGCTGGGCACTTGGGCAGGCGACAGCGGCACCCTATCTCATTTGCGACCAGCTGGTCCGACCTCAGGTGAAGCTCCGGTCCATCAAACCAAACACAGTCTTAATGGATAGATGCCCTGATCTGTGTTTTTAACAATAACACGTTTTAGCACCTTCTTTTTGGACAGCATGTCGAATCCGACTAATCCAACTGCCACCAGTGAGTCCCAGGCTGCATTGGCACCAAGCTCTACTCCAAACTCTATCGAAGAGCAAGAACCCACGGCCATGGACTCAGAAGGTACAGCCACACAACCTGAGAATAAGCGGCTTAAATCAGTAGCTTGGCATGATTTTGTTAAGAAAAAAATAAATGGTGTATGGAAAGCTGAATGCAAATGGTGTCACAACAAGCTTGGAGCAGAAAGTCGTAATGGGACTAAACATTTGTTAGACCATATTAAAACTTGTAAGTCTAGGCAAGCTAGAAAAGGTCTTACACAGTCCAATTTGAGGATGGAAACAGAGTCAGATGGGAGAGTCACCCTAGGAAAATATGTCTTTGATGAAGAGGTTGCTAGGAAAGAACTTGCACTCATGATTTGCCTCCATGAGTACCCACTTTCTATTGTTGAACATACTGGTTTTAGAAAGTTTTGTACTGCATTGCAACCTTTGTTCAAGCCTGTGTCTAGAAACACAATTAGGAAGGATATCATTGAGTTGCTTGGGGTCAATAAGGTGGCCATCACTAATTATTTTCAAAAGCTCCAAAGTCGTGTTGCCATTACTACTGACATGTGGACAGCTAGTCATCAAAAGAAAGGATACATGGCAGTCACTGCTCACTTCATTGATGATGATTGGAATCTGAAAAGTTTTCTTTTGAGGTATGTTCAATATGTGCTGCACATTCACTGTTTTAATGCTTCTTACCACTACGGAGTCTATAATAATGTTTACACTTTCTTGCACATTCACTTTCTTGCAATATTCTATTTTATAGGTTTATTTATGTGCCAGCCCCGCATACCGGTGTAGTTATAAGTGAAGTTCTTCATGATGTTCTTGCTGATTGGAATATTGAGAGGAGGCTGTCCACTATTACACTTGACAACTGTAGCACCAATGACAATCTAATGGAGAAGATGCTAGATAAGTTGCCTACTGACACTCTTATATTAGATGGAAAGTTCTTGCATATGCGTTGTTGTGCACATATCTTGAACTTAGTTGTGAAAGATGGCATGACTATTATGGATAAAAGCATTGAAAGGGTTCGTGATAGTGTTGGATATTGGTCAGCCACACCAAAAAGGCATGAGAAATTTGAAAAGGTTGCTAAGGAACTTAACATTAAGTATGAGAAAAAATTAGCCCTTGATTGCAAAACTAGATGGAATAGTACTTATATCATGCTTACCACTGCATTGCCATATCAAGAAGTATTTGCAAAACTTGGTATTCGTGACAAGCTGTTTTCTCCTTATTGTCCATCCAATAATGATTGGAAGTTTGCTAGGGACCTTTGTGATAGATTGAAATATTTTTTGATGCAACTGAGGCTTTCTCGGGTAGTAAATATGCTACGGCAAATCTGTTTTTTCCCAAGATTTGTGGCATTTATATGGCTGTGAAGAAATGGGCAAGTAGTGATGATCCAAATGTACAAAAAATGTCAGATTTGATGATAGAAAAATTTGAGAAGTATTGGAGTGATGTGCATGGTCTTATGGCCATTGCTACTGTCTTGGACCCTAGATACAAACTCCATCTGTTGACTGCAGCTTATAGGAAAATTTATGGAGATGAGTACGCATTGAATGAAATTAATGAAGTTAGAGAGAACTTGTACAAATTAGTGCTGCAATACCAAGATCATATGGAGGGTGTTGGAACTTCTGATCCTACTGTACCTTCTAGCAGTGGTGTCCAGAGTGGTGGAGGAGATGAAGTGTTTGATATATTTGATCAATATATGTCTGGACAACCAGCTGTCTCTTCCTCACAGATTCGCACAGAGTTAGATTTGTACTTGGATGAGCAACCACTGCCTAGGACTCAAGATTTTGATATAATTAATTGGTGGAAGTTTGGAGGGATTAGGTACCCAACTTTGAGAAATATTGCTCGGGACATTATGGCAATCCCTGTGACAACAGTAGCATCTGAATCTGCATTTAGTACTGGTGGGAGGGTGATTAGTCCAAATCGCAGTCAACTTACACCACAACTTGTGGAAGCACTTATGTGTGTGCAAGCTTGGTGTCGTGGTGACATGTTAGGTATATCGATTCTTACCATACTACCTCTATTTCTTTCTATCATTGTTTTTAATACTTATGTGTGTGCAAGCTCTAACTATCATAGCACTTCATTTATTTTTATGCTATTAGGTGAATTTGGTGGCAATGGGAATGCATTGAAGACTGCTCTCGAGGATGAACCAGAATTTTAGCATATTATTATTCTAATTTAAACTTTCTTATTGTACTATTATGGTGGCTTCTATGGTTGTACTTGGCTCCTATGGTTGTACTCTATATTGGTTCTATTGTATTGTTATGATCCTATGGCTCCTATGTGTGGTTATCTGATTGATTGCATGAGCATGAGTGTATCAAAGGGTGATTAGTTGAGGTCTATGAATCTGATACCATACTGTATTACTGTCATGTCTACCAGCGGGACGCGAGGGGGGCGCGGGAGCGAGGGGCGTGGGGCGAGGGGGGCGCGGGAGCGAGGGGCGCGGGGCGAGGGGGTCGCGGGCACGGGCGCGGGAGCGAGGGGCGCGGGGCGAGGGGGGCGAGCGAGGGGGGCGCGGGCGAGGGGGGCGCGAGCGAGGGGCGCGGGAGCGAGGGGCGCGGGGCGAGGGGGGGGGCGCGGGCGCGGTTCGGGGCCCCGTTCGGGGGTCGGGGCCCCTGCGGGGCCGGGGCCGGGTCCATGTTTCGCCCCGCCCATGGCATCGGGGCCGGGGCCGGGTGGAGAAATCGGGGGTCGGGGGCGGGGCCGTTCCTGCCCAACCCGCCCCCGACCCGACCCGTTGCCACCCCTAATCTCAAGCCGCGCGCCCCTAATGCAAAATCTTAAGTTAAAATTAACCGCTAAAAGAGTACCGGCCATGACGCATTATTGTCATCGTGTAAGTTAATAATCATATATTACAATGTATGTGTAGATCATTGACGTATTTGTCAAATATTTTGAGCGTAGCAGACCTGTTAATTTAAAGAGAATAAACAATAGACAACCATAACTAGAAGTTTCTTCAGTTGTGTCTATACTAATGGTAGGTGCTTTTTATGATAGGTATATATCAGTGACGTAGAAAATATGAGACGTACATCGGCTAGAATAAGATATTCGCGCCATGACATAGTAATTTGTGTGTGCTTAAGTTTTATATTTATTTGAACAATTATGTTGTCTAACTTGAACTACAATTTCATGCTGATTCTCCTTCCAATAATTACATCAATAAATCATTGGTATCTAGCTGCCATTGGTTCCATCCAACAAGAAGTCCATGTACTAGAATCGATGAAGACAATTGTAAAGGACCATAATGAACTTAAACTTATGGTATATTTATTTACACGTTGATTTACGTTCTTACATATATATTGTATATCAACTAACGGACAACTATATTAAATTTTAATTTCATACAGTTGAAAGGAATAGAAAAATGTGTCACACTGGCCAAAGAGTGTGTATATCCAGTCATTTCTAGGTGGAGTGATTTTAATGTGACAAATTGGATTATCAACATAAGATACTTGGCTGGAAAGAAGGATAGGTACCATATGTAAAGTGTTTCGATGTTTGTCTGCATAATTACTTAGTGGTGGAGTAATATTTCAATTAAGTACATAGGAGATTAAGTGGACTATTCGTAATAAAGTTCATGGACTACTGGAATGGAGACTGTCTAACTGAAATTTTTTTTCCAGATATGCTTCATAGTTGGTGCTGAACATGTTCAATACTTATTTTACCTCATAAGTTAACATGTCGTCTTCAACTATGCAGGAAGACATTGACGAATTTAGAGCAAAGCTAGCAACAATACTTTACAAGTCTCCATTGAACAAGATCCTGAACCATACGGAAGCTGCAACTAATACAACTAACGACAAAGTTGTTTCCGAAGAAATTTGATATATGAAAATCCTACATGATGCCCTACGATGACATTTCTTCATTTAGCCTATGAAAATTTGATCTATGTGTTACATATATTTCAGAGACCTATTGTTTAATTTTTTTAGTGCACTACATTTGAAATAATTTTATTAATGCAAAAATTAGATGTGTTACATTTCAGAGACCTATTGTATGCAAGCATGCGATCTACTGGTTTATTACTCCAGATTTTTATTAATGCAAAAATTAGATGTGTTATATTTTATTAATGCAAAAATTAGATGTGTTATATTTTATGAAAGCAAAAATTGGATGTGTTATATTTCAGAGACCTATTGTATGCAAGCATGCGGATCTGCTGGTTTATTACTCCAGATTTTTATAGATTTTTCATTTTTTACCTCCTACAATAGCAACGTGAGATTACTTTAATTACAGCAACGTATTTTGATTTCAAATTTTTGGTAATTACAACAACGCACTTTGATTTCAAATTTTTGGCCAGTGCTAAATTATTTTTACAGATTCTTTTTTCCCTTTGAAGATCCTTCCATTCAAAGTGCACAAAAACATTGCCGAGTTAATCTACGAATTATATTCATCATATACAAAAATATAATATCACCATCATCTGCAACAGAAATAGAATAACAATAATGTATGTCTGTATGCATTTTCCTTCATGTGAACCGTACGTCTGTATCTAAACCATACTGCACATACACCCCGGAGTAGGACCGCTGCTACTAGGACCAGCCACTAACGACATGGCAAAAGTCGGGCAATAACACCAGCATCTGAGGCACATCGAAGAAAATAAATTGTTCGCTTGCACGATAGATTACAGGCATAAATATCATCCATGAGGCTTGTTTCATTCCTTATGTGCAGTCAAAAAAGCTTGGTTTGAGCAGCTAAATACAAGCTTGAAAGTAGAACAACTTGTTTCTAGGCAAAAATTCTAGTGCTGACAGTAAATTGTGAAAAGACTACCAAGAATAAATACAAATTCTTCACCGGACTTCACCTCTTGTGTATAAGATCCCCGTGAATAACCACCAAATCACTTTTGACTTTACTTCTAATGGCACAACTTCTTTCTGATCATAGTTTGGCGAAGGATTATCAAATGAGTATCATTTTCATCTCTGATCATTCACCTTATCAGACCATCTGGCACAAAGCATTGCAAATGATAAAAAAAAAAGAAGCTCAGGTGACCACAAGACTCTTGACATTAAATAGTATGGTGGGAAAAAATAATTTTTATGTGATCCAGGGAATGCCCAAAGGCAACATGCTATTCTAATTATATTCAAGTACTATATGCAGGAGCAAAGATACCAACAACTATTATATTCACATGCTAGAGTTACAGAAAAAAGAAGACGATGCTCAATATAGCTGATCTCCATATATGATTTTGGGTGATCACTACCAGAAAATCGAGATTTCGTGACGGTGTTGAATTTTCGTGAGAGTTTTAGATACACTCTCATAAAAATCACAATTTTCGTGACGGTGCATCAAAAACCGCCACGAAAACATATTTTCGTGATGGTGCTTGACACACCGCCACGAAAAGTAGTTGTTTTCGTGACGGTGCATCAAAAACCGCCACGAAAATGATTGCCCCTTTACGAAATAATATACAGTACCATCGCCTCTCTACTTGGACAAGAAAGAATTAGACCCACCGGCGATATAACCATTTCAGATGTGATTATACCAGCACTAAAACACCGGCTTCCGTTAAAACTCGGGAGTTAAGCGTCGCCGGGACGAGGAGACTGCGGCCGTCTCCACCTGCGCCATCTCTCAACCGGACTTGGCTTTGTTCGACGATCTCAGGCGTGAGGCCGAACACTTGCCGGAACTCCAGGCCAAACGTGCTGAAGTGGAACAAGGTGTCGCTGGCGCTTCCTGGACCGTGGTCGATGGTTTCATCCTCCACCGCGGCCGCATCTACGTGCCTGCCTCTTCGGCGCTGTGGCCACAGATCCTAGCCACGGCCCATGGCGCCGGGCACGAAGGCGTCCAGAAGACACTTCATCGACTGCGGGCATCTTTCTATAACCCTCACGCAAATCGTTTTGTCCGTGACTTTGTGCAGGGTTGTATTGTCTGCCAGCAGAACAAAACCGAGCATCTCCATCCCGTGGGGCTCCTCCAGCCGCTTGAAGTCCCGAGCTCGGTTTGGGCCGACATCGCCATGGACTTCGTGGAGGGGTTTCCCAAGGTGGGCGGCAAATCAGTGGTGCTCACCGTCGTGGACCGTTTCTCCAAATACGCCCACTTCGTCGCCCTCGGTCATCCCTACACGGCGACCTCGGTTGCACGCGTGTTCTTCGACCACATAGTCCGGCTCCATGGCATACCTTGCTCCATCGTCAGCGACCGCGACCCTGTCTTCACCAGCACATTTTGGACTGAACTGTTCGCTCTTTCCGGGGTAGCACTACGCCTCAGTTCTGCGTTTCATCCGCAGACTGACGGCCAATCCGAGGTGACGAACAGGGTGCTTGGCGTCTACCTCCGATGTCTCGCTGGCGACCAACCCCGCAGTTGGCTGCGTTGGTTGCCATGGGCCGAGTTCTGCTACAACACATCATACCAGACGGCGCTACAAACAACTCCTTTTCAGGTGGTCTATGGCAGGCCACCACCGACCATGGCAAGCTATCAACCCGGCGTGGCTCATGTTGCAGCCCTGGACAAGCAGCTCACTGAGCGTGACGTTTTTTTGGAGGAAATCCGCGAGCGGCTGCTGCAGGCTCAGAACCACATGAAGCTCCAATATGACGCGGGCCATCGCGACATCCAGTTCACCACTGGTGACTGGGTGTGGCTTCGTCTTCACCACCGTACCGCCGCCGGCATCACCCCCAAGTCTAGCGGCAAGCTCTCACCTCGCTACTTTGGGCCTTATCAGATTGTGGAGCGAGTTGGTCCGGTGGCCTATCGTCTCCAGTTGCCGCCCAAGGCGAAGATCCATGATGTCTTCCATGTTGTCTTCCTCAAGCCGTTTGTTGGTACTCCTCCAACTGCGCTGGTGCCTCTCCCACCTTTGTCTCGTGGCCATGTGGTACCAACACCGGAGTCCATCGTCCGTGCTCGTCTCAACCGTGGCCGTTGGGAGTTGCTGGTTCGCTGGGTTGGCCGGCCTGCTGTTGAAGCCACTTGGGAGGCCCTGGATTCCTTCAAAGAGGCGCATCCAACGTTCCAGCTCGAGGACGAGCTGTTTCTCCAGGAGGGGGTAGTGTTGTGGACGCTTTTATCGGCAAAACATATACTCGTCGCAAGAAGCCCAAGCCGGCGCCCACAACAACAAGTGGCTGAACAGCCACGTCTTGTGAATTGGCAAGTTTTGTTAAGACTTTCCATAGTTTTATATAGCTTAGTTGGAAGGTTAGGAGGAATAATAGGAAAGATGAGAGATATTGTAGGGAGGGGTTAGTTTCTATGGCTATTTATATGTAATCCATAGGGAGGAGGGAGGAAGAGAATTGAGAAGATCAGAACCTCCTAGGGAGGACGATCAGATCAATAAAGCTAGTAATTCAGCCATAACAGGTGACCTCCTGGGAAATTAATTTTCGTGACGGTGAGTACCGCCACGAAAATAATTCGTGACGGTTAACCGCCTCAAAAATGATATTTTCCTGGCTTCTGATTCATGAGGAGTTTTCCGTGAGGGTGGACCGTCACTAAAATTTCATGAGGAGTTTTCCGTGAGGATGGACCGTCACGAAAATATTTTAGTGACGGTATTTTAACCCTTACGAAAACTCCGTTTTCTGGTAGTGGATGAGGTACCATAGGACCCACAGATTCATGGCTCAGGACTCCCTATAAAAGAAAGAAGGGACCTCAGTAGTAGAAATAAATAGCTTTCATGTAAACTAGGAAGTTCATCGCTAAAATCAACTATACCATAAAAATAGAAATTAGCATGCCAAACTTATTATGAGATAGACAAATAAAGATCATTTGGAGGCTACACCATAAGAACAAGAAAAAAATTATTAGATAGACAGAGCACAGTTGATGTCAATACATAAAGTATAAAGTTGTATATACTTTACAAGCTAGCTTTACCTTATTCGTTATTTGCATGCAGTGTCTATCGGAATGGCCTTCGTCTCTTCGAAGGAGCTCCTTTTCCACTAATCTCATCTGGATCATGGACTCTCTTCTTGTATGGCTGGTTAGAACTTGAAAAGTGAGCTAGCAAAGGACCAAAATTTGACGCCTCGAAGTTATCATGGCATTCCGACCCTTCATCCAAAATACCCTTAAAGAAATCTATCACCCTTTGTGTCCGCTCTCTGGTCCTAGCGGCTACAAATAAAACATCACTATCCATCTTACGGAGCTTGCGATAACGAACCATGTGTTCAGACCACACATGAGGATCATTATTCCTGTTCGACCTAAATGCTGCGTTGGCTTCCATTGTCCACCTAACCATAACACAGTAGCAAGGGATGCTGTCAAGACCAAGGAATTTGCGGACAACAAAAATGTGTGAGGATGGGATGTCTTCGCACTCTATCTTCCGACAATGATAGTGCACACTCTCCAAAGTCTGGCCATCAGAACTAACCCTCACTTCATCCCACACCTCACTATCTTCCTTCAAACCAACGATATATAGTGCCGAACCATCTTGTTCTATCTCGCTTATAACTTCAAGCTATTTGCAAAATCTGAACCTGGATTTTCTTGAACATGACTGGTGTGTAGATATGAGCAGTGTCTTTCTCTAATGGGTCAGCATGTATTCTAGTAAAAGGGACTGAATGGGAAGACTTAGCGTCGAACTCAGCCTCCTTCCTATGCATACGTCTTATGCATAATTTAACATGTTCGACTAAGTCCATTAGTGATATGTTTCGATCGAGAAGCTTATGAAGCTTTGAGTTTAAAGACTCACTTCATTGGTTGCTGCGCATACCCAACAAGTATTTCCCAGTCGTACAGGCCACGGCCCACTTTTCTCTTAGTCGGTACATCAAAGTGATCCATTCTCCATTTACCGTGCCTCCATGCTCATTAAGTTGAGCCCAATGTCTCTGAAACTCCTCCTCATCCATAAAGCAATTTTCTTAACTCATCATGTTTTGGCTTACGAAGGTGATGAATTCATGTTCTCCTCGATATGCCAAGTACACAATCTATGGTAAGCTCCAGGCATAACCTTACTAATAGCCTTGGCCATTGCAAGGTCACCATTGGTTGTTAGTGATTTCAGATGCACTTGACGCATTGCCTCCAAAAATGTCTCAAGGAGAACAGTACGGCTGAACATACTCGATCTATAGAATTACGCACTCAAAAATTACTGTGCTTGTGTGGTGGTTAACTCCTATGAAAGGAATAAAAGAAAGGTTGTACATGTTCACACGATACGTGCTGTCAAATATGACCACTCCACCAAAAGCACCTTACTCAAGATGTGATTCAGCCCAAAAAATATTCCTAAGACACTCTTCATCATTGATAGTGTATTTGAAGAAAAATTCGGCATCTTGTTCTTGATTCTTTGTTAGATATTTCAACACATCTTGAGCATCCTGACCCTTGATTGTCTTCATCTCGTACCGAGTAAAGAAATTGTATAGGTCTTGCATCACAAACCCATCCTCGTCCAAATCATCATGGTTATTCTCCATAACGTCCATAATTTAATAGGGCCTAAGGCCACTAATGCGAAGCTCAACTGCCTCTGTTTTCTGAGCATCACACATCACACAATGAACCCATAAAAACGCAACATGGTCAGGATTTGCAAGTTCATGTGTATGTTGGTTCTCAAACTCCAAAACACACCATACTCCTCTCTCCTCATTTAACTTGATGTCAAGCTTAGCTTTGCAACCACAACGGGTAAAGGCCGGCGGCTCTCTTTTCTGGTTTGTCTTCTCAAAGTGCTTCAAATCCCTACAGCCTTTACATGAGCATACTAATTGCCTACATATGACCATCCCATCCTTCCACTTCAACTTGCTTTTCCTCACACTAAAACCCTTACCCTTAGCATATTCAATATAGAATTTGTAGCCTTTGTCCTCGCTTCTAAATACCACATTACCCATCATTTTATACTCCTCCTGATCTTTAGGCTTATGCAACTAGCATTCATGCTATCAGACTACACTTAGAGATATTTACAAAGTAAATCAGAAATAACACCCAAAAGAAGCCATGTTTGAATAAAAAAACAAATCAATACTTCGGGAGTAATTTCCAACCTCCATTGCTAAGTCATTAACACTAATGCCATCAAGTCAGGGTTGTGGCTGTACTGTCACACAGGTTTAAGCATCAAACCACATATGGTTTTACACACACCACAAAAAATACTTGGGACCGGCTCTACTAACATTGATCACAGTCCCATTTTCTACTTCATCAAATTTTGTGGAGAGATACAAAATTAACTAACTAAGCATCAACACACTCAAATAGATATACATGTCAGTGTTTTGTACGCTCAGTATTGATTCCAGAAATAAGAGTGATTTACATTTGCGTACTTTTGTAATAGAACAACAACTATATATGTCAACGAAGGAACAAGATTCCCACAAAAAAGTGTATTTAAAATAGTATATGATATGCTATACTATGTTCTGGGAAGATACTTTGTTTGGGAATCAATTGATCACTATAGCAGTTGGCACATACAATTGGCAAAATCAATTGATCACTGAATTATCAATCGTTAGCTCTTAAAATCAATTTTGACAAGCATCAGTTTCAGTAAACTATGTTCTAGGAAGTGGAATAGAATATTGCAACTTCATTTTTTCTTTCCTTCCTTTCAAACACTTCAGTTATCAGAATTTAAGTGACAATAATGTGCTAACTCAAAAAAATGAAGTCAGACAACAGGTAGCATTGCCATTTTTTTAAGGAACAAAATTGGAACATGGCACAAGTAGTACTTGTATTGAATTAAATCCATCGTTTGCTTTAGAGCTTTTGGTACAATCCAATAATGCCAGTTCCAGTTGAAGGTGAAGGCACAATTTTTACCTGAACTTCACAGATCCAATGACGACGCAATAGGACGTCGTCGAATCAGGGATCAGCGATAGCGGGGATCACCTGATGCAATGATGGCGTGGACGAAAAGGGAAGCCATGACGAGGATGAACAACGCCGGAGAGGATAGACCTGGATTGGGGAACAACTTACGGGGACGAACACCGCCCCGGCAGCGGCCACCGAAGAGGGCGCCGCGGCCAGAGTAGAGCGCACGTGGAGCATGCTCGATTCGCCGCCACCAGAATGGAGCGGACGGCAACGGCCTATAGGAGTGAACACCGGAGAGCAGCCGCCGGCGAACAGGGCCGCCGGTAGGAGGATCGGCGAGGGAGACGAATGCAGCGGGAGGGTTCGCCACTAGAGATGGATGCGCCAGGAGGGTTCACCGGTGGCGGGAGGGTTCGTGAGCGAGAGGAATGCGGTGGTCAACCGAGAGGAGGGCGAATGAGAGAATTGCAGTGGTATATTAGCGTCGTCCAGCCCAATACGATAGAGAGGACCAGCTCCCCTAATAACTGAGTTAGTAAAGTACTAATACGATCATTATGAATAGACGACCTAGATAATTTCTATTGGTAATATAATACTACCAATAGAGCACTGTAAAGTTGCTCGGTGATAAAGAAATAGAGCCAATTATCCTAGGTACACAAAGCTATTAAAAGAGTATTCTCCATTTTTGTCGATTTCTTTGTTTTGTGCAGCTTGTTCCAGCATGTTTTTGTCTTCTTTTTAATTTGAAATTCAAGCATGCTTCTGCTGTGCAGATATTCCAGATCTGAATGAGCCCATACCTGATCTTAATTTTAGTGACTCCTCGTCTCACCAAACTGGTGTTTTTGATCATCCTAACGCATGTTAGTATTTTATATCTTGAACGCCCCAATCTTTTGAGCAGCATATATTCTCTTCCTTTTTTCTATTTGAAAAAAATGAAATTGTTGTCAAAGATAGCATGTAATCATCTATATTTGGCATTGTTTCTTCTATAGTTGGAGTGTAGGGATTGTATAGAAACTCCCTAATCACCTCCCATTCTTTTGTAAACTTTCCTCGGTTCACTCCTAAGCTGAGCTATTTAATTGAAATTGGCCCGCACCAATTGTGTGTGAGCTGAGCAAAATCTTCCTCCTTCCTCTGTACATTCGCATGGTATCAGAGCGGCGTTGATCTGCTTGCCCCTCTCCCTACTCGCCTTCCGCTGCACCCATGGAGAACTCCTCCACTTCACATCAGCTTCCTAGTGGTGGCGCAAGCCCTCCTCCTCCCCAAGACGCCACCGCCAACCTCATCTCCACGCTCGTGGCTGCCCATGCCGTGGCCTCCCCGGGCGACCAGGAGACACTCCTGGCCACTCTCGCCAGTGCACAAATGGCCCAGGCTGCCATCTCTGCAGCGCTACTGGCGCCCACACAGGATGGCTCCTCCTCCTCCTCTGGCTTGGTGATCCCGCCGCCGGAACACCTGCACCTGCGCCGGCTTCTCCAACCGCTTCCTTGATGATCTGTGCCCTCAGCATTCCCAATGTCAAGACACATGTCCCCGTCGTCTTCGACATGAAGACTCCGAACTACACCAAGTGGAGGACGTTCTTCGTCGCCTTCCTTGGCACGTTCAATCTTCTCGGCCATGTCTTCGACCTGCCTCCCCTGGCTGATGACGCTTGCGCCTGGGTGCATGAGAATTTCGTTGTCCTCACTGCCCTCTACTGCTCCATGTCCCACGATGTGCTCAACATCATCATGGAGCCATCGCAAACGGCCCGCGTGCTGTGGGTCACTGCTGAGCACATCTTCCGTGACGACTGCGAGACCAGGATCATCTACCAGGAGACGGAGTTCTAGAGCCTGAACCAAGGCAACATGTCCGTGACAGAGTACTGCTGCCGCCTCAAGAACCTCGCCGACTCACTCTCGGTGACCGCTCTGGGGGAGCAAAACAGACGCCGCCACCACCTCCCGGCCCTTGGGTGCTGATAGCCCCCTGGACTCCCGCACCGTGTGTTGGCCCACAACCTTGGGCTGCCTCTTGGCGGCCTGCAGGTGGGCCGAGCAGACCGCCGCCACCGCCGCTGTGTTTTCCTTTTCCACCTTGCCCTTGCCGTTTTCCCTTTGTTGTTGGAGTTCCCTTGGCTAGGCGTGGGCGTGACAAAGAGGGCGGTGTTGGTGTCGCTGGAGATCTTGTTGGTGGGATGGCGCATCCTGGCCAGGAGGAGTGACAAGCGGGCGCTGGCGAAGGTCGGGAACAAGACTTGGAGTGGCAGCAGCTCCTCTTGAGTGGCGAAACGAGGATTGAGGCCACGGATGAGGTTGAGGACGAGGGTACGGTCGGAGACCGGTTCGCCGAGATCGTGTAGTGAGTCGGTGTGGTTCTTGAGGTGGCGGCAGTACTCCGTCACGGACATGTTGCCTTGGTTGAGGCTTCGGAACTCCGTCTCCTGGTAGATGATCCTGGTCTTGTGGTTGTCACAGAAGATGTGCTTAGCAGCGACACAAAGAGTGTGGGCCATTTGCGATGGCTCCATGATGATGTCGAGTACGTCGTGGGAGATGGAACAGTATAGGGCTGTGAGGACGGTGAAATCCACCTACGCCCAGGTGCTGGTGTAGTCAGCCTGGGGAGGCGGGTCGAAGATGTGGCCGAGAAGATTGAACTTGCCGAGGAAGGCAACGAGGAACGTCCTCCACTTGGTGTAGTTCGGGGTCTTCATGTCGAGGATGACAGGACATGTGTCTTGACACTAGGAATGCTGAGGGCGCTGGTCGTTAGGGAAATGGTCAGAGGAGCCAACGTAGGTGCAGGTGTTCCGATGGAGTAGTCGGTGGACATAGGCGGTAGGATCACAAGGCCGGAGGAGGAGGAGCCGTCCTGTGTGGGCGCTGGCAGCGCTGCGGAGATGGCCAACCGTCAAGCGCACCACGCCACAACAAAACATGGACACTTGTGCCTCATCCCCTTGGCACAAATGTCATCTCTAGCGAGTGGGTCTACAAGCACAAGTTTCATGCCGACAGTACGCTGGCCCATCACAAGGCACGCTGGGTCATCCGCAGCTACTCCTAGCAACACGGCATCGACTATGACGAGACCTTCAGCCCCATCGTTAAGCCTTCCACCATCCGAGTCGTCCTCACCATCGCCGCCAACAAGTCTTTGGCCTATTCACCAACTTGACATCCAGAACGCCTTCCTAGACTGCGACCACCCTGACCTTGACTACCCTGTCAAGAATACCTCCATGGCACTCTTGATGAGACGCTCAACTGCCAACAACCGTCTGGCTTCATTGACCCCGACCACCCCGACTACATCTGCCACCTCGACAAGTCACTCTACGGCCTCAAGCAGGCCCCTCGTGCGTAGTATCATCGCTTCCTCGCCTACGCCCGCTCCATCGGATTCACTTCATCCGTCTCCGACACGTCACTTTTCGTCTACCACAATGGAGCCAACATCACCGACCTGCTTCTTTACATCGACAACATCATCCTGATGGCTTCCTCCTCTTGTCTTCTACAACATCTTTCGGGGCGTCTTCATGATGAATTCACGACGACTAACTTGGGTGACCTCCACTACTTCCTTAGCATCTCCGTCAAGCACACCACGGCTGGCCTTCATATCTCACAACGCCAGTATGTCGTCGACATGCTTCAACACGCTCCGAATGCCATCCCATGGCTACGCCTGTCGACACCAAGTCCAAGCTCTCTGCGACAGATGGTGCTCCTCTTCCCACCTTGGAGGCTACTGAGTACCGCAACCTCGCCGAGGCACTGCAGTATCTCACTCTCACCAGGTTGGACCTCTCCTACACTGTCCAACAGTTGTGCCTTCATATGCACGCATCACGGGATGTTCACATGGCCTTGATCAAGTGCATCCTCCACTATGTGAAGGGTTCTCTGGACGATGGTCTGTTTCTCCATGCCTCGTCATCCGCTTCTCTCACGGCCTACACCAACGTGGATTGGGCCGGTTGTCCGGACACTAGGCGTCCTACTTTCAGCTACTGTGTCTTCTTTGGCAACAACCTCATCTCCTGGTCCGCCAAGCGTGAGGCCACCATCTCTCGCTCCAGTGCTAAGGTGGAATACCGAGCCGTCGCCCATGCCGTTGCCGATACATGTTGGCTCCGTCAACTCCTTGGCAACTCCACGCCCCTCTTGCCTCCGTGATGGTGGTGTTCTGCGACAACGTCAGTGCCGGCTACCTCTCGGCCAATCCCGTCCAACACAAGCGCACGAAGCATATTGAGATCGATATCCACTTTGTTCGTGAAAAGGTGGCTCTTGGCCAAGTTCACGTACTCCACGTGCCATCCTCCCACTAGTTCACCAACATCATGACGAAAGGGTTACCAGTTCAGCTCTTCGAGGATTTTCGGTCCAGTATCTGCGTACAGGAGCCTCCTGCTGTGACTACGGAGGTGTGTCAAAGATAGTATGTAATCATCTATATTTGGTATTGTTTCTTTTATATTTGGAGTGTAGGGATTGTATTGAAACTCCCTAATCACCTCCTATTCTTTTGTAAACTTTCCTCGGTTCGTTTCTAAGCCGAGCTATTTAATTGAAATCGGCCCACACTAATTGTGCGTGAGCTGAGCCAAGTCTTCCTCCTTCCTATGTACGTTCGCAATTGTTTCTTCTATTTCCAATAGATGAAGATGCAAACAGTGCATGCAGCCGCAAGCAAACAAGCACACGAGGAACTTTCTGACTGACGATGAACTAGAACCATCTACTCCATGCTTTTGGAGAGGACTTCTCCGGGTAGGCTGAAAAATGGAGTAACAAAATGTGTAGCTGCAGATTCAGGCGTCCCGTTGAGAGTTGTGCACCGTATTTGGAGGGCAGGCAACCTCAGAGCACTACTACAAAACTTTGTATCCGGGATGAGTTATATTTAACGAATGAGCATGTTCCGCTTCAAATGATCTCATCTCTAACAGATATAAAAATGATGTTTGAGATGAGGCTACGGGGTACGACCCTCGCCAGCAGTGAAGGCAGGATTAATGGAGTGGCTAACAAGAAAACGGGGAATTGCGGCCGTAAGAAAAGGATTGGTTTTTTATCGACCCTCAGTGAATCCGTGATGTGCCGATGTCTCCTCTGAGTCCGGCACCACCTTGTCGCTGGAGCCATCGTCGGCGAGCTTCGGTTCTGGCACAACCTTCTCGTCTTCAACCACCTGTGCTATGGAGGAAGGCGGATAGTCTGTGGCTTCTTTGCCCATCTGTTCTAATTAGGGACTTTCTGATCTCCATCTTAATTAGGGCGCATAGGGGGTGCGCACGTGTCTACAGGTGTTCTAGTATTAGTGAGTTAGTATGTCAGTGACCGAGTCAGAAAGTTTTTTGAAGCCGGGTAAATTCCAACCAACCTTTGCTACAGATTTTCTGTCTTTAATCCTTTAAACAACTAAAATTTCAATGGAGTAATCGACGGCGAGTTCGAACAGCTGCCCGAGGTATAGCCAGGCAGTGATTCCGTCCCTTAGTTGTTTGTGTGTCATTTAATTGTATGTCCTTTTACTTGTTATATCTCTCCTTATAAGAATGTACTAGGGCGTATAATTTGAAGTGTATATAAAACAATAGTACACAGAACACACATTTTAAGTACTTTCTTATTTTTTAATAGATAGCACTGTTAACTTTTAGCACGATGTTTAACTATTCGTCTTATTTAAAAAAATTAAACAAGTATAATTTATTTTGTTATGACTTGATTTATCATTAAAGAAACTTTAAGCACGACTCATATTTTTGTATATTTTTACTAATTTTTAAATAAAACGAATGGTCCAACGTTACTATAAAATTAATGATGTCATCTATTAAAAAACGGAGATAGTACTTTTTACGGGATGATACCATGATTTATCATTTAGAGCAAGTATAAATACAACCAATTGCTAGCTCTATCTTATGCCATATCATTTATAGTCAACCTAATAGTCTACTTGTCGATGTTTTGTATCTACAATAATAATATGGGGCTACTCGTGAGATCTAAACTTGATGGATTGCAAAGGAACACGTAACAATTTATACTGGTCTAAGCTCTCGAGATGAGATAATACCTTACGTCCAGTTGTGGTGTATTGCCTTTCAGGTTTCTCTGGTGAGATTGCGCTATGCCCTCAGGGGGCACCTGCCTCCTCTTATATACCGGGGGACAGGGTTACAGAGTAGGAATCCCAGTCGGACTCCGACCAAGAGATTTCCTTCTAGAAATACAACGTGCCCAACTAGAACTATATCTTTTCCTTGTTGTACAAGGTTATGTATGCCGAGTCCTATTATATCCCTAATTACAAGGTTAGGCCCATCTTCTATCCGAGTGGGCCAAATACTTCTTATGAGATACCTGAGACCCATGGTCTCCATAGCAGTTCCTGAGAACTTCATAGTTGAGTCACAGCTGATGCCGAGTGCTCATCCTTCACGGTGAAGAATTCCTGAGTGCATTGCTTCCGAGTACTCTTTGTCCGAGTGTTTCTTCTCCCGAGTTCTGCTTCATGTCAGCTAGCAACGAGACTATAAAGGGCTTCATAGAGAAATATGAATAATGTGCGCCGAATAGGCATACCTATTAGGTTTAGCCCTCGACTTTGTGCTAAATTGTGAAATAATTAAACATAAAGTCAAAGATCTTCGAGGCCTTTTAGCATTAATATTACAAACAGGTGCATCATCAAGATTTAAAATAAATAACCCATTCACAATGGATGCAAAAGCCATAAACATGTTGTTCTTAGAGATAACACAATTGATGGGTCAAATTTATTGGCTGCCAAAGATCTTAGTCAAAGATTTGAAGTTAGGCCTGTTTTGGACCACCATCACATGGCTGCTTCTAGCTCCTTTCTTGATGTCAGCCTCTGCTGTTTTAAGCATGCCACACAATTCATTCAAGCCCCTCTCCGCCCCATGCATATGGTAGTTCGAGATGAAGTTTCCATAGCTGGGTGGAAGAGATGCAAGAATAAAATCAGTGGCCAACTCTTGGCCAATTGGGAAGCCTAGCTTCTCCAACCTCTGTGTGTGACCAACCATCTTGATTATATGTGGCCCAACTGCTGCGCCCTCTGCTAGCTTGGTTTCAGCAAAAGCCTTAGAGACATTGAACCTTTCAGTCCTGGCTTGAGTCTGGAACATATCATTTAGCGCTATGATCATATCATACGCTGCATGATTGTTATCAAACTGCATCTGCAGATCAGGTTCCATACAAGCAAGCATAAGGCAACTCACTTCAAGATCAGCATCACATGCTCTCTTGTAAGCGTTTTTCTCAGCAGCAGGTGCATTATCAGCTGGCTCATCTGGTAATGGGGTGTCTAGAATTTCTTCCTTTTTCTTAGCCCTGATAACAATTCTCAGGTTGCGGATCCAATCCGCATAGTTTGTTCCATTCAACTTGTCTTTCTCAAGAATTGAACGCAAAGTAAATGACTGGTTTGCAGGCGCCATATGTCTACAACAAAAGTAATGCAAAAATACTAAGACAATGTATCCAAGACAGAGTAAATAATATTAAACTCTTAATAGAATCTACTCCCACTAAAATCAATATCCCTCTATTGAAACTTAGTGATTCAAGACCCACAACTAACAAGTCTACTAGTGAGCTTTAGCATCACCGCTAGAAGACATGGTAGATCGGTAAGCAACTCTTTGCTAATCATATCTCATATGACTCTTGTTGTTGGGCAGCATCTCTATGCTGTGAAGCCCAACTCCTTATGCTCCAAGGTCCCTAACCGTTAGGATGACCTTGTTCAAGTAACCAAACCCTTTTACAGTAAGTATCCGATACGAACCTGCCTAGTCAAGGAAAATCAGTGGCACCCTAATTTCATAGACCTACCACCGATTGTCCAAGACACATGACAGTGCTAGGTTTGGGGAGCATTTAACTTGAATATTGCTGAGGGATCGTTCTACTTCACTACCGCGCGCATGTAGACAAAACATCATCGCATATGAAAGTAGAACATAGTAAGAACGACATTAACACAAATATGACTTGGTATAGCCCATTGTTCCTTTGGGGATCTCCATCTCCATCAATCTGTTCATCATGATGATCTCCATCTCCATGATCAGAGTATGCCATCCTTCAGTGATGAATCCACCAAGACTAGCTATAACTAACGCAAGGCAGTTAAGTAAAATTACATAGTCGCTGATAGGATCATCACAGTTTGGCACGCAGGCCATTACATCAAATTGACAATATCTATGTGGCTCCAGCCATATTGTCATACTCACGACATGCAAGCCATGAATCAATTACATACATGCATCACATACACATAAGGGCTATACCAGTCATGAATTCCTGCAAAACAGAGTTAACCGATTCCGACGTCTAATCTTAAACCACCGAAAACACCATCTTCCCGGCCTTTTTTTGGAAATCTAATTTCGGCAAACCCGGCAAAGCGGGGGAGAAATGGATGTAAAATTTTTTTCTCTACAATTTTCGTTTAGAGATCGTCTCGATCCGAGGTCGTATGCAAAAGTTATGGCCGTTTTACCGAACAGCACTCTTTTCGCACCCCGGCGCCCGGCAGTAGATCCAATCTACCACCGCCGCGCATCATATGCGCTCGGCACTTGACTTAGGTTTGATTCTATCAATCCAATTGATCTCCATCTCGCCATGATTGGATTTACGTGTATCACTTAACTCGGATGGCGGAATTCCGACCGGTACGAGTAGATCGTTACAATACCAATCATAGCAAGATCACGAATCAAGGTCGGAGACTCACAACCGTGCATATCAACATATGCACTCATCCAAATCTATAACGAGGCAGCAACGGCTCTGATACCACTGAAGGGTAATACGGATGCTACGCTAGCCAGAAAACAAAATTTTCTGTCCCATAAACCAGGAACTACTGCTAGTTATAGATCACGGGATTACCACTAGACGCGCAGGTGCAGCGGAATCGACTCGATGTAGTCGTGCGCGTCACAGTAGTGCCGTGCAGTTGCGAGGTCGTCCGTCCGTCCCTCTCGTGCGGTTCGTCCTTGTGCTCCAGATGCAGCACCTCCGAGGTATCCACACGTACGGGGAGGAAACGTCACGCCTCCGGACTGCTAGGTCCGCGAGGTGCAACACGGCGCGGGCGTGGGAGCGGCGGTGGCTGCCAAATGGCGTGGATTAACCTAGCCCCGTCGCCCACCCCTTGTATTTATAGGCGTCCTAATGAACTCCCAAGTTGGAGGCCCATTAGTGACCCTAAACCTTGTATAATTCGGGTCCAACCCAAATTAGGTTTCCAGCCCCTTAAGCGTGCGACCCTATGGGTTCACGTACGCATAGACATGGCCCGAGTATTCCTACTCGACCAATAGTTGACAGCGGCCTCTAGCAAGGCGTGTCAACTCCTACGCATATGCAAAGATCATATCAGACGAACCACCACAAACCACATACTTGTTATTCCCTTGCCTCACGATATTTGAATCAACTCTTAGGTCAACACTTAACCCAAGCACGGCCATGCATTTCTTGATCTAATCATTAGAGTGAACCAGTGATATCTCTCTCACTTAGAGAGGAGCAATTCCTTCTTGATTATTTATGTCTCACAGCATGTTTCCCGACAAACCCGAAAACCACCTTTATAACTACCCTGTTACGGAGTAGCGTTTGATAGTCCCTGAGTAGGTCGTTTCACATCTTGAATACATACAACAATCTCAGGTCTAAGGACATAACGTACATGATGTGAATAGAGATAATTACAATTTCTCATGTTGGGTCAGTCCAGCTCCATGTCACACATGTGCCCACATTATTAGTTTGACATCTCCATGTCTATGACTTGTGAAACATAGTCATCAACTAATACATGTGCTGATCTAATATTCATGTGTGTCCTCACACAAACTCCGATCAGGGACAACTTTAAAATAACCATACAAGTAAAAGAGTTTCACGAACAATTCACATAATTGCCAATCGATACAAGTTGTCTTTAATGGATATTCAATGAACTCATAATATATCATGGATACAATCACAATATCATCATCTCTATGATTACCTCTAGGGCATATTCCCAACATGATCTAATCGGCCAACAAGCCGATACAGACTCCTTCCAGTCGATTGCCGATAGCACTTGTATATCGGCTAGAGAACCGATAATATAAAAAGATAGAAAACCAGCCGACTTCCAATAGAACATGTGCATCGGCTGGAAAGCCAATAATACTGTAGATAATCAAAATAATAATCAAGACAATGCAGTCGGCTTTATCTAGTAAAAGATAACTTATCGGCTATACATCCCGATAAGACGCTTGCATAAAATCTATCAACCTAGCAAGAATAACTTATCACAAGCAGTTTAGTAGGTCGGACCTAACCGATGCAGCACAAACTGATGATAAATTATCCCCAGTAAGCCGATAAAATCTATGCATGCGTGACGTGATATATCCACTCGGCCTAAGAGATCAAACTTAACTGATGCAGCTGTAGACAGAATAGATACACCGTGGTAAGCCGACTACTGTAGATCAGCTAGAATATCGGACCTAACCGAGGAAGTCCTAGCCGATAAGGTAGTCGGGGTAACAAGATTTACCCTCTTGCAGGAGTTCAGACCTAACCGATGCAGCCTGGCTCGAGAAGCAAGAACCCGTCGAAAAGGGTGGCGATGCGCCGAATTTGTATTGATCTGAGAGATAGTTTACATGGTCCCCGGGCATACGTATTTATACCCCGAGTTGATACAGTCCTGATCAGATACGAAATAGGAGTTTCCTAACTATAAAAAGAAAATTAACAAGCCTTGACCGGACACGAGATTAGGTTTTCCTAAAAATTATTAAAGCTACCTAATTTATAGATAAAATAGTTAACTGCCATGCTGTGGTCTTCACAATTCCTTTCTGAATTCGACTTCTTCTGGATTAGCTTCCATCGGCTGATGTAGGTTCTTTCCTTAACCGAACATGATAATGAACCGTACCAAATTTTAGTGTTAATACCCACTTATCAGTACAGGCTCTATAAAAGTGGGGAGAGAAAGAAAAGATTCCCTCATCTTATCTAATCTGCCAATCGTTTCGTCTTCCTGCTTCCGCGCCCAACTTTTGCGCTCTGGCTCGCTAGGGTTTGCTGTAGCTTGCGTCCCCGCTCGAGACTCACCTGATCCTGCTCCACCGCATCCATTCCAAGCCTCCACAAGTATTTCCCTCGAATCTTCTCACTCCCAGCAATGCCGAGAGCCCCATTTGAGATCTCGGAGATGTTGGCCGGAGCTTGGCCGATGTCAGACTGCGGTTCGTTGAAGCTAAAGTTTTTGGAGAAGAAACTGATGATGCAGCGACAAGAGGTCATCCATTGGCGTACCATAGAGGGGCAATCCATGCTAGCCCCCAAATCTGGTGAGATTGTCGTCTTCATTTCTTTCTTTGATCACGGTCTTGCCCTCTCCTCTTCGGATTTCCTCCGCCAACTTTTGTCCTTCTATCATATAAAGTTGGTGAATCTGAACCCCAACTCTATCCTGCAAATCTCCATTTTCACCACCTTGTGTGAAGCTTTTCTGGGGGCTAAGCCCCATTTCAATCTTTTTCGATATCTTTTCCATATCAAGCCCCAGCCATCCAAAAATAAAGTCCAGGTTATTGGGGGAGCCGATCTCCAACTTAGGAATGAAATGAAGAAAATCTACCTGCACGTTCCTTTGAAAATCTCCCTCAAGGGTTGGCACAGAGAATGGTTATACTGTTCTATATTCCATGAGTTGCTGATTAGGGCACCGTCTTCAGTTTTTAGTCAGTAGACGCCCGGACGTGTCACCTCAGCGATAATGAATGATCCTTCCCACAAAGGGGATAGTTTATGCTTGTCTTTGGTGGTTTGTATTTTTCTCAAGACGAGATCTCGTACCAAAAAGGTGCAGCCACGAACATTTTGACTATGATAATGACGTAGGCCTTGAAGGTACCTTGCTGACTAGATAACTGCGATGTCCCTTGTTTCCTCCAATTGATCGAGTTCAACTAGTCGGTCTTCGTGTGATTTGTCTTTTGAGTAGGCCCGAACTTGCGGAGAGCCAAACTGTAACTCAGTTGGTAGCATAGCCTCAACACCGTAGACTAGGAAGAAAGTGGATTGCCCTGTTGCCCGACTAACCGTGATTCTTAAAGACCAGAGAACGGATGGGAGTTCTAGTACCCACCGCCCTACATAAGGTTGTAGTCGATCGAATATCCTAGCCTTGATACCTTGTAAGACCATGCCATTAGCACGCTCGACCTGCCCATTACTTTATGGGTGTGCCACAGAAACATAACAGATCTTGATGCTGAAGCCATCACAGAAATCTTGAAACACGCCGCCACTGAACTGAGTACCATGTTGAGTGTGTAAACACCGTTGAATTGCTCGTTGGTATGTTGCTCCAGCATTTTTCAACCCGAATGGCATAGTGACATAGCAGTATGCTGCAAACGGTGTGATGAAAGAAGTCTTCGGGCAGTCCTCCTCCTTCAAGCTGATTTGGTGATATCCCGAGTAACAGTCGAGAAAGCTGAGGAGTTCTCACCCCGCAGTTGAATCCACCATCTGATCTATTCTGGGTAGACCAAATGGGTCTTTGGGGCACGCTTTGTTTAAGTCGGTGTAGTCGACGCACATGCGCCATTTACCGTTCTTCTTCCGGACCAAGACTGGGTTTGCCAGCCAATCTGGGTGGTAGACCTCTTTGATGAACCCAGCTGCAATGAGCTTGGTTATCTCCTCCCGAATAGCATCTTTGCGGTCCTGTGCGAAGCGCCGCAGTCATTGTTTAACTGGCTTGGCATCCAGCTTGATGTTGAGGGAATGCTCGATGACCTCCCTTGGAACGATAGGCATGTCAGAAGGTTTCTAAGCAAAGATATCCCTGTTCGCCTGGAGGAAGGTGACGAGCTCATCTTCCTATTTGGGGTCAAGTCCGGTCCCGATAAGAGCAGTTTTGGAGGGGTCGGAAGGGTCCAGGGGAATCTTTTTTGTTTGCTGAAATTCCCGACTTGGCTGTTTTTTTAGCCGGAGCTTGATCATCCTCGCTTGCTGTTGTAGCAGCTAGTCGGATGTCGTTGTGCCCGATTGCTGCTTCTTGAGATTAGGCCAGCTCACAGCTCTTCTTGTCGTAGGTGAAGGCTTGCTTGACATCGTTGCGAAGAGAAAGAACTCCGGCTGGTCCTGGCATCTTGAGCATCATGTAGGTATAATGCGGCACTGCCATGAATTTGGCTAGTGCTGGCCATCCGAGAATCGCGTGATACGAAGTCTTGAAGTCGGCAACCTCGCAACAGATATTCTCGGTGCGGAAATTATCCCGCGTGCCAAAAGTAACTGGCAGAGTTATCTATCCGAGTGGAGTGGAAGACAGGCCGGGGATTACCCCGTGGAAGGGCGCTGTACTCCGCCGTAGCTTGGAACGAGGAATCTTCATCTCTTCAAGCGTCTTGGCGAACAAAATATTGAGAGCGCTTCCTCCATCGATGAGAACCTTCTTTAGCTTGATGCTCCTGATGACTGGGTCCAGGATGAGTGAATAGTGTCTTGGATGAGTAACCCGATCAGGGTGATCCGCGCGGTCGAACGTGATAGGCGTTTCTGACCAACACAGGTACTAGGGGGCGTCTATAGAGACTGAGTTGACTTGGCATGCTGTGAGCTTCTGCTTCCTCTTGGACTTGTATGCAGACGGCCCTCCAAAAATGTGGTTGAGCTTAGCCTGGGGATTTTGGTAATCGCCGGCTACGCCTGAATCTGGCTTGTCTTTGTCTTTGTTGCTGCCAGATGTTGAAGCCTGTTCGGACGCAATCTTCTTGAGCATGAAGCAGTCCTTATCCACGTGCTTCCCCTTTAGGTGAAAGGGACATGGTCCGTTCATTACTTTTTGGTACTCGTCTGTCCTCGGGGGTCGTGGCCGAGTACGCTCCACAGCGGCCACCACGTTGTCCGACTTCTGCTTGTGGTTGCCAGACTTGTTCTATGCTAACTCGTCGTTGTCTCTCTTGTCCTTTTGCCGAGGCTCCTTCTTGTCATCCATGGCCTCAGCAACTGCATCTGCCGAATCGGCGTATTTGTTCGCCATGTCAAAAAGGGCCCTGACAGAAGAAGGAGGTTTCCGAGTAAACTTGACAATGAACTTTGACTCCCTTACGGAAGGCGGCGATGACGACCTTGTCCTTGATCATTGGGATTGAATTCCTTTTCTCAGAAAACCTCTTGATGAAATCACGAAGAGACTCGTTCTTCCTTTGGTGCAACTGATACAGATCGTACTCGGAAGATGGCCTCTCGTAAGTTCCCTGGAAGTTGGCGATGAAGTGTTCTGGGAGTTCTCCCCAGGAGCCAATTGATTGCTTGGGAAGTCCGTTAGCCATGTCCTCGCCGAGTCGGCTAGAGCGACTAGGAGTTAGTTAGCCATGGCTTTGTGATCTCCTCTAGCTGCTTGGATCGCCAGAGTGTAGACTGTGAGCCAGGACTCGGGGTTGGTCTTCCCGTCGTATTTTTCAATTCTAGTTGGCTTGAAGCTTGACGGCAAGTTGACCTGTTGCAGCTCTTGGGTGAAGGCCAGTACTCCTTCGTCTGCGTGAGGACTTCGACTCCGAATACGGCGGTGAAACAGCTTGTGGTGGAGGCCGAAGCGCTCATTCTCGTCTTCTCATCGGCGACGCTCATCTTCCTCACGTTCGCAGCGCCGTGCATTGATGTCTTGCCGGAGATCACGTCGTAGTCGGCCTTGAAGATCCTGTTGTCCTGACGGTTGTCTTGATATCGGTGCCGCCGGTCGTTGTTGTGGTTACCGAGTGATGTGTGTCATGACTCCGTGTGTGGCTAACTAGAGCCGGCTACTCGGCATCGTGTCGAGGCAGATGAGACCGCCGTTGGGGAAGCCGACCTGTTGGTCGGTATGAGGGTGTCATCTGACTATTGATACTGCTGACATGCAGCAGCGGTGATCATGGTTTTTATCCTTGCTATCGACAGGGTGGCCTGGTGATCAAGCCTAAATTGTAGCGTATCCAGCAGAGTTGCAGCGGCCACAACGTTTGTTGTGGAGTTACGAAAACGTCGTGGTCTCCGACTTGGGTTTGAAGGATTTGCTGTTGAGCAGTTCGCCTAGCCCTGCGCAGATCATCGTTGCGGGCGTCGCGCTCGGCGTGTAGGCGTCTTGTGTCTTCCTCATGTTGTTCTCGCAGTCGGCGGGCCTCCTCCTCTTGTTGGTCGCGTAGTCGGCGTGCGTCTTGAGTGGGGATTGAGCCCTTGGATGCCATGAATACCTCATGTGGTGGAGAGAAGCTTGCCGTGCTGCTGTCCAACTTAGAGTCAGAATTAGAGTAGTTGATGGGGGTAATTACGACTCCGACCTCCCTAGATCCGATCTCGAGCGGCTTTGTGCTATATCCGAGTTGAACTCCAGGGGATTGGGTTTGCAGCATCGGATATTGATTGAGGATATCTGCGGTGTTGCCGAGTCCGAACGGGAGATTGACGATCTCTTTCCTTTCTTAGCCCGATCTCGGCTGGCTTGAGGCCAAGTCTGAGTCGAACACTGAAAGAAAGAGTTGTCCCGAGACCCAGGCATGTTGAAGATTGCCACAGCATGTCGACGAGGATCGCTGCAGCGTCACGTAGGCCAACTGGCGCGGAGTCGGTTTGGTCCCTGGCTGACTGGGTCGAGTCCGAGTCGGACAAGGTGAGGTTGCCGAACTTGTCGGTGACGAAGTCGAGGCTCCCGAAGGTGATTGTTTGCCTAGAGAAGAAGTTGATGCCGTTGACTCCGGTGGTTGAATCCATCAAGCTTGTCGAAGATGATCTCGTCAATGCTCCTACCTGGCGCGCCAACTGTCGATGTTTTGTATCGACAATAATAATATGGGGCTACTCATGAGACCTAAACTTAATGGATTGCAAAGGAACACGGAACAATTTATACTGGTTCAGGCCCTCGAGATAAGGTAATACCCTACGTCCAGTTGTGGTGTATTGTCTTTGAGATTTCTCTGGTGGGATTGCGCTATACCCTTAGGGGGCACCCTGCTTCCCCTTATACACCGGGGGACAGGATTATAGAGTAGGAATCTCAGTGGGACTCCGACCAAGGATTTCCTTCTAGGAATATAACATGCCCGACTAAGACTATATCCTTTCCTTATCGTACAAGGTTATGTATGTCAAGTCCTATTATATGTCTAATTATAAGGTTAGTCTCATCCTCTGTCCGAGTGGCCCAAATGCTTCTCATGAAGTACCCGGGGCCCATGGCCTCCACACTACTCATACAATAGTTAGTTAGAAATACATATTGCACAATTAATAGCTGGCCCCACCTCATTCTCTTACAAAGTTTCTTGAAGCCCTGCTGCAGCTAGCTATAGACCTGCAGTTCGCTTCTCTTCTTTCTTCTCTCCTGGAGTCCTCTAATTCGTCACAATCTAAGGTGACAAGTGCTATAGCCTGCTTCTATTATCTCACTGTACATGCCCTTAAGCTGTGCATCTCAATTCAGAGACGGTCATATGCATGCGTGAAGGCATGAGAGCAAAGCATGCAGGAGTGTGAACGCGTGAGCTCTTAGCAGTGCTAATGTGCATGCAATGACCTTCAATATAATCAAATTGGAATTGTTACCCTTCATTCGACAAAAATCGAAACCCAATTGCTACCCTTTGTTCGACAAAAATCAAAACCCAAATATTACAGATTTTAGACCGTCAGATCCATTTTGTGATTCATGCTCTAGTGAGCTTCTTCTCCAACTCCGATGAACTCCTCTGCTTTGGTAGCGGCGACACCCAACTGCTCTTCTCTAGTATCGGAGATGGAAAAGACGGCGGGATGGCTTGCCGCCGCCCGTCTCAGGGAGGAGGAGTGGTGGGGAGGGGGAGGGGGTGGAGGACGGCCGGTGGGGCCTCGCCGGTACTAGCAAGGGCAGGGGGTGGTGAGCTGGGTGGGGAAGGCGGTGGTTCTTGAGGAGACGAGGGGGCGAACTTGCATCATGTATGGGCGAGAGAGCGAGGGGAGGGAGAAAAGGATATGAATTTTGGCGCGATCTAAGTCATCCAAAAGTGACTGAGATGAGGGCGTTTTCTTGTAAATGATACATAGACGGTCTCTAGAGATACTAGATATATAAATTTGGATAGAAAATCACTCCAAAAACTTTGGAAAGTAAGAATTGTAATTACATTGTTATAATAGAACTTATATATAGTAAAAAACACACGTGGGCGTAGCACCTAGCATCGCGTGCTTGCAGCCCCTGGCGCGTGCAGAATTTTTCTCTCGTACAAGCACAAATTTCAAAGCACATCCGATGACTGAAAATCGAAACTTTTCCTTGATTTTCTGTCAGCGATAGGATAGCACTTCTATGTAGAGACCTTGGTATGCGTAGCCTCAATGCCTTCACGTCTCACTCTCGATTCGCCACCAAGATCATGACATGGCGCCTCTTCAATTATGAACTTGTTTTATTAATTGAACTTTCCATCGAATTGTTGTCTCCATTACCGCTGACGCCCCCACATGATTGCACAAACTTGTTAATATGCCTCAATTGCTCAACCAAACCATCGTAAATAACTGATAATAGGTATCGTACTTACGGATAGAAGTGGGCAGCCTACTAGTATGTATCAAAGCCCACATGCTAGTTCATTGTCTAGTAAAAGAATACATAAATATGACTAAATTGTGACTAAACGGGCTTTAAAACCGCCTAGCTAGCCCGTCTACATGCATCCTTAATGGTACTGTGATTTGCATTGTACGTTATATTTTGCTTGTTCTCCACGTGCCTTTGGCCTTTGCATGTTCGTGCCAATCCATGCCCGGATGGTCCTCCTAGCATTAATGTAAGTTGTTCTTGAAAAACTTCTGGACAATTCTTCCAAAAAAGAAACTTCAGGACAGTAGCTAAATCTCTATCTCTATTATTATAAAAATAAATAGTATTTTTACCGAAGCCTTCATCTGTTGCCTGATTCCGCCTCATTCGCACGCACTTGCCAGCTATGCGCTCGCCTCCATCGTCACATAGGTTTTGGTACATCATCCAGCCTCCTGCACGTGCCCGTAGCCTGCATTGCCTTCTCCTATGAGAAGAGTTTGTGCAAACCCCGTTCCCCACTACTATAGAAAATGGCATCAGTGCCGGTTAGGAACCATCATTAGTCCCGGTTCCCAACCTGGCACTATAATTCTAGGACTGATGGCCCCATCTGTCCTGGTCCCAGGAGTGCATGAAAATGGGCTCTGGGTAGGTCATAAGTCCCAGGATGGGGGTAGAACTGACACTGATGCCCACAATCATCAGTGCCGGTTCGATCCTCCAATCGGGATAGATGGTTCAAACCTAGATAAAAAAAAGAAAATTATTATTGTTGTGCACATTATAAATATTATTATTTTTCATCACATGTAAACGAATAATTGTTTAATTTAATTAATTATACATCAACTACTTAATGTTTGCCATTAATTATAGCCACTAATTATACATCACATGTGGTCATTAATATGAAATGTGGAGATGAGAGTAATTAATGTCGTTATCGTTGTATGGCTTGACAAATCAATGTCTTGTAGAGATGTTGGCAATTCTTCTTGTTGTTTATTACGACGGTCTCTTGACAAATGGTATGCGCCTTTTGGAGAAATAATTTCCCTAATGACGAAGCCGGCGAATTCGTCTTGAAGGGCCTAGAGCGTCGGACTTGGTGATCTAGTAATTCACTTATGCCCATTTGCTCCATTCGAACCAAGTTGTATTGTATATGCGTCGCAAGGAGATATATGCCTCTTCATCGTTGACATAGAAGTAGTCGTCTATAAAATGCATGATATATCGCATCACATAGAAGCCACATCGATTGTTCCCTACAAGTTGTTTGAGATAAGGAAAGTCAGTCCTCACACTATTCAGTTTTCTTAGTGGATTTCTTGTAGTGGTTGAATGCACTATTCATGACGTCAATGACTTCCTGGTATAGGGATTTGTCCTTCTGATGAAAATCCATGACAACAATGTGGTCCCTATGTGTTTCGATGATAAGGAGAATCCAATGATCCCTGTGCATATGAGAAGTTGGATGGATATGAATAGTTGTACGATAACAAAGAGATCTAAATAGTAAATATGACCGAAGGATAGAGGGGCACGTACTTCATGAAGTATGACAGGAGAATTGTGTCCTTGTCTATATGTCTACTCAAAGCTGACACTACGTATTCCACCACATCCTTCGATTGTTGTACCACCATTATTACGTTCATAACCTATGGATTGAGAAAGCCAATTGATAATTTGTTACTCCTGCACCTCATCGCACCCCTTCTGGAAAAAGTAGGGAGATTAGATATACAAACCAATATGCATTTAATCGTGCTATACATGATATATGTGGTACTTACAGAATCCAGATCTACATGATACAGATGTTGAGGGAGTCTTGCTAGTAGAGATGGAATAGTTGCTCGAAACCAAGATATATCACTCCATCACTGTGGAGGAAATCATCATTGGCATAGTATGCACCGAGATGAACCTTGCCCTTTTGTGACTCTGTCATGTACCATTCATGTAATCTCCATCTAGATTTGTAGTTTGCCGAGATGTGTTGGGTGGCCAAAGGAGATCCCAATTTGTATTTATGAGCCAATCCGTCATCATCCTCTTGAATAACAACAAGTGGACGCTTGATTGGTACCCCACGAGCTATCAAGAGATTACGGTGGACTTCTATCTGCAGATGCTTCTTTCCCATGAACCGTTCATAGTCCAACTTCAGTGGTGGTGGGGCGCCCTGTCTCTTCACCATGCCAATGAGCAATTTTTGAACTTGAGGAACCATGTGTCATCAAGTCTTGATGGATGTCTTGTATAGAAAGTGCCCTCTCGTTCTTGCAATCAACACACATGTATAGTATAAAATCCGTATTTACTTCTACTTTGAATTTCTCTGCCACGCTCAGAAATGTAGTTACTCCTATAATGTACTCTAGGAAGGCATGTTTCAAATTGTACATCCACCGTCGATCCATCTATATAATTTAAAAAATTAATGAAAATGTCCCATATGTGCTATTAAAAAATAAATTTCTCCTTGTCGTCTAGTTACCTACTTCAAAAAGAAAAGGCAATATCTAAACGTATTTACACTACAGAGAGGACAACACTCGCAATGATTATTTCTCCACATAATAAAAGCTGTAAACAAACAACTAATTATGTGTAGTAGACATAACAAATAAAATAAATTAACACTAAGAGCATGAGAATCTATACTAATTCACTAATTTACATAGGTTGATGTGCATGTGTAAATAAGACATGTAAAAAATCACGTTGACGCTAATTAACTAAGTTTTCACAATATTGCAATTGAAGCCTGCACTAATTGAATGGGTAACTGAGATAGAACAAATTAATTAAAACTCTATGAGAACAATTAATTATGTGCACTAGCTATAACAAATAAAATGAATTAACACTAAGAGTGGGGGAATCTATAGTAATTCACTAATTTACTTTGGTTGATGTGCATGCGTAAATAAGAGATGTAAAAATCACATTGACGCTAACTAACCAAGTTTCCACAATATTGCAATTCTTATGATGCCTAATTGAACGCCTAATCGAGAGAGAACAAATTAAATAAAGCTCTAAGTGAACAACTAATTATGTGCACTAGACATAACAAATAAAGCGAATTAACACTAAGAGCGAGAAAATCTCCTAATTCACTAACCTCTTCAAGATGATAATATAGAGAAGAGCTTCAAAGATCACAAAACGTGTGAAAAAAAAATACAAAATCTCACCCCCTCCTCGAGCTTGATGTGAGCAGAACTAGGTTCCCTGTCTATTTTGTTCAAGCTGCTCGAGATTGGGGTGAGGGTGAGGCTATTATGTAGCCATACTCATCAATGTCGGTTGGCACCACCAACCAGTACTGATAACCCCCTTTCAGTACCGGTTGGGGGGTAAGACCCAACATTGATTGGTCTCCCACGGCCACCCCAAGACATCTTCAGTACCGGTCTTGCCCCCCACCGGCACTGATATGGGTTGTATCAGTGCCGGTTGGGGGTAAGACCTAGCATTGATAGTCTGGCATCAGTGCTGGGTTTAGATTTCGGAGGGCGTGGGGTAGGTTTTTAGGCGGCAACCCCCTATCAGTGCCAGATTTTCTTAACTCGACACTAATAGAATGGTACGTATGTGCATTTCTGTGGTAGTGTCCTCAAGTGAGACGAGAGATGGAAAGCAAAACCAAATCCGATTATCAGATAAAGAGATAAAAAAATTGATGGCTTTGAAAGGAAGTCTGTTAGGGGTCTTTTTCAAAACCAAGGTGGCCAAAGAGTGAGAGGAGGTAGAACAGTAACATCGAACTAGAGCAAGAACAATAAGTTGATAACCAGAAGAAGAATGCACTCACAAGTCACAATTAATTGATTTACCTCAGGTGGGAAATTAATCACATATAATTAGATATGATTTCTCCAAAATACAAATATCCAATCCAATCAAGAGTGCAACCGAATAAACCTCACGGGTGATCATGTTGACATCAACAAGAGAATGTTGGATTGTAGGCCTGTAGCTGTCCAATGTTGGATTGAGCTCAGCCTACACGATGGCGAGCTAGAGAATCTCATCTCTGCAAGGTGTAACGCCCGTGTTTTTGTCCGAGAAAAATTAATTTAAATAAAAAATTATTTGCGAAGTTTGGATCTCTCTCGAATTTTTGAATTGTGTGCCATGAGTAGATCTCAAATTTTCCTCAAATTTCAAACCCTAGAACCCTCCCTAAAAACTCTCCAAAACTCTTGAGCTCAAAAATTCAAATTTATTTCAAATGTTGAATTCAAATTCTCCAAAATTCCTCCCAAAAGTTCTCTGAGAAAAATCACAAGGATACTATTCTCTTGGGCCATAGCCCTTCCCTTTTTCCTGTGCAGCCCACGGCCTTTCTCTTCCCTCCCTCTCTTTTTCTCCCTCCTCGGCCCAGTCTAGCCCATGGCCTGCTCGGCCTCCTCCCCGTGCCTGCTCGCTGAGACGCAGCCCGATTGCCGCCATGTGCCCCTCCCGAGCTGTGTGTGCCGTTCGATCTTGTGCCGTACCTAACCGCCCGTGTTCTCACCTCCGCACACGTGCCCACTCCATACCGCCCCTCGCTGATACCCCAGGCCCACCTGTTAGCTGTGCAACGGGCGCTCGCTAGCACGCCACATGAAGCTCGTCTTCCGTCTCGCTCTCTACACGCCAGTTGTTCGATGCGAGGACGCGTGGCCATGCCTCGCTCCCGAGCCGTGCGCGATCACAGCCCTCCTCGCCTATGATGAACCCCTGCAGCGCCGCTTTCACCGCTGTTGCCTCATGCCTCTGCCGCCCACGGAAGCCCCCCCTTTGCCTCGCGCCACGAGCGCCGCCACCAAGCCGTTCTATCCTGTCCCCTTGCCGGCAAGCTTGCGAGCCATGCTCGACCAATCCCATCACTGTGACCGTGCCCTCCTCTTCCTCTTCCTCTACTCCGGCCGGCATCATCATGCCGCTTCCGCCCGTCTCTCTCTCCTCCTCTCTGCTTCGCCGTCACCTCGACCAGCCAAGCTCGCACCACCGCCTATAAATGGCCCTGGAGCTCCGCCCTACCGCATTCGAGCTCCTAGCGCTCCACTATCTTCCTCCACTCTCTGCCGCCACACCACCCTACCCGCCACCTCGGACTCGCCGCGTTCCACCACCTCCGGCCACTGAAACACCACGCCGCCGTCTGCCATCACCACCCCTGCAATTCACCGCCGCTGTCTAAGGTATACCTCCCTTTTCCCCCATTTTTCTCTAATTCGCACACCCCCTCGCCAAATATCACCCTCCCGAGCCCTCGTCGCTGTGGATTTGGTCACTGTCAGCAAGCTCCGCCATTTTCTCACTCTCCGGCAAGGTTCGCCGTCGTGTTCCACAGCTGTCAATCGCCATCGATCCAAACCGAGCCGCTCAGTATGATCGCCATCACCTCCGTCTCCTGGCACTGCATTCCGCTCGCTGCCGCTCGTAACGGATCGGGTGATCGTCGTCGAGCATCATTGGCCATCGATCTTTTCTCAGCCCTCTACATCTCCCCGAGTTGCCCCGACGTGGCAGCCACGTGGCTGCCACGCCAGCCGTCGCGGGCCACCCGTTCCACATCGGGTTGGCCCGGGCAGGCTGGCCGCTGGCCTCTGGGCCGGTCGCAAGGCCCAATTGGTCGAGGCCGGCCAGCCCAGTACACCCCTCCGGTCCACACCTCTCCCCAGCCCATCTCAGCCTGATCTCCTTTCCTCTTCCTTTCTCTCTCTGGCAATTAGGCCCCACAAGTTAGTCTCTGTTCCCAATATAAATCCTTTTCCTGAATATTCTTTTAATCATTTTTATTCACAGAAAAATGCTTTAATCTTCAAAAATTTATATCTTTTAACCATAGCTCCGTTTGAGCCCATTCAACTCTCAAATTTTTTCTAAAAATGAGATCTACAGAATGGTACTATTAGTTTACTATGGTAGGTTCTGATTTAGTGTCTTTTTGTGTGTTTTTGTTTGCAACGCATAGGACTCGTGTCCGAGGGGCAGTTGATCAAGGATTTAGTCGAAGAGGCCCAAGACCAGGAGCAAGGCAAGTCACACCTTTATCATGTTGAACCCATAATTTTTATAAAATATATTGTTTGCCAACTACGCATTTTAGGAGCACAATTTTGGCTGCGGATCGTAAGTCGATCCAAGAGGCCCAATCCTATTTGCTGCATATTAAACCTTCCTTGATAATTGATAACCTTATATCCTTGTCGCCATGTCGTCGTCCCAGTACCTGTATTCCTTGAGTACAGGTATCGACAATGCCCCAAAACATATATACTTTTATGATGGGAAAATTATGGGATTTTTACAAAGTGATTTAAAAAGACGACAGGCGATGTCGGACGCTTTGCAAAATAATTTTTTTCATAAAACTTGGTCATGGGTTGTCATCATCTGTGTGGCTTGACTTCACATGGCATATAAGGACCGTTTCCTTGGGGATTTCCACTGATCATAAAATCGTATGACCACATGGGTGAAATGGGACACCCCTGGCCAAGTAATTTGGGGGAACTAGGGTGAGTCTGGTGTCGATGAATGTGGAGTCGCTGGGGTGGTACTATGGTTCGCACCCGCGAGATCCTGAGTACAGGGAGTCTGGGACTTGCCTGGTACTTGGTCTAGGACCCATTTATTTGACATCAGATTATCCTGGTGATACTTTGGAAAGGTCTTGTTGCAAACCTCCTGGAACCAGCTGTATCTAATCAATACGCGTCGGGTGTCCAGAGTAAGCTTGCGTCATGTGGGTAAAACATGTACCCTTTGCAAATGTTATACTCTGTTTGAACAGCCATGCCCACGGTCACGGGCAGATGTGAAGTGATCCCTTAGAGTAGCTTTGTTTTATAAAATGTTTGTGAATTATGTTTGTGATTGGGAATCGTTAACAGAACCAGCCTGAGTGGTAGGTGTAAAACCTGAGTGGTCTAAAACGGGACTGTGTGTGCCGGGTGTCGTGTGGCGTCATAGTTAGGGTTGAATCTATAAAAGATGAAATGTGACCAAGTCCACCTATAGGGAGGTGCTTTCTGGGATAGTACTCTCTAGAATTGAACTTGTGACAAGTTATTGCAAAATGACTTGTGAAGTGGGTTGAGACATGAGTCTCTTCCCGATAATTGTGGTGGTTGTTGCAAAGCAACTCAGGAATGGATTGAGACGTGAGTCTCTTTTTGACAACTTAGAGAACACTTAGAATTTTATAAAATGTTTCTTAACACTTAAAACCGCTTGTGAAACAAAACCAGAAACCCACCTTTGATGAACCTTGCATTCCACATTAATTTCGTGACTTGCTGAGTACCTCGTGTACTCACCCTTGCTAAAAATTTCCCCTCAGAACCATATGAAGTTGAATATCCAACCATGGAGGAATACTTTCAGGAACAAGCAGAATATGAAGACTTTTAGGGTTTTGATCTAGGTTCCAAGCTGTGCCTGTAGGTGTGATAGGCCTAGCGTGTGCTTCTGCTGCAGTGTTTTGTAATGTATCGTTGCACGCCCGGGTTTTGTCCATGGCCACAACTTATGTAAGGAATTTTTAAAATAAATAAAGTAGTTTTGGCTCTGATCCACCAATGTCCTGGGACTGTTACAAGTAATGCAGGTAAAGATGTTCCGCTCATGTTGACTTATATTGGTTAACGGGAGAGGGGCGTTACAATGGTGGTATCGGAGCATAGGTTGGGCCCTAGGAACGAAACCCCATGCTTAGGAAGACCTTTAAGGACCAATTTTTAAAAAATTTAATTACAAAAACTTAAAGTTCTTACTACTCTCCCTTCTTAATAATGCATTGAAAAAGTTTTACTAACTCCTTTTCTTTCTTTCAAATTGTAGATGGCAGCTGTCGGCATACATGCTTCTTTTGGTGAGGATCAAGGTGGTTTCATCGACTTGCTGCGAGACTTGGCTCGTTTCCTCGGTTTTGCTGTCCCAGAGTTCACAGGTTTCAGCATCCCTACCACTCCTCCCCGTTGCCGCCTTACCGTTTGCCTCTACCCACTCCATCCTAGACTTCACCGTCACTGCTTCGTGATTGTCAGGCCTATTTTGGAGATTGCCTACCAGGATGTGGCCTTTGCCACCATCTGGCGTGTCTGTGACCAGTACTACTCCCTCCTCGACTCCTCCCGCTTTCGCCTTTTCCCACACCGCACCAATGGTTCTTCTTCCAGCATCTACCCTTGCACCTACTGTGAGTCATCCCCTTCCTTGACTTGCTTGGTTGAGCTGACCACCGCTTCGAACCACCAGTACTGTCGCCTCTTGGATGCCTATCATCACCTTGAGAGACAGTACTACTCCCTTTAGGACCATATTCCCTTGACTCCACGCACTCTATCGTCCACCACCGACCTACACATAGATAGCTCCCATAGTTCTCTCCTACTCCACCACCTTCTCCTCCTCACTGCCGACGTCGCCTAACCACTTGTGAGTACCTTTCCCAGTTTACCCCTGCTCGTCCAGTAGCTACCCCTGCAGCCGCAGTTACTCCTCTTGCCTTTGTTGCCCCTCCTGCCATGGTTCCTACCCTCGCTCCACCTACAGTTGCCCCACTTCCAGCCACTGTTCCTCCACCTCCTACTTCTCCTATCCCTATCATCTCTGATGAGGAGGAGCCCTTCGACCGTGAGTTCTATGACAGCTAGACAGAGCAGCAGCAGCAGCATTGAGCCAGCAGTGACCAGGAGTTGTGGTTGTTGTAGTCAGTTGTTGTCAGGAGTAGTTAGACCTTTTGTACCGTCGCCAACTCCTTAGGAGTTGTGGCGAGTAGGGTGTGAGTGTGTTTTGTAATGGTAGTCCATATCTTGTAAGGTGTGCATCCAGTCCTGTGACTTGGCCACATCTATGTGTATAAATAAAAGTATCTTTTGGTTTTAACAAGCGTTTGTGCTTGTGTGTGCTCTTTCTTCTCCCCTTTTCTTTTCTCATCCCTCTTTTCCTTTAGATGGCGTGTCACAATCAACGTCAAAGACGTCTTCCTGCTTGCTATGGTTATGAAGATGACCAAGCCTAAGTCCAGTATAATAACCAGAACCAAGCTAACCAACCTGAACAAGAACAAGGATCTGAAAACAATGTAACCTCCCAACACCAGCAACAACAGCAGAATCAGAATCAACTAGACTTGCCTCCACCTCCCCAACTGAATATAGACCCTCAACATATCATGGCCATTCACACTCAAATACTACAAGGAATAGCCCAGAGCCTGGTCACTATGCAGCACAATCCACCTCAACCTGACCAACTAGCCCCACCCAATGGAAGGGCTATGTTAACAGAGTTTCTGCGATCTCGTCCCCCTGAGTTCTTGCAAACAATTGAGCCTGTAGAAGCTGATGATTGGCTCAAGGATGTGGAAAGGAAACTAAACTTGGTACAATGCACTCCAATCAAAAAGAGGTTGTTCGCAGCACACCAATTAAGGGGTCCTGTAGCAGACTGGTGGGACAATTATTGTGCCGCTCATGAGGATGCCGATAATATTACTTTGACAGAGTTTGCAAATGCTTTTTGTGCGACCTATGTGCCAGAAAGCATCATTGATATAAAAAGAGTTGAATTCGAGCAACTCAAACAAGGACATTCAAGTATTAATGAGTATCTAAGCCGCTTTAATAAGTTGGCTCGATATGCTACTGAGGAAGTCAATACAGATAAGAAGAAGATCAGGAGATTCCTCAAAGGCATGAATATGGGGGATAAAAATTTAACTCATAAGCCATGATTTCCCCACTTTCCAGCATATGATTGACAAAGCATTATTAGTTGAGGATACTAGGAAAGTGGTAGAAGATTACCAGAAACGGAAGATCGTTCATTCCAGATCCAACCCTTGTGGTGGGCCCCGCCCAAAGACCACCCATCAAGTCCAGTATCGTCCAGCTGTTCCCCAGGATAGCCGTCCTTCTGGTTATACTCCTCGCCCGCCCATGCCTCAAGCAACCCAACCAACGAATTACAGTGGAAACACTGGAGGAAGCAAGACCTCCACCTATTATGCTCAACCAAGAAACCCCACCAATGCCGCTAGAGTAAAATGCTTCAATTGCCAAAATGTGGGCCATTACGCAAGAGATTGCCCTCTGAACAAAGACAATGTTGCATAGGTACATTCTAATGTCAGCACAGCCAGGGCACCGGCACTTGCACAAGGAAGGACTACTTCTCAGGCAAGTGGACAAGCTTCACGAACTACTCCAAACTTTGGATGTGGCAGAGTAAATCATATCCAGGCTAAAACAACTCAAGAAGCACCGGACATAGTGATGGGTATGTTCCTTATCAACTCCATACTCGTTGTTGTTCTATTTGATTCCGGAGCTTCCCATTCGTTCATTTCTCGAGCTATTGTGAGCAAAAATGGTTGGTGAACCCAGGGCTTGAGGGTACCGATGATCATAAACTCCCCAGGCAAGGAGATAAGGTCTGGCCTATCGTGCCCAAAAGTAAATCTAGAAATTGAAGTGCTTAGTTTCCTAGCCAGCCCCATTATCCTAGAGTCACAAGAGTTGGACCTGATCCTAGGAATGGACTGGTTAGCTAAGTATAAAGATCAGATAAACTATGCCGAAAGGACCATAACCCTACAAGGACCAAATGGGAAAGACATAAAGTTTACCCCTTCGGAAAACCTCAAAACCTGACCAACCCTGAATAGCCTTCAAGCCGTCCCCTTAGAAAAAGTGCCAGTCATAAACGAATACCCAGACATGTTTCCTGAGGAATTACCTAGAATGCCCCTGGTTCAAGAGATTGAGTTGTCCATTGAGTTAGCCCTGAGAACCGCCCCAATTTCAACGAGACCTTATAAGATGGCTACCAACGAACTAGCCGAAGTAAAGAGATAGATAGAAGGCCTAGAAGCCAAGGGCTTTGTGAGACCCAGTACATCCCCTTGGGGAGCCCCAGTGCTATTGGTTAAGAAGGATGGAACTGAGAGAATGAGTGTAGACTATAGAGCACTGAATGATGTGACTATAAAGAACAAGTATCCGTTGCCACGGATAGATGTCTTGTTTGACTAGCTCAAAGGTGTCACCATGTTTTCCAAGATAGATCTGAGAACAGGATACCACACATTAAAAATCTGGCCACAGGATATACCTAAGACAGCCTTTGCAACCCGTTATGGACTCTACGAGTATACAGTCATGTCCTTTGGACTAAACAACGCTCCCGCCTTCTTCATGAACCTGATGAACAAGATCTTCATGGAATACCTCGATAAATTCGTTGTTGTATTCATAGATGATATCCTCATCTATTCCAAGAATGACCAAGAACATGCAGAGCATCTGAGAATGGTCTTAGGGAAACTTAGAGAACATCAATTATATGCCAAATTGTGAATTCTGGTTAGATCGAGTTGCTTTCCTAGGATATGTTATCACCGCTCAAGGAGTGTAGGTAGACCCAAGTAAAATTGAGACTGTGATTGAATGTAAGTCCCCAACCTCAGTCACGGAAATCCGAAGCTTCTTAGGTTTGGCTAGATATTATTGGAGATTTATTGAAGGATTCTCCAAGATCACCAAACCCATGACAGAGCTACTAAAGAAGGAAAAGAAATATAATTGGACAGAAGCGTGTGAAAGGAGCTTTCAGGAATTAAAGAAGAGATTGACAACTACCCCAGTCCTAACGTTGCCTAACATAAGAAAGGATTTTGAGATATATTGTGACACTTCTAGGCAAGGACTAGGGTGTGTGCTTATGCAAGAAGGTAAAGCAGTGGCATATGCTTCTAGGCAACTGAGGCCACATGAGATGAATTATCCCACCCATGATTTGAAACTGGCCACCGTAGTGCACGCATTAAGAATCTAGTGTCACTACCTAATTGGAAATCGGTGTGAAGTATACACCGATCACAAAAGCCTGAAATACATATTCACTCAAACCGAGCTCAACTTACGCCAGAGAAGATGGTTGGAACTAATAAAGGACTACGACTTAGGAATTCATTACCATCCTGGAAAGGAGAACGTAGTCGCCGATGCCTTGAGTCGGAAGATTCACTGCAATGCAGCCCTAGTGTGGCTAGCCCAACCCAACTTAGGCCAGGAGCTCAGAAAACTGAGAGTCACCATGGTACCCGAAGGAACCTTAGAGACCCTAGTGGTTCAACCCACCTTCGAAACCTTAATACGAGAAGCTCCGAAGGATGATGAAGAAATTCAGAAACTAAAGGATAATATCCCTAAAGATAAAGCCTCTGGATTCTCAGTAGATGAACAAGGAACCCTATGGCATGGCAAGCACATTTGCGTACCCAACAAAAGGGAGCTAAGAAACCTCATTTAAAGAGAAGCTCATAAGTCCGTGTAGTCCATACATCCTAGAAGCATGAAAATGTATCAAGATCTTAAAGAACACTATTGGTGGTCCGGGATGACAAGAGATGTTGTAGAATATGTTGCCATATGTGACATCTGCCCAAGGGTAGTAGAACATCAGAAACCCGCTGGGTTACTACAACCCTTAAAGATTCCTGAATGGAAATAGGAAGAAATTGGTATGGACTTTATAACCGGATTACCGAGGACTCCTAACGGGTATGACTCGATATGGGTAGTCGTAGATCGACTCACCAAAGTTGCACACTTCATACCTGTTAAGACTACCTATTCCGGAAAGAAGATGGCAGAGCTATACATGACCAAGATAGTTTTTCAACATGGAGTCCCTAAGAAGATTGTTTTCCGATAGAGGAACCTAGTTCACCTCGAGATTTTAGGAAAAACTACACAAAGCACTAGGAACCAATCTTAACTTTAGTATAGCTTTTCATCCTCAGACAGATGGACAAACAGAAAGGGTAAACTAGATATTAGAAGACATGCTGTGAGCATGTGCCTTGGATTTTGAAGGAACATGGGATCTCTGCCTTCCCTATGCAGAGTTTTCTTACAACAATAGGTACCAGGCCAGTATACAGATGGTTCCGAAGGAAGCTTTATATGGACGAAAGTGTCGAACCCCACTATGTTGGACAGATGTGGGAGAAAAGCAAATATTAGGGCTAGATCTCCTAAAACACATAGAAGAGCAAGTAAAAGTAATACAAGAGCGCCTGAGGATCGCGCAGTCCCGACAAAAGAGCTATGTGAATAATCGATGAAGAGACTTGGAGTTCCAAGTGGGAGACCACGTATACCTTAGGGTACCATCCTTACATGGAATGAAGCAATTTGATATGGCAGGAAAGTTGTCCCCTCAGTTCATCAGACCCTACCCCATCATCGCTCGACAAGGAGAAGTTGCGTACCAGTTAGAATTGCCCGACAAACTCACTGACGTACACAACGTGTTTCATGTCTCCCAGTTAAAGAAGTGTCTTTGTGTTCCAGAAGAAAGGCATAGGGCTGAACAAAAACCTGACGTACGAAGAATGACCGCTTCATATCCTTGAAGAAATGGAACGACGAACGAGAAGGAAGGCAATAAAGTTTTACAAGGTGTAGTGGAGTAACCACTCAGAAGAAGAAGCTACTTGGGAATGAGAAGACCACCTTCGAGCCGAGTATCCTAAGTTGTTCGCTTAGTTTTGGAATCTCAGGGTCTAGATTCTTTTTAGGGGGTAGGCTTGTAATGCCCGTGTTTTTGCGTCCGAGAAAAAATAATTTAAATAAAAAATTATTTGCGAAGTAGGGATCTCTCAAATTTTTGAATTGTGTGCCATGAGTAGATCTCAAATTTTCCTCAAATTTCAAACCCTAGAACCATCCCTAAAAACTCTCCAAACTCCTGATCTCAAAAATTCAAATTTATTTCAAATGTTGAATTCACATTCTCAAAAATTCCTCCTCGCTCTCCTCACACCACCTGTTCGACGCGAGGACACGTGGCCATGCCTCGCTCCCGAGCCGTGCGTGACCACGGCTCTGCTCGCCTATGATGACCCCCTGTAGCACCTCCTTCGCCGCCATCTCCTCACGCCTCTGGCGCGCCCGAGAGCCCCACCTTTGCCTCGTGTGGTGAGAGTTGCCGCCAAGCCGTTCTATCCCATCCCCTTGCCGGCAAGCTCACGAGGCATGCTCGACCCATCCCATCGTCGTGACCGTGCCCTCCTCTTCCTCTTCCTCCACTCCGGCCGGCATCATCATGCCGCCATTGCCCATCTCTCTCTCCTCCTCTCTGCTTTGCCGTCACCTCGGCCAACTGAGCTTGCCACGTCGAAGCTCGCGCCACTGCCTTTGACCGCCATCGCCTAGCGCTCGGGCTCCACCTATAAATGGCCTTGGAGCTTCGCCTAGCCACACTTGAGCTCCCAGCCCTCCGCTGTCTTCCTCCGGTCTTCGCCACCATACCACCCTAGCCACCACCTTGGACTCGCCGCGTTCCACCACCTCTAGCCAACCCAATTCGGGTCACCGCCATCCGCCATTGCCGCCCCCGCAATTCACCACCGCCATCTAAGGTATACCTCCCTTTTCCCCATTTTTTTCTAATTTGCACACCCCCGCGCCAAATGCCACCCTCCTGAGCCCTTGCTGCCGTGGATTTGGTCACCATCAGTGAGCTTTACCATTCTCTCCCTCTCCGGCAAGGTTAACCGTAGCGTTCCGCCACCTATGGAGGCCATGGGCCTCGGGTACCTCATGGGAAGCTTTGTAGTCATGTGGATGGAGGATGGGCCTAATCTTATAATTAGGGATATAATGATACTCGGTATATATTACCTTGTATGATAAGGAAAGGGATATAGTTCCGACCGGGTACGTTGTATTCTTAGAAGGAAATCTCTTGGTCAAGCCCGACTGGGATTCCTATCATGTAACCTTACCTCTCCAGTATATAAGGAGGGGTAGGGAGCCCCTCGGGGCAGAGAACAATCTCACCAGAGAATCCTCAAAGGCAATACACCATAGCTGGAAGTAGGGTATTACCTCACCTTGAGGGCCTGAACCAGGATAAATTGTTTCATGTTCCTTTGCAATCCATTAAGTTTAGGTCTCACGAGTACCCTCATATTATTATTTCCGATACAAAGCATCGACAGTTGGCGTGCCAGATAGGGGCTTTATTGAGATCATCTTCATCAAGCCTGATGGATCCAATCATCAAAGTCGACGGCATCAAGTTCTTCCACGGGCAAACAATCAGCTTCAGGAGCCTCAACTTCGTCGCCGACAAACTCGGCGACCTCACTCTAACCGATTCGGATTCGACCCGGTCGGCTAGAAACCAAGTCGTCTTCGTGCCAGTCAGCCTACTCAATGCTACAGCTACCTTCAGTGACCTGCCGTGGTGACTTCCAAGATCCATGAGTCCAGGGACAGCTCTTTCTCCCGGCGTTTGACTTGGATTCGACTTTAAGCTGGCCGAGACCGGGCTAGTGGAGGACGAGATCATCAATCTCAAGTTCGGACTCAACAATGCTGCGGATAATTTCAATCTCACTCAGATGCAGTAGATCCAATCCCCTAGAGTTTGGCTCGGATACGGCCCAGAGCCGCTCGAGATCGGATCTAGGGAGGTTGGAGTTGTAATCAGTCCCCTAAACTACTCCGACTCCGACTCACAGTCGGACAGCAGTTCGGCAAGCTTTTCTCCACCATGCTAAGTGTTCATGGCATCCAAGGGCTCAACTCCCACGCAAGACGCACGCCGACTATGTGATCAGCAGGAGGAGGATGCTCGCCGACTGCGCGAGCAACAAGAGGAAGACGTATGGCGCTTACAAGCCGAGCACGACGCCCAAAATGACAACTTGCATAAGGCTAGGTGGATTGCTCAACAAGAGATCCTCCAAACCCGAGTTGGCGACCATGACGTCTTCGTGACCCCATAGCAGAATGCCGTGGCTACTGCCACATTGTTGGACACCTTGCAGTTTGGGCTCGACCACCAAGTCACCCCGACGATTGCGAGGAACAAAGCAATGATCACCGCTGCAGCATGCCAGCAGTAACAACAATCTGGAGACACTCTTATACTATCAAACAAGATGGCCTTCGACATGGTGGTCTCATTGGCCTCAGCACGGCGCCGAGCAGCTGGCTCCAGTCAGCACTATTTGGAGTCACATCATACGTCACTTAGGAACCAGAACATCGATTGACGGCGATATCATCATGACGACCGCCGCTACAACTAGGATGCCTGAGGATGATTACAGTGGGACCTCTGCCACGACATCAACGCTCGATGTCGGGAACGCGAGGAGGATGAGCGCCGTCGACTGGAAGATGAGCATGAGCGCTTTGGCCTCCACCATTAGCGATTTCATCGCCGTAGTCGGAGTTGGAGCCCTCACCTAGATGAAGGAGCACCGGTGTTCACCCACGAGCTACAACAAGTCGACTAGCCATCTGGCTTCAAGCCGACTGGAATAGAGAAGTACGATGGGAAGACCAACTCGAAGTCCTGGCTAACAGTGTACACCTTGGCGATACGAGCGGTTGGAGGCGACCACAAGGCCATGGCTAACTGCCTGCCAGTTGCCTTGGTTGACTCAGCAAGGACATGGCTAATGGAGCTTCCCAAGCAGTCAATTGGCTCCTGGGGGGAAGTCTGTGAACACTTCGTTGCAAACTTCCAAGGAATGTACAAGAGGCTATCTTCCGAGTACGATCTATATCAGTGCCACCAGAGGAAGAACGAGTCCCTCCGTGACTTCATCAAGTGGTTCTCCGAGAAGAGGAACTCGATACCCAAGATCAAGAACATGGTCCTCATCGCTGCCATCCGCAAAGGGAGTTAGGGGTACCTCGTTCATCACTAAGTTTACTTGGAAGCCTCCAAGCTCTGTCAAAGCTCTATTCGATATGGCGAACAAATACGCCGACTCGACCGACGCCGTTGCTGAGGCCTTGGATGACAAGAAGGAGCCCCGACAGAAGGAGCAGAAGGACACCGACGATACGGCCCCGACTAAGTCTGGCAATCTCGAATGCAAGTCGGACAACGATTTGGCAGCTGTTGAGAGCAGCCGACCGTGACCCCCAAGGATAGAGAACTATTAGAAGGTCATGAATGGGCCATGCCCTTTCCACCCAAACGGGAAGCACGCGGCTAAAACTTGCTTCATGCTCAAGAAGTTTGCTTCCGAGCAAATATCTACGTCTGGCAACTATAAATACAAGGACAAGCCAGACTCGGGCGCAACCGGCGATTATTAAGATCTCCAGGCTAAGCTCAATCACATATTCAGAGGGCCATCTGTGTATGGGTCCAAGCGAAAGCCGAAGCTAATGGCCCGGGAGGGCAACTCGGTCTCGTCAGACGCCCCCAATGCCTGCGTTGATTAGAGACGGCAATCACTTTCAGCCACGCGGATCATCCCGACCGAGTAACGTATCCAGGACGTTATCCACTTGTCCTGGACCTGGTCATCAGAAGTGTCAAACTGAAGAAGGTTCTCATCGATAGAGGAAGCGCTCTCAACATTTTGTTTGCCAAGACGCTTGACGAGATAAAGATACCTCGATCCGAGCTGCGGCCGAGTACAACTCTCTTCCACGAGGTAATCCCTGGCCTGTCTTCTACTCCACTTGGATAGATTACTCTACCAGTTACTTTTGGCACGCGGAAAAATTTCCGCACTAAGAACATCTACTTTGGTGTTGCCGACTTCGAGACCGCATATCATGCTATACTCGGACGGCCTGCACTAGCCAAATTCATGGCAGTGCCCCATTATACGTACATGGTGCTCAAGATGCCAGGACTAGTAGGAGTACTTTCCTTACATAGTGATGTTAATCAAGCCTTCACCTGTGACAAGGAGAGTTGCGAGCTGGCCCAATATCACGAAGTGGCAATCGGACGAAGTAATATCTGACTAGCTGCAACAACTGTAAACGAGGACGATCAAGTCCCGACGAAGAAAGTGTGGGTGCCATGGGCCCCGGGTACCTCATGACAAGCATATGGGCCACTCGGATAGAGGATGGGCCTAGCCTTGTAATTAGAGATATAGCTAAATTCGGCAGACTTCGCCTTGTATAGAAAGGAATATACAGTCCTAGTCGGGTGCGTTATATCTCTAAGGGGAGATCTCCTAGTCGTAATCCGATGGGGACTCCTACCTTGTAACCCTGTCCCCCAGTATATAAGGGGAGGCAGGGCGCCCCATGAGGGCAGGTTGAGTTGGTTCATCAGAACTACCACCGTATATCCTCAAAGGAATACATACAAACTGGACGTAGGGTATTACCTCACATCGAGGGCCTGAACCAGTATAAAATTTCCTTGTGTTCCTTTGCAATCCACCGAGTAGCCCCATATATTTATTGCCGGTGTAAAACATCGACAGTTGGCGCGCCAGGTAGGGGCTTCGGCGCGATCTACATCTACAAGCTCGATGGATCCAGCAACCGAAGTCGACGGCGGCAAACTCCCTCCCGGAGATACAATCGCATTCAGAAGCCTTGACTTCGTCGCCGACCAGATCGGCAATCTCACCCCGGCCGACACGGACCCGATCCAACCGGCCGAGGAACCAGCTGACTCCGCGCCAGTCGGCCCACATGACGCTGCGGCAATCTTCGACGACATGCTGCGGCGATCTCCAATACGCCCGAGTCTAGGGACAACTCTTCCTTCCAGTGTTCGACTCGGACTCGGTTCTGAGCCAGCCGAGATCGGGCCGAGAAGGGAAGAGATCGTCAACTTCCCGTCCGGACTCGGCGACGCCGCGGATATCTACAATCTACATCCGACGCGGCAAACCCGATCCCCTGGAGTTCGACTCGGATACGGCTCCGAGCCGCTTGAGATCGGATCTAGGGAGGTCGGAGTTACAATCACCCCCATCAACTATTCCGACTACGACTCTCAGTCGGACTATGACTCCCAGTCGGATTCCGACTCCAAGTCGGATACCAGCTCGGCAAGCTTCACTCCGCCACGAGAAATCTTCATGGCACTCAAAGGCTCTACTCCTACTCAGGAATCACGCCGACTACACGAACAACAAGAGGAGGAGGCCTGCCGTCTGCGAGAACAACAGGAGGAAGAAACAAGACGCCTGCACGCCCACAACGACGGCCTACGCAGGGCTGGGCGAACCGCTCAGCAACAAACCCTCCAAACAAAAGTCGGCGACCACAACGTCTTCGTCACGCCACAGCAGAACGTCGTGGCAGCCGTAACCCTACTGGACACGGTCCAGGTCGAGCCTGATCACCAGGCCACCCCGACGATCGCAAGGATAAAAGCCATGCTTACCGCTGCCGCATGTCAGCAGCACCAACAGTCGGGCAACACACTCGTACTGACCAGTCAATCAACTTCCCCAGCGGCAGTCTCATCCACCTCAAAGCGACGTCGAGCGGCCGGCTCTAGTCGGCAGCACGCGGAGTCAAGCCAGACGTCACTCGGCAACCACAACAACCGGCAACGTCGAAGCGACCGTCGGGACAGCCAGGACCTCCGAGACCGACTGAGGCGCGACCTTCAGCAAGACATTAATGCTCGGCGCCGCAAACGAGAAGAAGACGAGCAACGCCAACTGGAAGACGAGAACGAGCAATTCGGCCTCCACTACGAGCGGTTTCGCCGCCGTAGTCGAGGTCGGAGTCCTCATGAAGACGACGGAGTACCGGCCTTCACTCAGGAGCTACAACAAGTCGACTGGCCGTCAAGTTTCAAGCCTACAGGCATCAACAAATACGATGGCAAGACTAATCCCGAGTCCTGGCTCACGGTCTACACTCTGGCGATTCGAGCAGCTGGGGGAAATCAGAAAGTCATGACTAACTACCTCCCAGTCGCTTTAGCCGACTCAGCGAGGACATGGCTAGCAGGACTTCCCAAGCAATCAATCGACTCCTGGGGAGAACTCCGGAAACGCTTCATCGCCAACTTCCAGGGAACATACGAGAGGCCATCTTCCGAGTACGACTTATATCAGTTGCATCAAAGGAAGAACGAGTCTCTTCGTGACTTCATCAAGAGGTTTTCTGAGAAGAAGAACTCAATCCCAAACGCCAAGGATGAGGTCGTCATCGCCGCCTTTCGAAAAGGAGTCAAAGACACCTCATTCATCGACAAATTCACGCGGAAGCCTCCCAACTCTGTCAAGGCTTTATTCGACATGGCGAACAAATACGCCGACTCGGCCCACGCTGTTGCCGAGGCCCTCGATGACAACAAGTCACCCTGACAGAAGAAGCGGGACGACACCGACGACGCGGTCCCGACTAAAGCTGGGAATCGCAAACGCAAGTCAGACGGCTCCATTGTGGCAGTCGGTCACAACCGCCTTCGACCTTCAACAACTGAGGATTATCAGAACAACAAGTGACATGCTCGGGGGCTCACAAGCTCAAACACGAGGATGGCATCCCCGCTCCCAAATACCGAACAGCTAAGTCGCTTTCTGATAAACATCTCCTCACTCGGCCTTGCTAGTGCCACAGCCGCTTACACCTAATAGGTGTATAAGCTGCGCATTTACTTTTTTCCGTTTTTGCTCTTAAATGATTACAAAAGTACTCGAGTAGCATAAATCTCGATCCGTGAAACTCTGCTCCATGTAAGACGAACTCAAGTCACCCAAAACGCGTGGCTGGGAAAGAGCCATGAGCCAACTCCCGACGCTAGGGGGCTATGACTAGTCGGGCAGAGTGCTTAAACGTAAGGAGTCAACTACTCGAGGAAATTAATATCAAAAAGAGGAAGAACACGTATTTACATACATTGTAAAATACATTTTATTCGGGTGATTATTTTCATCATCAGATGCTACTCATCCGATATTTTTATATTGCAGGCCCAGCTCCGGATATGCGTGACAGGAACTCAGGGTTTCGAGCCTATCTCCTACGCTCGGGGGCTGGACAAGTCTGCCGAAATACACTCGGGATGCTCCATGAGGGCTACTTACCGAGTACTTGCGCCAGTCGGGACGTCATCTTCCCCGACTACGCTCCATGGGAGCCAACAATCGGCCCCCGGCGCCAGTCGGGGTTGTATACCACTCGGCTAAATAGGGTATGCCCCATGAGGGTCGCCAGCCGAATCCTACGCTAATGCTAGGTTCGGGTACCTTATTTGGTCACGGTTCTGTCAGGTTGGGTACGCCCCATGAGGGTCGCTAGCCGAATCCTATGCTAATGCAAGGTTCGGGTGCCTAGCTTGGCTATAATTCTGTTGGATAGGGTACGCCCCATGAGGGTCGCCAGCCGAACCCTCTGCTAATGCAAGGTTCGGGTACCTTGTTCGGCTTTACCCAAGTCAGAGAAGACTTATATCGTCAAAGTGCATCCGGAGTTCTCATGCACTGTGTCACACCTGAGGAGGGCAAGCAGATCCTGCATTATACCCACTCAGGCTTACGTGGCAACCAGTTTGCATCCAGAACGTAAGTCGGAAAGGCTTGCGAATAAGGATTTCTCTGGCTGATTGCGGTTACCAACACCAAAAAACTCATCCTGACATGCGATGGATGATACTTCTCTAGAGCTATGCTGGATAGGTCGGCTCAGGCCGGCTTATTTGGTAGCAGCCACCAAGATATGAGTTCCTACAGTAGCATGCTCCATGTGGGCCGCCCGCAGGCTGAGTTGAAATTATAGCGCTGGTGCTACCCACAGGAACCGATGAGGTAAACAGATATGCTTCATGAGAGCCTTATTGCTAAACATATATGTTTGGGTATCTGTCTTATCCACCAGGTCTCGAGGATACATCCTTACAAGGATCACAAGTTGGTCTTCATTAAAATTGGAGATGCAGGTATCTCTCTCGAGTACACCTAACCACGTAATGGATTTATTTTTCATACAGTGGTACTCGGCCTACATGCGTGGCCACCAGTTGCCATGAGCAGCATTATTCCCGCTGACATGACGCGGATGAGTCTAACTTTCGAGTAGTTCACTACTCGGGAGAGACTATAAAATTCTCATTCCCGCTGACATGACGCGGATGAGTCTAACCTTCGAGTAGTGCACTACTCGGGAAAGACTATAAACAATCTTCCAGCTGACGAGCTGAAGAGTCTAACTTCCGAATGGGACGCCACTCGGGAAAGACTATAAACACCTTTTCCGGCTGACATGATGCCGACGAGTCTAATTTTCGAGTAGTATACTACTCGGGAAAGACTGTAAACACCCCCTTTTCCAGCTGACATGACGCTGAAGAGTCCCATATACGAGTAGCATCCTACTCGGCAAGACTATAAACACACATTCCGACTGACATGAAGTCGAAGAGTCCTATATACGAGTAGTTCCCTACTCGGCAAGACTATAATCATATTCCGGTTGACATGATACCGAAGAGTCTCATGTACCAGTAGTAATCTACTCGGGAAAGACTACAAGGTTAAAGATCTTTGACTTCATGTTTAATTGTTTTCACAATTAATCACAAAGTCGGGGGCTACACCTAATAGGTGCGCCTATTCGGCGCACACTATTCCAACATCTACATGGAGCCCTTCATAGCCTCGCTGCCAGCTGACATGAAGCAGGACTCGGGAGAAGCAGCACTCAGACAAAGAGCACTCGGGAGCAATGCACTCGGGAAGACTTCACCGTGGAGGATGAGCACTTGGCATCAGCTGTGACTCAACTATGAAGGTCTCGGGGGCTACTGTGGGTGCCATGGGCCCCGGGTACCTCATGACAAGCATATGGGCCACTCGGATAGAGGATGGGCCTAGCCTTGTAATTAGAGATATAGCTAAATTCGGCAGACTTCGCCTTGTATAGAAAGGAATATACAGTCCTAGTCGGGTGCGTTATATCTCTAAGGGGAGATCTCCTAGTCGTAATCCGATGGGGACTCCTACCTTGTAACCCTGTCCCCCAGTATATAAGGGGAGGCAGGGCGCCCCATGAGGGCAGGTTGAGTTGGTTCATCAGAACTACCACCGTATATCCTCAAAGGAATACATACAAACTGGACGTAGGGTATTACCTCACATCGAGGGCCTGAACCAGTATAAAATTTCCTTGTGTTCCTTTGCAATCCACCGAGTTTCCATCCGCCGAGTAGCCCCATATATTTATTGCCGGTGTAAAACATCGACAGAAAGCAGCCAAGTCAGGAATTTCAATGGATTCAGACACGAAGAAGATCCCCCTGGACCCTTCCGACCCCACCAAGACTGCGCTTGTCGGGACTAGACTCGACCCCAAATAGGAAGATGCGCTCGTCACCTTCCTCTAGGCGAATAGGGATATATTTGCTTGGAAGCCTTCCGACATGCCTGGTGTACCAAGGGAGGTGATCGAACATTCCCTCAACATCAAGCCGAATGCCAAACCAGTCAAACAACGACTACGGCGCTTCGCACAAGACCGCAAAGATGCTATTCGGGAGGAGATAACCAAACTCCTCGCAGCCGGGTTCATCAAAGAGGTTTACCACCCGGATTGGCTGGCAAACCCAGTCCTGGTCCAAAAGAAGAATGGGAAATGGTGTATGTGCGTCACCTATGCCCCAAGAGCAATTAATGCTATATCTGGCAGCAACCACTCAGGTAGTTAGCACAGTGTTGGTGGTCGAGCGATCCGAACCAGGTCACATACAGAAGATTCAATAGCCAGTCTACTTTGTCAGCGAGGTCCTTGCCGACTCCAAGATGAGATATCCGCAGGTCCAGAAGCTGCTCTACGGCCTACTTATCACTGTCCGGAAGCTGGTGCACTATTTCCAGTCACATCAAGTCACGGTGGTCACATCGTATCCACTCGGGGATGTTCTGCATAACCGCGAGGCCACCGGCCGAATAGCTAAATAGGCGCTTGAGTTGATGGCGTTCGACATCACCTTTCAGCCACGGACAGCGATCAAATTACAAGCTCTAGCCGACTTCATGGCCGAGTGGACAGAAGTTCAAATGCCTACATCAACGGCGAAGCTAGAGTACTGGACAATGTACTTTGATGGTTCTCTATGGATCGGTGGCGCCGGGGCCGGCGTCGTACTGACGTCCCCCACCGGTGAAAAACTCAAGTACGTTCTCCAGATCCACTTTCCGGCTTCCCACAACGTCGCCGAGTACGAGGCACTCATCCACGGGCTCTGCATTGCTATATCACTCGGCATCCGCCGACTGGTTGTGTGAGGAGACTCTCAACTCGTGGTGAACCAAGTCATGAAAGACTGGACATGCCTCGATGATACCATGGCGGCATAATGTCAGGAGGTCCGAAAACTAGAAAATAAGTTTGATGGGCTGGAGATAACACATGTCCTATGACAATACAATGATGCTACAGACGAATTGGCAAACATGGGATCCAAGCGAGAAGTGGTCCTGACAGGGATCTCTGTCCAGCAACTCATGGAACCGTCAGTCAAGAAGAAACCAGTGCTAGAGCAGTCGGGAGGCAAACCTACCCCGGCAACAGATGAAGTACTGAACATATGTCAAGATTGGCGGACTCCTGTTCTCAAATTCCTCCTGGACGATGAACTCCCAGATGATCGCAATTAAGCCAAACAAATCAAGTGTCGAAGCAAAAGTTTCCTAATAGCCAGAGACGACCTGTACCGAAGAAGTGCATCCGGTGTCCTCATGCGTTGCGTCACCACTGAGGAAGGCAAATAGATTCTGCAATTGATCCACTCAGGCATATGTGGCAACCATGCCACATCCAGGACGTTAGTCGAAAAGGCTTACCGGCAGGTATTTTTCTGGCCCACAGCAGTAACAGATGCAAAAGACATTGTTCGCACATGCGAGGGTTGTCAGTTCTACGCAACACAAACAAATCTCCCAGCCCAAGAACTCCAAACCATACCAATCTCTTGGCCCTTTGCAGTATGGGGGCTTGACATGGTTGGGCCTTTCAAGAAAGCGCCAGGAGGGTTCACACACTTGTTCGTCACAGTGGATAAATTCATGAAGTGGATTGAGGCAAAACCCGTTGCTACCATAAAAGCGGCACAAGCAAAGGACTTCATCATGAGTATATTATACCGATTCGGGGTTCATAACCGCATCATAACGGACAACGGTACTCAGTTCACGGGCGGTATCTTTCAAGATTTCTGTGACAAATTCGGCATCAAAATATGCTATGCTTATGTGGCACATCCGCGGAGCAACGGGCAAGTTGAGCGTGCCAATGGCATGGTCTTACAAGGCATCAAGACAAGGATATTCGACCGACTACAACCATATGTGGGCCGGTGGGTACAAGAACTCCCATCCGTTCTCTGGTCTCTCAGAACCACGGTTAGTCGGGCAACTGGGCAATCCCCTTTCTTTCTAGTCTATGGTGCCGAGGCTGTGCTACCAACCAAGTTAGAGTTCGGCTCTCCGTGAGTTCGGGCTTACTTAGAAGACAAATCCAACAATACCCGATTGGTCAAACTAGATCAGTTGGAAGAAGCAAGGGACATCACAATAATCCAGTCGGCAAGGTATCTTCAAGGCCTGCGTCATTTTCACAGTCGCAATGTCCGTGGCCGTGCCTTTTTGGTTGGGGATCTCGTTTTGAGAAAAATACAAACCACCAAAGACAGGCATAAACTATCCCCAATTTGGGAAGGGCCATTCATTATCACGGAAGTTACACGGCCAGGCGCCTACCGACTGAAGACTAAAGACGGTGCCCTCGTTAGCAACTCATGGAACATAGAACAGCTACGTCCTTTCTATACCTGAGTTTTACACCTTCCCTTGTGTACAGTTTTTCTCTGACTCACTACGCCGCTTGTTCCAACCGAGTAGTGAGTCGGAGGCTGCATGTATTATATATGCTTTGTCAATAATATACAAGCCTGTTTTACTTAAGTTATGAAGTTTTGCAACGACTTTGTTATGTTTGCCCGAGTACAGCTTTCTGCGGTGAATGATTTTATTAATTTTCTATAGACTAACTTGGCGTAGACTATATAGTTGGGTAAAGCTAATGATAACTAAGTTAGAACTTAGAGCTTGGCGACATTGCACATATATTTACACATGTCCTTACAAAAAGTTTATATACACCGACTGCATAATGGACTGTTCTTACATGCCCAGGTCTTGGGTGATCACCTCCGTAGTCGGCCTCGCCTGGGTTATCAGCTCCAGCGCCTCCTCAGGTGTCGTCTCCTCGGTGAACCCCTCACCGATGGCTTCAATATCTGCCCTGGGGTAGATTGACTTGGTCATCACCAGGGTTTGGGCCACGCCGACAACAACATGCTCATCCGAGTACCTCTTCAGGATACTCGGAGCTTCGTTAAGGCGCGCTTGCACTTGGGAGGCCGTGTTGGAGCTGGTTCCCACGTAGTGAGGATCCATGATGTCAAGGAGCCCTTTCACGGACTCGGCAAGGATCTCCCGTGACTCCTTGACAACTTTTATCTCCTCTGTAAAGGCTTGAAATTGGATTTGGGCATTGGCTCTAGCAACTGCCCGGGTTCATCGACAAGTAAACTTGTTAGGCAAAATTGCAGACAGAGTACTTAATGGATTGGTTAAGATTATTGTCAGAGCGGAGACTTACTTTCGTAGTCGGCCTCCCATTTGGCTTTGGCCTTCTCCAGTTCAGCCTTCTCTTTCTCGAGCTTGGCGTTGGCCTTCTCCAAGTCGGCCTTGTCTTTCTTGAGCTCAGCTTTGGCCCTCTTGGCCTCCTTCAACTGGTTTTCCCCCTCTGTTCGGGTCTTCACCTCAGCTTCGAGGGCTGCACATCAGAATGGTCAAGAACCTGAGATTGCAGTTAGGAGACAATTGGGCAGTCAAAAACAACCAAGTTGAAGAAATATGTATGGGATTTAGTCGAGGAAACAAATATGGAAGACTTACTTCTGATCTTCTTGGCCAGAGCCCAGTTCTCGTCTCTGATCTAATTAATGACTCCCCTCAGCCAAGTTTCCCTCTCCTGGCTCGACCGCTCTAACTTGGCCTTCAAGGTCTAGAGTTGGCCTAATTGTTGGAGTTGGGGGGCAAGCTAGGTTAGGACTTCATTCATCCTCTCCGAGCGGTCAACGATTTTCTGCTCGGGGAGAAACAGAGCAAAGCAGAGTCAAGTGTCAGAACAATCATGCAAGGAAGACTACCAAGACTCCAATACGGCGAAAGTCATACCTGGACCCCCGGGACACGGCGATTGCGGCGTGAAGCAAGTCTTCACGCTCCTTCTTTGCCGCAACTTCATCATGCTTGTAACTCTTCGCAGTTCCATCGGGGGCTACCCAGCAGAATGTCCTTGCGAATCTGTGGGGAGGATCCTAAGCCTGGGGAGATCCGGTCCCTCTGAAGACGACGATGACGACAGGGACAGCGACGGGGTTCTGGCTCCCAACTCGGCAGCTGCTGGGGCTTTAGAGACATGCTCAAGGGCTGGAGCAATAGCTTTGACATTAGCCCCTTGGTCGGCCAGTGTCAGCAGCTCTGCAGTCGGGACGACCTCGGTTTCTGCAACTGAGACAGTCACTGGCTCAGTAGATACGCTCGCAGGCACTGGTCTGGCTAGGGACGGCTCTACAACAGGAGCAACCGGCGTGGTCTCCTTGAGATCGATGTTGGCGCTCTTCCTGCACGATGAGTCATATATCAACACACCACAATGCTGAACAGGACTTCCAAAAGACTTAAAGTCGCATACCTCTTGGATAATTTGAGCCTGTCCCCGGGGACTCCTGATGTCGACGGTGGACTGCTGCCAGCTGTCGGGCTGGACAGCGTGGCAGTCGGCGGCGGAGTTTTTGTCCTGGTTGGCCCTGCTCCTGGTGTGGCTGGCTAGGACGCTCGGGTACTCGGCGGTGCCATTCTTGGGCTCGATGTTGCTAAGTCGGCGATGCTTGACCCGACCTTGTACTCGGCGGTGCCATCCTTGGGCTCGATGATGCTGAGCCCGACAGCGCTGGTCCCGGTCTGGGACTCGGCTGCCTGGGAACTGTGCTGGTGGTGTCTTTTATCTTTAGACTCCCAGCTGCGGCACTCGGCCTGATAACCTTCTTCTTGCCCAAATCTTCAACAGGTCTCTTCCCCGCTCTCTTGGAGTCAGGCTGGGCAGCAGAAGGGCTTAACGGCCTATTCTTCTTTGACTTCATGGCCAATAAAGTTCGGGAGTCATCATCGAACTCCTCACATGACTGCAAGCAGTTCGACAAACACATGTTACACATTGCGGAGCAACCTTGGGCATATGTCTATAAGCACTCATCACAGATGAACTACAAGATAACATCAGCGAAAGTTACCTTTGGGCGCGGCCTCTTCAGGCTGTAAGCCGCCACGGACCATTCCGAGTCTTCGGTTTTAACCACCCTGCTGGCGAAGAAATCTAGCAAGACGTTGGTCACCTTGTGTTTGTCCATCAGGTCGGGATACTCCCGGCTGGGATCACCTCTGCCCTTATAGTCCCAGCCAAAGTAACACCTCAACTTCAGCGGCCTGATGCACCGAGTCAGGAATCATCTGGCCACCCATGGAGTGGTCAGCCCGGCGCTCTTCAACTTGTCGATCTTTTCAATCAGTATGTGAACTTGGCCCATTTCTTCAAAGGTGGGCACAGACGACCACTTGGCTACAACCACCGGGGGCAAACCTATAAAAGGGGGAAGGCTTTGTTCAAGATCGGAACAGTAAAACCATTCCTTATGCCAGCCTTTGAGAGAAGATTTCAGGGAAATATTGAAATAAATCCTCTTCATCTCACTCCTGAGCTGGATACCGGCCCCCTCAATCACTTGGACCTTGCTCTTGGAGGGCTGGGGTTTGATGTGGAACAGATGTCTAAATAGATTCAAATGGGGTTCCACACCCAGGAAGCACTCACAAAGAGTCACAAAAATAGAAATTTGCAAGATCGAGTTGGGATTTAGATTCACCAACTCAAGTTCATAGAAGGCAAGAAGCTGGCGGAAGAACTCGGAAGATGGAAGAGAAAGACCCCGGTTGAAAAAAGAGGTGAAAACAACGGTCTCACCGGCCTGGGGCTCTGGAACCGATTCACCTTCGGCTGAACGCCAGTTGATGACATCGCGGCTTTGCAATCTCAGCTGCTTCTCCAGAAGCTTTAGCTTAGCCGACCCGCAATCCGAAGTCGGCCAGATCTCATCCGACGCATCCAAGAAATCTGAAGCTCTCGGCATGGTTAAGGACGAGAAGATTTGGGAGAAATGTTGTTGGGGGCTTGGAATGGATGAGGAGGAGCGGGATCGCCTGAGTTTCATTGGGGAAGAGCAAGCAATGGCGAACCCTAACGAAGTGGGAGGCAAAATTTCAGCGCAGAGGTTGGAAGACGAAACGATTGGTGGATTGGAGAAGATGAGGGAATCTTTTCTCACTCTCCCCACCTTTTATAGAGCTGTTTCCGATTCGTGGGCTTGGGCTTACAAAATCGGTACTGGGCCACCAAGATATGAGTTCCTACAGTAGCACGCTCAATGTGGGCCGCTCGCTAGCTGTGTTAAAATCACGGTGCTGGTGCTACCAACAGGAACCGATGAGGTAAATAGATATGCTTCATGAAGGCCTAATTGCTAAACATATGTTCGGGTATCTGTCTTATCCACTAGGTATTGAAAATATATCCTTATAAGGGTCACAAGCTGGTCTTCATCAAGATTGGAGATGCAGGTATCTCTCAAGTACACCTTACCACATAATGGATTAAATTTCATAAAGTGGTACTCGGCCTACATGCTTGGCCAACATTTGCCATGAGCAAGTATTCTTCCAGCCGACATGACGCTGAAGAGTCTAACTTCCGAGTAGTCCACTACTCAAGAGAGAATATAAATATTTCTTCTGGCTGACATGAAGCTGAGGAGTCTAACTTCTGAGTGGGACACCACTCGGGAAAGACTATAAACACCTTTTCCAACTGACATGAAGCTGAAGAGTCTCATATACGAGTGGCATACTACTCGGCAAAGACTATAAATTATTTTTAGTTGACATGATACCGAAGAGTCTCATATACCAGTAGTATACTACTCGGGAAAGACTACGAGGTTAAAGATCTTTGACTTTATGTTTAATTATTTCACAATTAAGCACAAAGTCGGGGGCTACACCTAATATGTGCGCCTATTCGGCACACACTATTCATACATCTACATGGAGCCCTTCATAGCCTCGTTGCCAGCTGACATGAAGCAGGACTCGGGAAGAAGAAGCACTCGGACAAAGAGTACTCGGGAGCAATACACTCGGGCAATCTTTACCGTGGAGGATGAGCACTCGGCATCAGTTGTGACTCAACTATGAAGGTCTCAGGGGCTGCTGTGGAGGCCATGGGCGCCGGGTACCTCATCACAAGCATATGGGCCACTCGGATAGAGGATGGGCCTAGCCTTGTAATTAGAGATATGATAGAACCCAATAGACTTTGCCTTGTACGATAAGGAATATACAGTCCTAGTCGGGTAGGTTATATCTTTAAATGGAGATCCCTTGGCCATAATCCAGCTGGGACTCCTACTTTGTACCCCTGTCTCCCAGTATATAAGGGGAGGCAGGGCGCCCCATGAGGGCAAGAACAACACATAAGATCATAGAAGCAAACATACGTCCTCAAAGGAATATACTACAACTGGACGTAGGGTATCACCTCACATCGAGGGCCTGAACTAGTATAAACTCCCCGTGTTCCTTTGCAATCCACCGAGTTTCGATCCGACGAGTAGCCCTATAATCATATTGCCGGTGTAAAACATCAACATATGAATTTTTGTCTGTTACTAAATACTTTATTAATGACAGTAACATGTACTTATTGATTATCAATTGCTTGTATTCTCTTATACTTGCTAGCTAGCATGCAATAGATGTTTAATTGCAATGATCTATGTGTATCGAGAAATATTATATCATGTTGTAGAAACACTTTTAGGTACTCGAGTGGCATAGGCATGGGCATTTGTTCTACTACGTTCGTTTGTTAATATTTGACACTGTTGACTTTCGGAATTACGTTTGACCATTAGTTTTATTCAAAACTTTTGTACAAATATCCAAATATATAAGTCATGTTTAAAGTATCTTTAATGATAAAACAAATCATAACAAAATAATTAATAATTATATAATTTTTTAAATAAGATGAATAGTCAAACATAATTTTAAAAGTCAACAGCGTCTGGGTCTAGCCAGAAGTTTTGAGTTTTGGGTCAGGCGTGTTTGCTCACTCCCCAAGCCTGAGCTGACCGTTTACCATCCCTAATTATACCCTCGCTGAGGTGCATGAGTTGGACGGCGGCTCTCCTCCAAGATATACAATAATCTCATGGAGGATGTGCACTCAACGAAGGATGAATTAGCCGGCTCATGTTGGTTGTAGCTCTCTATGCACGAAGGATGAACTAGCAGGCTTGTGTTGGTTGTAGCTCTCTATGCTAAACTATCATATGAAAGTGAAGACAAGACTTCGATGATCAAAGAGCAGCAGCAGCAGCAGCACGTGGCTTATATAGCCCTGCATCTCATTGGGAAAATCATATCTCTAAGCCAGAAATCAAACAACCAAATAGGTAGGTTTATTCATTTGCCTGAAAATCTGCAAAGATAAAGGCTTTTTATCTTCCATGTACAGCTCGAACCAATACGAACAAATTCAGACATACGCTAACCGAACAAAAGTAAAGAAACAACTTTGCTATTCATCAAATGTTTGATATTTCTGTAATCTGTCAAATAGCCACGACGTCCATTGGATCAATTTTGAGATTCGGGTGGGGGAGAGTGTCTCCTTTGCGGTGGTTTCCAAAAAAGGCCCGTCCCATGTATTCCTAACCTGGTGCGGCCCGTTATGAAAAATATGGAGATTGGAGTCTTCTTGATATTCTCGATTTGCGCAGGGGGGAGGGGGTCACAAGGGTGTCAAAAATTTAGTTTTTTTTTTGGCGGATTCCCCTGCTATGGTTTCAGAATTGGGTGGTGGCGGACAGGCAGAGCATCATAGCTCGAAGACTAAGTGCTCTCTCTTCTTGCGATGGTGAACGAAGGGTTTTTGGGGGTAGGGGTGCTTGCTGCGGAGGGGTGAGGGGAGAAGCGAGCGCTCATCCATCAGCTTGCGAAGGTCACATCGCAAGGTGAGGAGATCACGGAGTGATTTTGAATTTTTTGTTTTTCTCAATCTGACATGTGGTGGCGGATTTTTTGGAGGTAGGGTTAGCGGATGTTGCTTGAAATCTATTTGTTGCTTTTTCAAGCTACACTGGGGATGTATGGATTGGTTTTTGATTTGCGGATAAGAAGGTTGCATTTGTCTTTCGGGATCGACGAGGCATTGTATAATCAGAGTGAGAGGGTGGTGGTAGTTGGGGATGACTTTTTTGTAGGCAATCCATGCTTTTCCACATGCGGCTGTAGTTGTTTTTCATTCTAATTTGTCTACTTCTGTGATTTGAATACACGGATGCTAACTTGTATGCTTTTTTGAGTGGTCGATTTTTTTATAAATGTAATCCTAGATTTGTGGGGAACCTAGCTAAGTCGTGCATTTTGGTTTTTTTAAGCACTGGTCGCAACCTAAATCGGGGGACAAATGCCCAGTCATTGTTCTGAAATGCTCCACTTTTGTCACTTTGATCTTGATTTTATCTACCAGTTAGGGGTCATTTTCTTTCATGAGCAATGTGGGTGGGGGGGTTGGGTGGTGGAGGGGGCAGGGGGGGGGGGCAACACCTACGCATGCATGATTCATTCTAGTTATACGAAACTTGCATATAGCTTATACTAAACTTGCATATAGCTTAACCTCAACTTGCATATTATGGAAAAGTACAACTTCAGTATAACTAAGTGCAACTTAGGGTATAAATGAAGTGTAACTTTTTTTTTGTATAAGTGAAAGTGCAACTCAGTCATATATAACGAAAGTGCAACTTTGTGTATATGTTATGCTTAAGTTGTAATACTTTTCTTTCTCATATATTCTTTTTTTTAGATGGCAGAAACTGAATCAGATGATGAATACTTAGCAACTCCTAAGCATGATTCTGGGCAATCTAATTCTGATCCAAACTTTAAAGAAACTAATGAATCCAAAAATGAGAGCAACAATGAAGCTGTGCTTGACACACTAAAATCTTTGGTATGTGTGTTATTTCATTTTTGTCCATGAGCACTCAAGCATTTTGCACTGCATTCTTTTTTAAACAGATGTGATTTTCTTGAAATTTGATTATGTGTTTTTTTCATGCCTGGGGAGGACATAGATATGTGCATCATTAAAGAGGAAAAGGAAGACGTAGTCAAAAAATTTGATTATGAAGAAACCAAAGCATAAGGTAAAAAAATACAATGCCTCCCTATCTTTTTTTTTAAATGTCTCTAGCAAGCACTTTTCTTGATATAATTTTTTTCACTTCATTTGTTTTGTATTTGTAATCTCAGGACACATATCCTGTTAATAAAGAAAGAACTTCCTCGAGGGCAGTTCAAAGCTCAAAGACAGAACATTATTCCCCAATAATAAGGAGTAGGTACAATGCTCACTACTTTGCCAAGGTTGTTCAGAGTCTCAGCCCTCATCAAAAGGCAATCATTGAGGAATGTCCATTTGCTAGTTTGCTGAATTTCAAGAAATGCAACATCCCTCTGCCATTTGTCAAATGGATAGCAGCTCAAACATATGTCAAGTGCTTAGACGTTTACATCAATTGGAAATTAATTACAATTAGTCCACTCTTAGCAAACCGGATACTGGGCATTCCGATGGGAGGATCTGTGATCGAAACTAACAGTGGGGTAGCCATGCAGTTTCTTCTTAACCATTTTGGTAACCACAATCCACTGATATCCTTTTTCCAGAACAAGTTGATGAAAGATAATGGAGACAAACTTTGCCCAGCAGATATGAAAAGATGCTTTACGTTAGTTGCACTTTCCACCTTCCTCTGCCCAAATTCAGACACCCACATAAGCTCAAAGTATCTAGGGCCACTGATTGATATTGAGTCAAGCGACCAGTGGGACTTGTCAATGTTTTACACCGGCAATATGAATATGGGGCTACTCGGCGGATGAAACTCGGTGGATTGGAAAGGAACACAGGGAGATTTTATACTGGTTCAGGCCCTCGATGTGAGGTAATACCCTACGTCCAGTTTGGGGTGTATTCCTTTGAGGAATTATGGTGGCGATTCTGATGAACCGTGTGAACCTGCCCCCATAGGGCGCCCTGCCTCCCCTTATATACTGGGGGATAGGGTTACAAGGTAGGAGTCCCAACCGGATTACGGCCAAGGGATTTCCTTCTAGAGATACAACGTGCCTAACTAAGACTATATATTCCTTATTGTACAAGGCAAAGTCTACCGGGTCTTATCATATCTCTAATTACAAGGCTAGACCCATCCTCTATCTGAGTGGCCCATATGCTTGTGATGAGGTACCCGGAGCCCATGGCCTCCACAGTAGCCCCTGAGACCTTCATAGTTGAGTCACAGCTGATGTCAAGTGCTCATCCTCCACGGTGGAGATTGCCCGAGTGCATTGCTCCCAAGTACTCTTTGTCCGAGTGCTTCTTCTCCCAAGTCCTGCTTCATGTCAGCTGGCAGCGAGGCTATGAAGGGATCCATGTAGACGTATGAATAGTGTGCGCCGAATAGGCGCACCTATTAGGTGTAGCCCCCGACTTTGTGCTTAATTGTGAAAACAATTAAACATAAAGTCAAAGATCTTTAACCTTGTAGTCTTTCCCGAGTAGTATACTACTGGTATATGAGACTCTTCGGTATCATGTCAACCGGAATATGATTTATAATCTTGTCGACTAGCATGCCACTCATATATGGGACTCTTCAGCTTCATGTCAGCTGGAAAAGGTGTTTATAGTCTTTCCCGAGTGGCGTCCCACTCGGAAGTTAGACTCCTTAGTGTCATGTCAGCTAGAAATAAGGTTTATAGTATCTCCCGAGTAGTGCACTACTTAGTAGTTAGACTCTTCAGCGTCATGTCGGCTGGAATAATGTCGCTCATGGCAACTGTTGGCCAAGCATGTAGGCCGAGTACCACTTTATGAAATTAAATCGATTGTGTGGTCAGGTGTACTTGTGAAAGATACCTGCATCCCCAATTTTGATGAAGACCAGTTTGTGATCCTTATAAGGATATATCCTCGATACCTGGTGGATAAGACAGATACCCAAACACATGTGTTTAGCAATTTAGGCCTTCATGAAGCATATCTGTTTACCTCATCGGTTCCTGTTAGTAGCACCGGCACTGTGATTTTAACCCAGCCTGCGAGCGGCCCATATTGAGCATGCTACTATAGAAACTCATATCTTGATGGTCTACTACCAAATAAGCCAGCCTAAACCAACCCACCCAGCGTAGGCTCTATAAATTTAGCATCCCTCGCATGTCAGGGCAAGTATTTCAGCATCGATAACCGCAATCAGCCAGAGGAATCCTTGTCTGCAAGCCTTTTCGACTTATGCTCTAGATGCAACCTAGTTGCCACAGATGCTTGAGTAGGTATATTGCAGAATCTGCTTGCCCTCCCTGGTATGACGCAGTGCATGAGAACTCCGGATGCGCTTTGACGACGTAGATCTTTGCTGACTTCGGTAAAGCCGAATAAGGTACCCGAACCTTGCATTAGCATAGGATTTGGCTGGTGATCCTCATGAGGCATACCCTATCCAATAGAGTTATGGCCAAATAAGGTACCCAAACCTTACATTAGCATAGGATTCGGCTGGCGACCCTCATGGGGCGTACCCTATCCAACAGAGTAGCACACGAGCCCCGACTGGCGCCGAAGGTCGGTTATACTAGCCGAATAAGGTACCCGAACCTTGCGTCAGCATAGGATTCGGCTGGCGACCCTCATGGGGCATACCCAACTTAGCGAAGTTGTGATCGGATATGGTACCTGAACCTAGCGTTAGCGTAGGATTCAGCTGGCAACCCTCATGGGGCGTACCTCACCCAGCCGAGTGATATAGGACCCCCGACTAGTGCCGGAAGTCAGTTGTCAGCTCACATGGAGCGTAGCCGGGGAAGATGACGTCCCGACTGGTGCAAGTACTCGGTCAGTAGCCCTCATGGAGCATTCCGAGCGTATCTTGGCAGACTAGTCCATCCCCCGAGCGTAGGAGATAGGCTCGCAGCCCTGAGTTCCTGTCACGCGTATCCGGAGCTGACCCTGCACTATAAAGATATCGGATGAGTAGCATTTGATGATAAAAACAATTACCTGAATAAAATATATTTTACAATATATGTAAATACGTGTTCTTCCTCTTATTGATATTAATTTCCCCGAGTAGTTGACCCCTTAGGTTTAAGCACTCTGCCCGACTAGTCATAGCCCCCTAGCATCGGGAGTTGGCTCATGGCTCTTTCCCAGACACGCGTTTTGGGTGACTTGAGATCGTCTTTCATGGAGCAAAGTTTCACGGATCGGAATTTATGCTACTCAAGTACTTTTGCAATCATTTAAGAGAAAAAACAGAAAAAAGTGCAGCTTGTGCACCTATTAGGTGTAAGTGGCTACAGCAATGGCAAGGCCAAATGAAGAACTATTTATCAGAAAGCGACTTAGCTGTTCGGTATTTGGGAGTGGGGATGCCATCCTTGCGTTTGGGCTTTTGAGCCCCCGAGCATGTCACTTGTTGTTCTGATAATCTTTAGTTATAGGAGGTCGAAGACGGTTGTGACCGACTGCCATAATGAAGCCGTCTAACTTGCGTTTGCGATTCCCGGCTTTAGTTGGGACCGCGTCGTCGGTGTCCTTCCGCTTCTTCTGTCAGGATGCCTTTTTGTCATCGAGGGTCTCAGCAACAGCTTGGGCCGAGTCGACGTATTTGTTCGCCATGTCGAATAAAGCCTTGACAGAGTTGGGAGGCTTCCGCATGAATTTGTCGATGAACGAGGTTTCTTTGACTCCTTTTCAAAAGGTGGCGATGACGACCTCATCCTTGATGTTTGGGATTGAATTCTTCTTCTCAGAAAACCTCTTGATGAAGTCACGAAGAGACTCATTCTTCCTTTGATGCAACTGATACAAGTCGTACTCGGAAGATGGCCTCTCGTATGTTCCTTGGAAGTTGGTGATGAAACAATGCGGAGTTCTCCCCAGGATCCGATTGATCTCTTAGGAAGTCTTGTTAGCCATGTCCTCGCTGAGTTAGCCAAAGCGACTGGGAGGTAGTTAGCCATGGCCTTGTGATCTCCTCCGGCTGCTCGGATCGCCAGAGTGTAGACCGCGAGCCAGGACTCAGGATTGGTCTTGCCGTCATATTTCTCGATTCCTATAGGCTTGAAACCCAACGGCCAGTCGACCTGTTGTAGCTTCTGGGTGACGGTCGGTATGCCTTCATCTTCATGAGGACTCCGACCCCGACTAAGGCGGCGAAACCGCTTGTGGTGGAGGCCGAAACGCTCGTTCTCGTCTTCCAGTTGGCGTTGCTCTTCTTCTTCTCGTTTGTGGCGCCGAGCATTGATGTCCTACCGAAGGTCATGCCGTAGTTGGCCTCAGAGATCCTGATTGTCCTAACAGTCGCTTCGACGCTGTCGGTTGTTGTTGGGGTTGCCGAGTGACGTTTGGCATGACTCCGTCTACAACCAACTAGAGCCGACCGCTCGACGTCGCTTTGAGGTGGATGAGACTATCGCTGGGGAAGCCGACCGACTGGTCGGTATGAGGGTATGGCCCGACTGTTGGTGCTGCTGGCATGCAGCAGCGGTGATCATGGCTTTTATCCTTGCTATCGTCGGGCTGGCCTGGTGATCAGGCCCGAACTGGAGTGTATCCAGTAGAGTTGCAGCGGCCACGATGTTCTATTGAGGAGTAACGAAGATGTCGTGATCGCTGACTCGCGTTTGGAGGATTTGTTGCCGAGCGGTTCGCCCAACCCTGCGTAGATCGTTGTTGCGGGCGTGCAGGCGTCTTGCTTCTTTCTCTTGTTGTTCTCGCAGTCGACAGGCCTCCTCCTCTTGTTGCTCGTGTAGTCGGCGTGATTCCTGAGTAGGAGTAGAGCCTTTGGATGCCATGAAGATTTCTCGTGGTGGAGAGAAGCTTGCCGAGCTGCTGTCCGACTTAGAGTCGGAGTCCGACTAAGAATCGAAGTCGGAATAATTGATGGGGGTGATTATAACTCCGACCTCCATAGATCCAATCTCGAGCGGCTCTGGGCCGTATCCGAGTCGAACTCCAAAGGGTCAGGTTTGCCACGTCGGATGTTGTTCGAAGATATCCGCGGCGTTGCCGAGTCCGAACAGGAGATTGACGATCTCCTCCTTCCTTAGCCCGATCTCAGCCGGCTCAAGACCGAGTCCGAGTCGAACACCGAAAGGAAGAGTTGTCCCAAGACCCGGGCAAGTGGAAGATTGCTGCAGCAAGTCGATGATGGTCGCTGCAGCATCGTGTGGACCGACTGGCGCGGAGTCGGCTGATTCCTCGGCCGGTTGGATAAGATCTGCGTCGGCCAAGGTGAGATTGCCGAACATGTCGGCGACGAAGTCGAGGCTTCCGAATGAGATTGTATCTCCGGGGGAGAATTTGCCGCCGTCGACTCCGGTTGCTGGATCCATCAAGCTTGTAGATGTAGATCTCGCTGAAGCCCCTACCTGGCGCGCCAACTATCGATGTTTTACACCGGCAATATGAATATGGGGCTACTCGGCGGATGGAAACTCGGTGGATTGCAAAGGAACACAGGGAGATTTTATACTAGTTCAGGCTCTCAATGTGAGGTAATACCCTACGTCTAGTTTGGGGTGTATTCCTTTGAGGAATTATGGTGGCGATTCTGATGAACCGTGTGAACCTACCCTCATAGGGCGCCCTGTCTCCCCTTATACTGGGGGACAGGGTTACAAGGTAGGAGTCCCAACCGGATTATGGCCAAGGGATTTCCTTCTAGAGATACAACGTACCTGACTAGGACTGTATATTCCTTGTTGTACAAGGCAAAGTCTACCGGGTCTTATCATATCTCTAATTACAAGGCTAGGCCCATCCTCTATCCGAGTGGCCCATATGCTTGTGATGAGGTACCCGGGGCCCATGGCCTCCATAGGACTGGTCTAAATTTGTTTATGATTGGGTGATTACATATATTTCTATATTCCAAAATGATGAGAATGCCAAGTCTCAATCATCTAAAGCACTTGGAGGTTGTTTGTATCTCCTAGCTGTAAGTGTATTATCATCAATTTTTTTTGCATTTTTTATCAACTCATTGCTGTTTTTTCAACAATCAGATCTTTAAACTCTAATATTTTAGAAATCTAATATATCTCTTTTTTTCCAGGTTAACTACCTTGATTCCAAAAATTTTGGTTTGGCTAAGATACCAGTAGGGTTACCATGGATTTATGTATGAGGTGGCAATATGATAAAACTTTTCTTAAAGATGGACTGTAAAAAGCAGAACTTATATGGGAAATGCCCTGTAAGTATATATTTTTTCTTCCAGAACTTTTTCTGCGAAAGAATGATGAAAAAGTGAGAATAGGACCTATAAGTCCATTTTTTTCCTATCCCTTTTTTTGATTAGTTTGCTCTGGGTTTTCTCTTTTCTTTTTTGCCTGGAAATTTCAAAAAAAAGGTGAAACCATTGTGCGAAACCCCTTAGGATCCATCAACATTGGGGAACCTATCTTATGAGCCAACACAGACTACATCTACATCATGCAAATCCACCATACAGCAACATATGAATAATTTCTTCCACTCTAAGGTAACAATTTTTTTTTGTATTCCATATTCCTGTCAACTTCATACCTGGAAAATAAGTTCTCTCGGAAAAAAACCAAGTATAACACTTTATGTACTTCTCAATTTGATTGGGGGACTAAAATGTAGGTTATTGATGATATATCTTCAGTTTATGATGGCTTCACTAGCCATAACCCCAGCACTGCTGAGTTAACTTGCAAAATCATGCATTGCATTCATCTTTGCAAAGAGCAGTTATTCAATGAGACAACCAAATCTTTACATGATGATTTTGTTCAGCAAGAGAATATAAACAAAGATGACAACAACAACACAACCAATCAACACAACAAACAATCTAGGCACAACTCAGTTGATTCTGTAAAGACAAATAAAGTGCCTTTAGACAAAGAGACATGCCTTGAGGGTAATTATATATCCCTTTTTTTTTATCTCTTTTCTTTTTTAGCACCACTCTGCAACTAATATATCTCACTAATATGGGTTTTTAAAGAACAAAATTCTTTGGACTCTATTAGAATAGAAATACTACCTTCAAATGGAGACACACAACCTCAAGGTTAGTACTATTTTTTTTCTCTAAAACCTTTCTATGCCAACACAGGGGGTGGGGTGGGATGGGGGTGCTCATCTGTATTTTTTTAAAAAAATTGCTGTAGCTTAGAAACTTTAGAGTACATATTTTTTCAAACTTGTTTATAGTTGCTACTTTTCATCAATCACATGCAACTTTAGCTATAATTTTGAGCAACTCAGGTATAATATATGTGCAACTCCATCTAATTTATCAATCAAGCACAACTTTTGCTATAATTATTTTAATACGGTAGGTCAGTGGCTCACTCAGAGAACCTAGGTCTGCTGATGAACTTTTTGAACCCTTAAATACATAATTTAAATACATGCAACTTTTTTGCAGTAATTGGAAGTAGATAAATATTTTACTTATCTGTCATAACACTTAAATACATAATTTTTTAGCAGTGGAGAATAGAATGAAAAGAAAAAAGTTCCAAGATAACTCTTGCAGTCAACAGTCAGATCATTTGTAGCATCTAGGACAAGGTACAGAGAATATGTACAATTCACCTCTGGCACATTAGATATGGACTAGAGAAGACCTTAGAAAGGAAGAACGCGATGCAGTAAAGAAGAGGTTTGTAACAATTCTTTCATCTTTGTTTTCCTTTTTTGGCTTTTCGTGTTCAATATGTGTTTTTACATTAAAAGGTTCTGCATCTATATGTTTTCTTGCACACATTTTTTTAGCCTGCAAGCTCAAAGCAGTCAGGAAGTATCCCCCAAGATGACAATTGTGTATACTGAAAATCCTCTAAGCGACAAACATCACCAGATGATGATTGTGTAGTAAATCGACAACCTATATGCACATTCCATTGCAGGATAACAAAGTAAGCACATTTGTTTCTCAATTTTTTTAATAATCACCTTTCCTATATATGCCTTATCTACCCTTTTTTCGTACCTGGGTCTTTTTTCTGATATTTTTTGTATTTTTAGAGCCTTGAACCTTTTGATTGGATGGGCCTGAGATATTGTTGTTGATATAAAATTCTCATGATGTTGCAATCCCAACTGAAACCACAAACAATGTAAGCACACAATTGTTTGTTCGCTGAATTTCATTCTCTTTTTTTTCACCATTTGTTCTTTTTGAATGAAATCTAATGAAACATAAATAATTTTTTATATGTTCTCTTTTGTAGTCTTCAATGGATTTTATTCTTGTTGACTACGAAGACCCTATGGAAGAAATTAAATCACCAGTACAAAATGAAATATCAGATCCACCTACTGGTGATGCAACTGAGCCAAATCACAATGAATTATTCAACCATGGATAATACTGCAGAACTAATGGTACCAAAACCTCCCGCTAACTCCTGTCTCATGGAAGAGCACCAATGGGTTGATTTTAACACAACAGCAGCTCATGATGATGAAGATTTAAAAGTAAAGCAAATCTGTTTTGTTAAGTACAAATCACATGCATATTATGTTTTCAAGCAATCTTTTTCATTTTATACACACACTATTTTTTTTTGCCAAATGTGTTTGTAGTGTGCCGTGCTTGCCACACTTGTTGATTACTAGAATCTCTGAAGAAATAGGAGATCTAAATTTGGATCTTTGCTTTAAACAACATAACATGCATGCATTGGGAAGCCACTTAGGTAAAAACAACATAGTTTTACAAAATTTGTTATTGTTATATCAGCATAGCATATTTATGGTATATTTTTAATTTCCATGACTACTATTAGCTATCCTCATATTATATATATATATATATATATATATATATATATATATATATATATATATATATATATATATATATATATATTGCTTTCTAGATTGTGTTTTACTCATATATAATAATCCTATCATATGTGCATTGATCTTTTTTATTATTTTCAATTTTAGGCATTGAAACATGCAACCACTGTGACTTAGATTATTTAACTAATGATATTGAAATACATATATATTTTTTCTCCACAGATTCTGCAGCAAACCACTAGCAGCAAGACCATTACAACTGACCAAAATGTATCAAATATATTATAACTACTACCTCTTCTATCCCTATATTTCGTGTTTTTTGGATTTTAAAAAAGCACATTCGTGCCATATGAATGTCTGTAATATTTATATAACTATTTTAATGCCCATTTTCACATGCTGCATATGCATATATTTTTTCATACATGCTTTGCTTTTTTGTTTCAATGTGAAGTATGTTTTCAAGTTTACATTCTCATCCCTCTTCTGTTTATGAAATTACAAATATGTATTTTTGAAGTTAACATTTCTGTGATTTGTCTTTTCTCTATTTTTGTATGTGTGCCATCCAAATATTTTAATTTCTTAGACAACCAGCAATGTTCCATTTACTCTTTAGTTTGTTGATAATTCTCAGTCAAACCAAAGCCCTTCATTTGAATACAACACCTGTCAAGTACACCCAAAAAGGAAAGTAAAGATACAAAAGAAACAGAAGAGCTTAGATACTCACCAAAAGTTTGGATCAATGTTGACAACATAATCAATCCAAAATCTGGTAACACAAGTCCCTATCTGTGGAGGCCATGGGCCCCAGGTACCTAATGAGAAGCATTTGGACTGCTCGGACAGAGAATGGGCCTAATCTTGTAATTAGGGATACAATAGAACTTGGCATACATTACCTTATACGACAAGGAAAGGATATAGTTCTAGTCAGGCACGTTGTATTCCTAGAAGGAAATCTGTTGGTCGGAGTCTGACTAGGATTCCTACTCTGTAACCCTGTCACCTGGTATATAAGGGGAGGCAGGGCGCCCCCTGAGGGCAGAAGGAGAAGTTATACAATCACACTAGAGAAACTCAAAGGCAATACACCACAACTGGACATAGGGTATTACCTCATCTCAAGGGCCTGAACCAGTATAAATTGTTCCATATTCCTTTGCAATCCATCAAGTTTAGGTCTCACGAGTAGCCCCATATTCTTATTGCCGGTGTAAAATATTGACAGTTGGCGCGTAGGATAGGGGCATCGGCAAGATCATCTTCGACAAGCTTGATGGATTCAACCACCGGAGTCGACGACATCAATTTCTTCCTCGGGCAAACAATCACCTTTGGGAGCCTCGACTTCATAGACATTCGGGCAACCTCACCTGTCCAAAACTCCGATCTGATAGATCGGCCAGGAAAAAGCGACTCCGGCCGGTGGCTACGTGACGCGTAGCGATCCGTCGACTTGCTACGGCAATCTTCAACATGCCAGGTCTTGGGACAATCTTTCTTTAGTGTTCAGACTCGGATTGGCTCGAGCCGGCCGAGATCAGGCTAAGAAAGGAGGAGATTGTCAATCTCCCATTCGGACTCTGCAATGCCGCGGATAACTTCAATCAACATCCGATGCGGCAAACCCGATCCCCTGGAGTTCGACTCGGATACGGCCCAGAGCCGCTCGAGATCGAATCTAGGGAGGTCGGAGTTGTAATCACCCCCATCAACTACTTTGATTTCGACTCTATGTCGGACAGTAGTTCGACGACCTTTTCTCCACTACGTGAAGTCATTATGGCATCCAAGGGCTTGACTCCCACTCAAGAGGCACGCCCGACTACGCGATCAGCAAGAGGAGAAGGCCCGCAACTGCGAGAAACAACAGGACGAAGACGCGAGACGCTACAGACCGAGCGCGAAGCTCATAACCACAATCTGCGCAAGGCTAGGTGCACTGCTCAACGGGAGATCCTCCAAACCCGAGTCAGCGACCATGACGTTTTCGTAACTCCTTAACAGAACGTTGTGGTTGCTACAACTCTACTAGATACACTGCAGTTTGTGCCTGATCATCAGGCCACCCTGATGATAACAAGGATTAAAGCCATGATCACCACTGCTGCATGTCGGCAGCGTGAACAGTCAGGTGATACTCTCATATCGACCAATAGGTTGGCTTCTCCAACGGCAGTCTCATCTGCCTCAACACGATGCTGAGCGGCCAGCTCCAGTCAGTTGCACACGGAGTCACGCCACACGTCACTCAACAACCACAACAACGAACGATGGCGCCGACATCAAGACGACCATCGGGATAACCAAGAAGTCTGAGGCCAACTACAACGTGATCTTCGGAAGAATCAACGCACGATGCGGAACGCGAGGAAGACGGCGTCGCCGACTGGAAGACAGAATGAGCGTTTTGGTCTCACATGAGTGGTTTCACCGCCGTAGTTGGAGTCGGAGTCCTCATACAGATAAAGGAGTACCGGCCTTCACATGTGGAGGCCATGGGCCCTGGTACCGCATGAGAAGCATTAGGGCCACTCGGACAGAGGATGGGCCTAACCTTGTAATTAGGGATACAATAAGACTCGGCATACATTACCTTGCATGACTGTGGAGGCATGGGCCCTGGGTACCTTATGAGAATCATTTGGGCCACTCAGACAAAGAATGGGCCTAACCTTGTAATTAGGGATACAATAGGACTCGGCATACATAACCTTGTACGACAAGGAAAGGATATAGTCCTAGTCGGGCACGTTGTATTTTTGAAGAAAATCCCTTGGTCGGAGTCCGAGCCGGATTCCTACCCTGTAACCCTGTCCAGTATATAGGGGAGGCAGGGCGCCACTGAGGGCAGAAGAAGAAAAAAGACAATCTCACTAGAGAAACCTCAAAGGCAATACACCACAGCTGAACGTAGGGTATTACCTCATCTCGAGGGCCTAAACCAATATAAATTGCTTTATGTTCCTTTACAGTCCATCAAGTTTTGGTCTCACGAATAGCCCCATATTCTTATTGCTAATACAAAACATCAACAACGACAAGGAAAGGATATAGTCCTAGTCGGGCACGTTGTATTCCTAGAAGGAAATCCCTTGGTCAGAGTCCAACTAGGATTCCTACCCTGTAACCCTATCCCCTGTTATATAAGGGGAGGCAGGGCGCCCCCTAAGATCAACTCATACAATCTCACCAGAAACCTCAAAGGCAATACACCACAATTGGACATAGGGTATTACCTCATCTCGAGGGCCTAAACTAGTATAAATTGTTCTGTGTTCCTTTGCAGTCCATCAAGTTTAGGTCTCACGAGTAGCCCTATATACTTAATTGCTGATACAAAAATATCGACAGTTGGCGCGCCAGGTAAGGGCATTGGCGAGATCATCTTCGACAAGCCTGATGGATTCAACCACCGGAGTCGACGGCATCAACTTCTTCCTCGAGCAAACAATCATCTTCAAGAGCCTCGACTTCATCGCTGACAAGTTTGGCAATCTCACCCTGTCCGATTCGGATCCAATCCGATTGGCTAAGAACAAGCCGACTCGCGCGGTCAGCCCACGCGACACTACAGCGGTCCTCGCAACATGCTGCGGTGTGGGACCCCAACACAGGACCCTCTGTGTATATGTACTAGCCCAGTATCATGCTAGCACACACAGTCACAAGAATAATATCACAGCCAACATCACGAAGGAAACCAAACTATTTATTAATAAATTAACTGTGACAAGCCTTATGGCTAAAGTTTACATTTATTATGCCTAAAGAAAACAAGATAACAGTGGAAATAAAATAAATACGTGGAAGCTCCATTTAACATGCCACAGGCAGTCAACTGGGACTCACGGCCTATTCCTACGTCTTTCAGCAGCAAACTCCTCCGGAAACAGCAGACACCTTTCTTCTGGAATTGGGGGGAATTGCAAGGTGAGTACATGAAATACTCAGCAAGTGCACGGAAATATGCATATGCACAGCTGACAAAGAAAGGCTAAGGCTATTTTGCATAACACAGCAGTTGCATTTATAAACCTTTTATAAACAGAGTTCAAAAACAACATTTTAAATAACGGGTGTTACCATCCAACCATCCACATAGGACCTGTCCACACAGGACCACATAGCTAATTACATTTTCCTGCACACAGCATCATTACCATCCCTTGCTTTTGCAAACTACCCCTCATTAGAATTCACCGAGCATGTCCATGACCGCGGACGCGGCTATTCGAATAGATTAGTTAAACACTCTGCAGAGGTCGTATAGTTTTACCCACAAGATACATCATCCTCTTAACGGCCATGCGCAAATGTCACACTTCTCCTTGTGTGCGGCCAAGGAATCTGTAACAAGGTTTTTTAGAAACTCCGCCTCAACACTGCCTTCCCCCATGAGCCACCTTTCCCTCACACAGAGAAGAAAGTACCCATGGCTAACCATAAAACCTATCATCTATCCACCTGGGCCGGCAGTGCCAAGACTCGGAATCCTACTAGGCCAGGTCCTTCCCATTAGGGCATGTGGTTGTACGTTAGGCTCAGATCATTGACTTATGAAGTGAAGTCCTTAACTGACCAGGGCAACTTGCCAAAACTACAGTAGCACACAGCTTCATATTAGGCTCACACAGAGACCTAATCTGGTAAGGATCACACAGATACCTTACCCCTTACTAGGTTCACACAGAACTACCCATCACCCCAGTCCAAAACATTTTATCCACCCGTTGTTTACTACACTGTGCAACACATGCTACCGAAAAGATAGCACACAGCCACATAGCTCAAAAAGTTTGCTTCCGAGCAGACTTCAACATTTGGCAGTAATAAAGACAAAGACAAGCCAGATTTAGGCGTAGACAGCGACTACCAAGATCCCCAGGCTGAGCTCAACCACATCTTTGGAGGGCCGACTGCATATGAGTCCAAGAGGAAACAAAAGCTCACAGCATGTGAAGTCAACTCGATCTCTGTAGACGCACCCTAGTACTTGCGTTGGTTAGAAACGCCAATCACGTTTGACCATGCAGATCACCCCGATCGGGTTACTCATCCAAGACGTTATCCACTCGTCCTGGACCCGGTCGTCAGAAGCATCAGACTGAAGAAGGTTCTCATCGATGTAGGAAGCGCTCTCAATATTCTGTTTGCCAAGACGCTCGACGAGATAAAGATCCCTCATTGCATAAACAAAAGATAACCTATCGGCTAAGCACTCCGATAGAACATTGCATAAACACCCATCAGCTCAGTAAGGATAGAATTATTATCACCAGTCTAATAGATCGGACCTAATCGTTGCAGCACAGACTGATGATGATAACTGAACCTCAATGGGTCGATAGATCTAATGCGATCGTGATGTAAAATGATAACTTATCGACTATACATTCCGATAAAACGCTCGCATAAAACCGATCAACCTAGCAGGAATAACTTATCACGCAGTTTAGTAGGTCGGACCTAACCGATGCAGCACAAACTGATGATAAGTTACACCCAGTAAGCTGATAAGCCTATGCACGCATGATGTGATATATCTACTCGGCCTATGAGATCAAACCTAACTGATGTAGCCGTAGACAGAACAGATATATCGTGGTAAGCCGACTACCGCAGGCCGACTAGAATATCGAACCTAACTGAGGAAGTCCTAGCCGGTACGGTAGTCGGGGTAACGAGACTTACCCTCTCGCAGGAGGTCGAACTTAACCGATGCAACCCGGCTCGAGAAGCAAGAACCCGTTGAATAGGGTGGCGATGCGCCGAAGTTTGTATTGATCTGATTGATTATTTACAAGGTACCCGGGCATACGTATTTATACCCCGAGTTGATACAGTCCTGATCGGATACGAAACAGGAGTTTCCTAATTATAAAAAGAAAAACAACAAGTCCTGATCGGGCACGAGATCAGGTTTCCTAGGAATTATTATCTCCACCTAATTTATAGATAAGATACTAACTGCCTCTTCATGGTCTTCACGATTCCTTCTTGAATCCGGCTTCTTCTGGGTTTAATCCCCGCCAATTAACCGTGATTTTCTTAACCGAATCCAATAAAGATCCGTACCAAATTTTGGCGTTAACACATGCCCCCCAATTTCAGAGTTTGTTATCGAACTTCAAAATTCTTTTGTTTGGGCTTCAGATTCCTTTCACACCGAGGCAGCCCAAGATAGCCCACTTTCCTTAAATGTTTGAAACAGTGCCAACGGCCTCGATTCCCGCCCGGTCACCAAATTTTGGTGTTAACAACAGGACAGCAAAGATGCTATTTGGGAGGAGATCACCAAGCTCCTTGCAGCCAGGTTCATCAAAGAGGTCTACCACCCAGATTGGCTGGCAAACCCAGTCTTGGTCCAAAAGAAGAACGGTAAATGGCGCATGTGCGTCGGCTACACTGACTTAAACAAGGCGTGCCCTAAGGACCCATTTGGTCTACCCAGAATAGATCAGGTGGTGGATTCAACTGCGGGGTGCGAACTTCTCAGCTTTCTCAATTGTTACTCGGGATATCACCAAATCAGCTTGAAGGAGGAGGACTGCCTGAAGACTTCTTTCAACACACCGTTTGGAGCATACTGCTATGTCACTATGCCGTTCGGGTTGAAAAATGTTGGAGCAACGTATTAACGAGCAATTTAGCAGTGCTTACACACTAAACTCTGGTGCAACGTGGAGGCATATGTTGATGATATGGTGATCAAGACAAAATCCAAGGAAGACCTCATCGCCGACTTGGATGAAACTTTCCAAAGTCTTCGAAGATTCAAGATGAAGTTAAATCCGGAAAAGTGTGCCTTCGGTGTACCATCCGGAAAGCTACTAGGCTTCATTGTATCACATCGAGGCATCGAGGCCAATCTAGAGAAAATCAATGCTATCCTGAACATAGCACCCCCAACTAGCCAGAAGGACGTCCAAAAGCTGACAGGCTGCATGGCGACACTCAGTCGATTCATCTCCCAACTTGGTGAACGGGGCATGCCTTTTTTCAAACTATTGAAGAAAGCGGACAATTTGCAATGGACACCCGAAGCCCAGCAAGCCTTCGAAGACTTCAAACAATTTTCACAACACCACTAGTGTCGGCATCACCTATGCCCTAGGCACCACTAATGTTATATCTGACGGCAACCAGTCAGGTAGTCAGCACGGTGCTGGTAGTCGAGCGATTAGAGCCAGGTCATATACAAAAAATACAAAGGCCAGTCTACTTTGTCAGCGAGGTCCTAGCCGACTCCAAGATGAGATATCCTCAAGTCCAGAAGTTGTTATATGGCCTACTCATCACTGTCCGAAAGCTGGTGCACTATTTTCAGTCGCATCAAGTAACTGTTGTCACACCGTATCCACTCGGAGACGTCCTACACAACTGTGAGGCCACTGGTAGAATCGCCAAATGGGCACTCTAGTTGATGGCGTTTGACATCATCTTTCAGCCACGGACAGCAATCAAATCTCAAGCTCTAGCCGACTTTGTAGCCGAGTGGACAGAAGTCTAGATGACTACAAACACGGACAAACTAGAGTACTGGACAATGTACTTCGACGGTTCTCTACGGATCGGTAGTGCAGGAGCTGGCATCGTGCTAACGTCACCTTGTGGAGGCCATGGGCCCCGGGTACCTCATGACAAGCATATGGGCCACTCGGACAGAGGATGGGCCTAGCCTTGTAATTAGAGATATGATAGAACTCGGCAGACTTAGCCTTGTACGATAAGAAAGATACAGTCCTAGTCAGGGGCGTTATATCTCTAGAAGGAGATCCCTTGATCGTAGTCCAACTGGGACTCCTACTTTGTAACCCTGTCCCCCAGTATATAAGAGGAGGCAGGGCGCCCCCTGAGGGTAGAAGAAGAAGTCATACAACCTCAAAGGAAATACACCACAACTGGACGTAGGGTATTACCTCACATCAAGGGCCTAAACCAGTATAAACTTTTCGTGTTCCTTTGCAATCCATCGAGTTTCGGTCCAATGAGTAACCCTATGTATTTATTGCTGGTGTAAAACATCGATAGTTGGTGCGCCAGGTAGGGGCTTCGCCAAGATCAACCTCAACAAGCTCAATGGATTTGACAACCGGAGTCGATGGCAGCAAATTCTCCCCTGGAGATACGATCACATTCGGAAGCCTCAACTTCATAGCCGACAAGTTCGGCAACCTCACCTTGGCTGACTTGGACCTGATCCGATCGGCCGAGGATCCAACCAACTTTGCGCCAGTCGGCCCACACGACGCTGCAGCAACCCTCGTCGATTTGCTGCGGCGATCTTCTACTTGCCCTGGTCTTGGGACAACTCTCTCCTTCGGCGTTCGACTCGGACTCAGCCTTGGGCCTGCCGGGGTCGGGCTAGGAAGGGGGCAGATCGTCAATCTCCCGTGCAGACTCGGCAACGCCGCGGATATCTATAATCTACATTCCACGCGGTAGACCCGATCCCCTACAGTTCAATTCAGATATGGCCTAGAGCCGTTCGAGATTGGATCTAGGGAGGTCGGAGTCGTAATTACACCAATCAACTACTCAGATTCTGACTCCAAGTTGGACAATAGTTCGAACTGCAATTCGGATAGCAATTTGGCGAGCTTCCTCCTGCCCCGCGAAATCTTCATGGCGTCCAAGGGCTCTACACCCACACAAGAAGCGCGCCGACTACCTGAGCAGGAAGAGGAGGAGGCCCGCCAACTACGACAACAATAGGAGGCAGAACGCGACGCTCGCAACAACGTGCTACGCAGGGCTGGGCGAACTGCTCAGCAACAAATCCTCCAAACTCGAGTCGGCGACCACGATGTCTTCGTCACGCCTCGACAGAACGTCGTGGCCGCTACAACCCTTCTGGACACGCTCCAGTTTGGGCCTGATCACTAGGCCACCCCGACTATCATGAGGATCAAAGCCATGATTACCGCTGCTACATGCTAACAGCGTCAACAGTCGGGCGACACTCTCATACCGACCAACTGGTCGGCTTCTCCAACCACGATCTCATCTGCCTCAAAGCGACGCCGAGCAGCCGGATCGAGTCAGCCACACACGGAGTCACGCCGGACGTCACTCGGCAACCCCAACAATGACCGGCGGCGTCAAAACGACTGTCGGGACAACCAGGATCTCCGAGGCCGACTACGGCGTGATCTTCGGCAGGACATCAACGCTCAGTGTTGTGCACGAGAGGAAGACGAGCAACGCCGACTGGAAGACGAGAACGAGCGCTTCGGCCTCCACCACGAGCGGTTTCACCGTCGCAGTCGCAGTCGGAGTCTTCATGAAGATGAAGGAGTACCGGCCTTCAGCCAGGAGCTGCAACAGGTTGACTAGCCGACAGGTTTTAAACCAGCTAGGATCAAGAAATACGACGGGAAGACCAATCCCGAGTCCTGGCTCACGGTCTACACTCTGGCAATTCGAGCAGCTGGAGGAGATCACAAGGCCATGGCGAACTACCTCCTAGTCGCTCTAGCCGACTGGGCGAGGACATGGCTAACAGGACTTCCTAAGAGATCAATCAGCTCCTGGGGAGAACTCCAGGAACGCTTCATCGCCAACTTCCAGGGAACATACGAGAGGCCATCTATATTAGTTGCATCAAAGGAAGAACGAGTCTCTTCGTGACTTCATCAAGAGGTTTTCTGAGAAGAAGAATTCAATCTCGAAGATCAAGGATGAGGTCGTCATCGCCGCCTTTCGAAAAGGAGTCAAAGATACCTCGTTCATCACTAAATTCACTTGGAAGCCTCCCAACTCTGTCAAGGCTCTATTCGACATGGAAAACAAGTACGCCGACTCGGCCGACGCTGTTGCTGAGGCCCTCGATGATAAAAAGGCACCTTGACAGAAAAAGCGGAAGGACACCGATGACGCGGCCCCGACTAAGGCTGGGAACCGCAAACGCATGTCGGACAACTTCATTGTGGCAGTCGGTCACAAGCGTCTTCGACCTCCTATAACTAAAGATTATCAGAAAAACAAGTGACATGCTCGAGGGCTCAGAAGCCCAAACGCAAGGATGGCATCCCGACTCCCAAATACCGAATAGCTAAGTCACTTTCTGATAAATATTTCCTCACTCGGCCTTGCCAATGCCGCAGCCGCTTACACCTAATAGGTGTACAAGCTGCACATTTTTCTGTTTTTCCTCTTAAATGATTGCAAAAGTACTCGAGTAGCATAAATTCCGATCTGTGAAACTTTGCTCCATGAAAGACGAACTCAAGTCACCCAAAATGTGTGTCTGGGAAAGAGCCATGAGCCAACTCCCGACGCTAGGGGGCTATGACTAGTCGGGCAGAGTGTTTAAACGTAAGGGGTCAACTACTCAGGAAAATTAATATCAATAAGAGGAAGAACCCGTATTTACATATATTGTAAAATACATAAATTTTATTTGGGTGATTGTTTTCATCATCAGATGCTACTCATCCGATATGTTTATAATGTAGGGCCAGTTCCGGATACGCATGACAGGAATTTAGGGCTATGAGCCTATCTCCTACGCTCGGGGGCTGGACCAGTCTGCCAAGATACACTTGGAGTTTGATGCTTCAAGGATCACTCGGAACGCTCCATGAGGGCTACTGACCGTGTACTTGCACCAGTCGGGACGTCATCTTCCCCGGCTATGCTCCATATGGGCTAAAAACCAACCTTCGGCGCCAGTTAGAGCTCGCGTACCACTCGGCTGGGTGAGGTACGCCCCATGAGGGTCGCCAGCCGAATCATATGCTAATACTAGGTTTGGGTACCTTATTCGGTCACAACTCTGCTAGTGAGGTACGCCCCATGAGGGTCGCCAGCCGAATCGTATGCTAATGCGAGGTTTGGGTACCTTATTCAGCTAACAACCATCCTCCGGCACCAGTCGGAGCTCGGGTACCACTCCGCTAAGTTGGGTACGCCCCATGAGGGTCACTAGCCGAATCCTATGCTAATACGAGGTTCGGGTACCTTATTCGGCTAATAACCGACCTCCGGTGCCGGTCGGGGCTCGTGTGCTACTCGGCTAGGTAGGGTAAGCCCCATGAGAGTCGCCAGCCGAATCCTATGCTAATGCAAGGTTCGGGTACCTTATTTGGCCATAACTTTGTTGGATAGGGTACACCCCATGAGGGTTGCCAGCCGAATACTATGCTAACGCAAGGTTCGGGTACCTTATTTGGCTTTACCGAAGTCAGAGAAGACCTATGTTGTCAAAGCGCATCCGGAGTTCTCATGCACTACGTCACACTTGAGGAGGGCAAGCAGATCCTGCAATATACCTACTCAGGTATCTGTGGCAACCATGCTACATCCAGAATATAAGTCGGAAAGGCTTGCAGACAAGGATTCCTCTAGCGGATTGCGGTTACCGACACTGAAATACTCATCCTGACATGAGAGGGATGCTAATTTTATACGGCTGCACTGGGTAGGTCGGTTTAGGCCGGCTTATTTGGTAGTAGGCCAAAGATATGAGTTTCTCGATAGCACGCTCTATTGAGCCGCTTGCTGACTGTGCTAAAATCACAGTGCAGGTGCTATTCACAGAAACCGATTAAATAATCAGATATGCTTCATGCTAAGCCTTCAGCTAGGTGTATACATTCGGGTATCTACATTATTTACTAGGTATTGAGGATATATCCTTATAAGGATCGACGGCTGGTCTTCATTAAAATTGGAGATGCAGGTATCTCTCAAGTACACCTAACCACGAATTGGGTTACAATCCATAAAGTGGTACTTGGCTTACATGCTTAGCCATTATTTGCCATGAGCAAAAACCATTCCAGCTAACATGACGCTGACGAGTCTAATTTCTGGGTAGTATACTATTCGGAAAAGACTAAAATTTCTTCAGCTGATATGATGCTGAAGAGTCTTATTTCTGAGTGACATACTACTCAGGAAAGACTATAAAATATTTTCGGCTAATATGATGCTGAAGAGTCTCATATAACAGTAGTGCACTACTCGGGAAAGACTACAAGGTTAAAGATCTTTGACTTTATATTTAATTGTTTCACAATTAAGCACAAAGTCGAGGGCTACACCTAATAGGTGTGCCTATTCGGCGCACACTATTCACATTTCTACATGGAGCCCTTCATAGCGTCGCTGCCAGCTGACATGAAGCAGGACTCGGGAGAAGAAGCACTCAAACAAAGAGTACTGAGGAGCAATGCACTCGGGAATTTTTCACCGTGGAGGATGAGCACTCGGCATCAGCTGTGACTAAACTATGAAGGTCTCAGGGGCTACTGTGGAGGCCATGGGCCCCGGGTACTAAAGGAGTACGCGTAGGCTACGATAGCAGAAACAAAACTTTTCTACCACGCACACTAGGACATCATGCGAGAGAGGGATCATGAATCATTACCACTAGACGTGCAGTGCAGCGGAAGAAGGGTTGGAGAAGCCAGTCCAACAACGCGCACGTCGAGGTAGTAGTGAAAGTAGTCGATCTCCGCGAACAGACCGCGATCAACCACACCACGAGCAGATCTAATCAGCGTCGATGCCGATCAACGCTGCAACGAGTAGCGGCTCCACCGGTATCCACACGTCCGTGGCTGGAACACCGATTGCGAGTGTACTAACACTCGTGAGCGGCTAGGGTTTGGCTCGAGAGGTGGTGGCTAGGGTTTGGCTCGAGGTCAACCGAAAAATGTGAATCTCCTCGGCCCCTCGCCTCCCTATATATAGACCTCCTCACTTGGGCCTCGTGGACCGAGACCCAATAAGAGTCTACTCGGATCTCTATCCGAATCGAGCCCATATTCGAATCACATTCGAATAAGTGTTCCAACCCATTAAGCGTGCGACCCTATAGGTTCACGTATATTTTGTTCCGACCCGGAAATGCCTTTTTGGTCACCCTGTTAATAGCGGCCTCTAGCAAGGCATATTAGCCCCAAAATATACGTAAAGATCATATCGGCTGAACCTGTAATGTCGTCATGTACCAATCCCTTTGCCTCACGATATCGATTGAGCTCAAGGCGAGACTTGTGTCATCCTCTTAATAGCTCAATCACTCTCTCGATCTTGTGATGGATTACAAACTTGTGATTGACACCTCAATCACCCTAGCATGGCCATGCACTTCCATAATCCATTACATCGAGGGGCCCAAAGATATCTCTCCCGTAAGGAGGGGCAAATTCTATCTTGATCATTCACATCCCACTGCATGTTTCATAGTAAACCCGAAGACTACTTTTATGACTACCCAGTTACGGAGTAGTGTTTAGTAGTCCCAAAATAAGCTACTACGTATGTTGGGAATCATGATGATCTCAAGTCTAAGGACTCTACATAAACACTACTTGAGACTAACTGATAACACATAAAAATCTTTGCAGTATCTCATGGCAGGTCTATCCAACATATATTCACTAACATATGTCCATATTATCGATTTGGTATCTCCATACCATGATCCATGAGACATGATCATCAATCAATACATATGCTGATGTTAGAATCATATTTGTTCCTCATATGATATATGATCAGGGATCATTTAGAAATAGCAACATTTCACATTAAGAGTCTCATGAATAAGTCACGTACTCATTGATCAATAATGATAATGTCTATTTCAAGAAACAAATCAATACATTATAAACATAGCATGTGATATATATAACATCTCCATATTGCCTCTAGGGCATATACTAATAGGTACCTCATGACAAGCATATGGGCCACTCAGACAGAGGATGGGCCTAGCCTTGCAATTAGAGATATGATAGAACTCGGCAGTCTTAGCCTTGTACGATAAGGAAGATACAGTCCTAGTCGGGCGCGTTATATCTCTAGAAGGAGATCCCTTGGTCGTAGTCTGACTAGGACTTCTACTTTGTAACCCTGTCCCCCAGTATATAAGAGGAGGTAGGGCACCCCCTGAGGGCAGAAGAAGAAGTCATACAAACTCAAAGGAAATACACCACAACTAGACGTAGGGTATTACCTTACATTGAGGGCCTGAACCAGTATAAACTTTTCATGTTCCTTTGCAATCCATCGAGTTTCGGTCCGACGAGTAGCCCTATGTATTTATTGCCGGTGTAAAACAGTGACACACCTACTGGCGAAAAACTCAAGTACATTCTCCAAATTCACTTTTTGGCTTCCCACAATGTCGCCGAATACGAGGCACTCATCCATGGGCTCCGCATTGCCATATCACTCGGCATCCGCCGACTGGTCGTACAGGGGGATTCTCAACTCATGGTCAACCAAGTCATGAAAGACTGGACATGTCTCGATGATACTATGGCGGCGTATTGTCAGGAGGTACGAAAGCAGGAAAACAAGTTCAATGGGCTTGAGATAACTCATGTATTGCGTCAATACATTGACGCTGCAAATGAATTGGCCAACATGGGATCCAAACGAGAAGTGGTCCCGACTGGGATTTTTGGCGAACAACTATTGGAGCCATCAGTCAAGAAGAAACCAGTGCTTGAATAGTCGGGGGCTGAACCTACCCCAACAACAAATGAAGTGCTAATCATCTCTCAAGATTGGTGGACTTCAGTTCTTAAATTCCTCTTTGATGACGAACTCCCAAAAGATCGCAGTAAAGCCGAACGAATCAAATGTCAAAGCAAATGTTTCCTTGTAGTCGGAGAAGACCTGTACCATCGAAGCATATCCGGAGTCCTCATGTGCTACGTCACACCCGAGGAGGGCAAGCAAATTCTGTAGTCGATCCACTTGGGTATTTGTGGCAACCACGCTACATCCAGGACGTTAGTCAGAAAGGCTTACAGGCAGGGATTCTTCTGGCTGACTGCAGTAACAGATGCTAAAGACATAGTCGCACATGCGAGGGATGCCAATTCTATGCAAGGCAAACACATCTCCCAGATCAGGAACTTCAAACAATTCCAATCTCTTGGTCCTTTGCAGTTTGGGGGCTTGACATGGTCGGGCCGTTCAAAAAAGTGCCAGGAGGATTCACACACTTGTTCGTCGCAGTGGATAAATTCACAAAGTGGATTGAGGCAAAACCCGTTGCTACCATAACAGCGGCACGAGCAAAGGACTTCATCATGAGTATTTTATACCATTTGGAGTTCCTAACCGCATCATAATGGACAACGATACTCAGTTCATTGGCGGCATGTTTTAAGATTTCTGTGACGACTTTGGCATCAAGATCTGTTATGCTTCTGTGGCACACCCACGGAGTAATGGGCCGGTCGAACATGCCAATGGCATGGTGTTATAAGGTATCAAGGTTAGGGTGTTCGATTGACTACAACCATATGTACGGCGGTGGGTACAAGAACTCCCATCCGTTCTTTGGTCTCTAAGAACCACGGTTAGTCGGGCTGAGGTTGCGTTACCAACCGAGTTAGAGTTTGGCTCTCCGCAAGTTTAGGCCTTCAAAAGACAAATCAAACGAAGACCGACTGGTCGAACTCGATCAGTTGGAGGAAGCAAGGGACATCGCAACTATCCAGTCGGCAAGGTAACTTCAAGGCCTACGTCGTTATCACAGTTGAAATGTTCGTGGCCGCGCCTTTTTGGTGGGTGATCTCGTCTTGAGAAAAATACAAACCACCAAAGACATGCATAAACTATCCCCTTTATGGGAAGGGCCGTTCATTATCGCTGAGGTAACACGTCTGGGTGCCTACCAACTGAAGACGGTGCCCTCATCAGCAACTCATGGAATATAGAACAGCTACATAATTTCTATACCCGAGTCTTGTATTTCTTTTATACATATGTATAAAGTCTTTTCCTTTTTCTATGACTCAGTATATCGCTTGTCCCAACCGAGTAGTGAGTCGGGGGCTGCATGTATTATGTGCCTTGTTAATAAAATCCAAGCTTGTTTTATCTAAATCATGAAGTCCTACAATGATTATGCTAAGTTTGCCCGAGTATAGCTTTCAGAAGTGAATGTTTTTTCTTAAGTTCCTATTGATCTACTCGGTGTAGACTACACAGTCGAGTAAAGCTAATGATGACTTAGAATAACCAAGTACTCGGTAGCACTTTACAAGATATTTACAAATGTCTTTACAAAAGTTATACATGCTTATCAATAATCACTGACTGCATAATTGTTCTATTTTTACATACACAGGTCCTTGGCTATTGCCTCCGCAGTCGGCCTCACCTAGCAAATCAACTCCAGTGCCTCCTCGGGAGTTGTATCCTCGGCAAAACCCTTACCAATGGCCTTACCGTCTACCCTAGGGTATATTGACTTGGTCATGGCAAGAGCTTGGGCGACGCCAATGGCTACACGCTCATCCGAGTACTTTTTTAAGATACTCGGTGCTTCGCTTAGGTGTGCCTACACCTGGGTGACGGTACTGGAGCTAGTCCCGGGAAAGAGAGGTTCCATGATGTCCAGGAGCCCTTTCATGGATCCGACGAGGATTTCCCATGACTCCTTGACAATCTTGATTTCCTCCACAAAGGCACTAAACTGGATCTGGGCATTAGCTTTTGAAGCTGTTCAGATGCGTCAACAAGAATACTTGTTAGTCGAGACACGCAGTCGGAGCAACAAGCATTCGGCTTCTAGGGTTGCAAATCAAAACAGTCAAGGACTCAAGATTGTAGTCAAAACTCAACAAGGAAGTCAGGAATCAACAATGCTGGAGAAATCTACTTGGAATTCACTCGGGAGAACAACATAGAAGACTTACTCCTAATTTTTTTTGGCTAAGGCCCAGTTTTCATCCCTGAGCTTGTCGACCGATCCCCTCAGCCATGTTTCCCTTTCTTGGCTAGTCCGCTCCAGGTCATCCTTGGCTACCTGGAGCTGGCGCAAGCGTTGGAGCTAGGGGGCGAGCTCGGTCAGGACCTTATTTATATTCTCTGAGCGATCAATGATCTTCTTCTTAGAGCAAAACAAAGAAAAATAGAGTCAAATGGCAGAGTACCAGATTAATGGAAACTGTCAAGAACCCAACATGGCGTGATTTGCTACATACCTGGACTCCCCTGGACGCAGCGATTGCAGCATGTAGAAGATTTTCGTGCTCCCTCGACGTTGCTTGCTCATCGTGCTTATAGCTCTCAGCGACTCCCTCGGGGGTGACCCAATGAAAAGTTCTTGGGAAGTTGCACGGAGGGCCTTCAAGCCTGGGGAGATCTCCTTCATCAGAAGACGATGATATTGACGATGATGGGGTCCTGGCTCTAAACTCGGCGGCTGCAGGGACTTCGGTGACCTGCTCGGGGGCTAGGGCAGCAGCTTCAGCATCTATTCCCTGGTTGGCCGGCGCTGGTAACTCTACTGTCAAGGCTGCTTCAGCAACAGTGGCTAGGGCAGCCTCTGGCTCGATAGATGACGCTACTAGTTCTGGCTCGGCTAGGATGGGCTCAGCAGCAGGAGCTGATGGCGTAGTCCTCTTGGGATCTATGTCCACTTGTTTCCTGCACAATGTGTCAAATATCAAGACACTACCACATCATTCAAGATTTTTAGAAGATTAAATATTGCTTACCTTTTGAAGGTCTTGAACTTCCACTGAGGAGCTCCAGAAGACGTTGGCGAGGGGCTTGATAGCCAGCTTGGCGGCAGAGAACAGCCGGCTGTTGGGCTAGTCGGCGTGGTAGTCAGTGGTGGCAATTTGGCTCCAGTTGGCTCTGTTCCTGGTGTCGATGTTTTGTATCGGCAATAATAATATGGGGCTACTCGTGAGACCTAAACTTGATGGATTGCAAAGGAACACGAACGATTTATACTGGTTCAGGCCCTTGAGATGAGGTAATACCCTATGTCCAGTTGTGATGTATTGCCTTTGAGGTTGTATGATTCTGATCTTGGTGATCTTGCCCTTAGGGGGCGTCCTGCCTCCTCTTATATACCAGGGGACAGGGTTACAGAGTATGAATCCCAGTCAGACTCTGACCAAGGGATTTCCTTTTAGGAATACAACATTCCTGGCTAGGAGTATATCCTTCCCTTGTCATACAAGGTTATGTATGCCGAGTCCTATCGCATCCCTAATTACAAGGTTAGGCCTATCCTCTGTCTGAGTGGCCCAAATGCTTCTCATGAGGTACCCGGGGCCCATGGCACCGATAGCAGCCCCTGAGCCTTCATCAGTTGAGTCACAGCTGACTGCCGAGTGCTCATCCTCCACGGTGAAGAATTTCCGAGTGCATTAGTCCCGAATACTCTTTGTCCGAGTGCTTCTTCTTCCGAGTCCTACTTCATGTCAGCTGGCAACGAGGCTATAAAGGGTTTCATAGAAAAAATATAATAGTATGCGCCGAATAGGCGCACCTATTAGGTGTAGCCCCTGACTTTGTGCTTAATTGTGAAACAATTAAATATAAAGTCAAAGATCTTTAACCTTGTAGTCTTTCTCGAGTAGTATACTACATGGTATATAGACTCTTCATCATCATGTCAGCTGGTATAATTTTTGCTCATGGCAATTGGTGCCTAAGCATGTAAGCCAAGTACCACATCTTGGATTTTAACCCAATGTGTGGTCAAGTGTACTAGAGAGATAGCTGCGTCCCCAATTTTAATGGAGGTCAGCTATCGATCCTTATAAGGATGTATCCTCAATACCTGGTAAATAATACAGATATCTGAACACATGTGTCCAGCAACTAGGCTTTCATGAAGCATATCTGACTATTTAATCGGTTTCTGTAGATAGCATCTTCACTGTGATTTTAACACAACCAGCAGTCAGCTCTACAGAGCATGCTACTTAGAAACTCATATCTTGTGGCCCAGTACGAGTTAGCAGCCCAAGCCCCACTTATCAGCCACAGCTCTATAAAAAGCAGGAGAGAGAGAAAAATTCCCTCATCTTCTCCAATCCGCCAATCATTTTGCCTTCTAGCTTCCGCGCCGAAACTCCTCACTTTGTCTTGCTAGGTTTGCCATAGCCGGCGTCTCCTGCACAAAACTCGAGGGATTCCGCTCCGCCGCATCCATCCCAAGCCTTCAAGATCATTTCCCCTAAATCTCCTCACCCCCAACAATGCCGAGAGCTTCGCTCGAAATCCCGGAGATGTCCACAGAGGCTTGGCCGGTTTCGGACTGCGGCTTGACGAAGCTGAAGTATTTGGAGAAGCAACTGATGCTGCAGCAGCAAGAAGTCATCCATTAGCGCACCGCTGATGGGGAATCTATGTTGGCGCCCTGATCTGGTGAGACTATTGCCTTCACCTCTTTTTTCCATCGCGGTCTCACCCTTCCCTCATCGGATTTCTTCCACCAACTTTTGTCCTTCTATCAATTAGAGCTAGTGAATTTAAATCCCAATTCTATCCTGCAAATCTCCATTTTCGTCACATTGTGTGAATGTTTTCTGGGAGTTAAGCCCCATTTCAACCTTTTCCGGTATCTGTTCCACATTAAGCCCCAGCCGTCCAAAAACAAAGTCCAAGTGATTGGGGGAGCCGGTCTCCAACTCAGGAACGAAATGAAAAAGATTTATCTCCATCTTCCTTTGAAAACCTCCCTCAAGGGCTAGCATAGAGAATGGTTCTATTGCTCAGATCTTGAACCATCTCTGCCACCTTTCATTGGCTCTTCTCCGGTGGTCCTACCTAGCTGGTCTTCTATGCCGAGCTATGAAGAGATGGGCCAAGTGTACCAACTGGTAGAGAAGATTGATCAACTGAAGAGCTTGGGATTAACTGGTCCCTGGGTGGTGAGGTGTTCCTGAACTGCCGCACCAGGCCACTGAAGCTGAGAAGCCATTTCGGCTGGGATTACCAAGGCAAGAATGATCCTAGCCGAGAATACCCGGACTAACCGATAAGAACAAGGTGACCGACGCCTTGCTCGGTTTTTTTGTCAACAGGGTAATGGAGATAGAAGACGCAGAGCACGCCACCAAAGCCTATAGCCAGAAAAGACCTCAGCCACAGGTACTCCCAAAAAGCTGATGTTGAATTGCTATTCATCCGTAATGAATGTCTTGTGGATTTCTGTCTCGGATTGTGCTGCGATGTATGATGTGTGTTGTTGAAACATTTGTAGGATTATGAAGAATTTGACAATGATTCCCAAACCCTGTCGGCCACCAAAACGAAGAAGAGGCCGGCCAGTCCTTCTGCTACTCAGCCTAGCTCCAAGAGAGCTAGGAAGAAACCCATTGGAGATCCGAGCAAGAAGAGAACAAGCAAGCCGAGTGCGGCACCGGGGAGCCTGAAGATCAAGGACCTCGCCAGTTTAGCCCCCAGGGCGCCAAGCCCGAGGCCTTCTCCTCTGAGTCCGAGGCTAGCAACGTCAAGCTCAAGGCCGACACCGTCGAGTACAAGATCAGCAACATTGAGCCCAAGGCCAGCACCACCGAGTTGCTCGATGCCACAGTTGGTTGCACTAGAAACAGGGCCAACTGGAGGTAACGAGCTACCGCCGACTACTGTGTCGACTGGCCCGACAGCCAGCAACTCTCCACCACCAGTATCCTCTGGAGCCCCCTCATGGAGGTTCAAGATTTCCAAGAGGTAAGTGACCTTCAATCTTCCAAGAATCATGAATGATGTGATAGTATCTTGATACTTGACTTGTTGTGCAGGAAGCGAGTTAACATTGATCCCAAGGGGACCGCACCAGCTGCTTCTATTACCGAACTGCCCCCATCCGAGCTAGCACCAACAAGTTTGTCTGCCGAGCCAGAGGCTGCGCCCAGCATAGAGTCGAGCAGTCTTTGACAGGCAGGACAATAGCGCCGGCTGATCAAGGGAGGAGTGCTGAAGCTGCTGCTCCAGCTCTTGAGCAAATTGCTGAAGCCCCTGCGACCACTGAGTCCAGGGCCAGGACCCCATCGCCACAATATCGTTGTCGTCTTCTGATGAATGGACATCCCCCGCTAGAGCCCTCCCTCGCGACTTCCCTAGAACATTCCATTGGGGTATCCCGAGGGAGTCGCGAAGAGCTACGAGCATGATGAACAAGGCGCGGCAAGGGAGTGTGAAGTTCTTCTTCGTGCTACAATCGCCGCGTCCAGGGGAGTTTAGGTACGTAGCAAATCTTGCCATGTTGAGTTCTTGATGGTTCTCCTTAATCTGGTATTCTGCCATTTGACTCTGTTTTGCTCTGTTTTTCTCTGAGCAGAAGATTGTCGACTGCTCGGAGAAAGTGAATAAGGTCCTGACCGCTCGGTGCCCCATCTTCAACGACTGGGCCAGCTCTAGGCCACAAGGACGACTTGGAACGGGTAGCTAGGAGAATGAAATTGCTAAGGAGCAGTGGATCAGCTTAGGGACAAAAAGTGGGCTCTAGCCGAGAAGATCAGAAGTAAGTCTTTTGTATTATCCTCCCGAGTAAATCCCGAGCATATCTCTCCTGCTTTGTTGATTCCCGACTGCCTTGTTGAATTCTGGCTGCAATCTTGAGTTCTTGACTATTCTGATTTCCAGCCCTCACAGCCGAGTTGAAAACCCAAGCAGAGGAGAAGAAACAACAAGAAATTAAGCTGAAGGGAGCAGAAAAGGCCAAAGACGAACTGGAGAAGACCAAAGCAAAGTGGAGCCTACTATGCAAGTAAACCTCCTCCTGACAATACCTTAACCCGTCTTCTTGTTACTCTGACTGCATTGTTTGGCTAACAAGTATACTTGTTAATGAATCTAAACAGCTTCGAAAGCTAATGCCCAGACCCAATTCAGCACCTTTGCAGAGAGTCAAGGGTTGTCAAGGAGTCACGAGAGATTCTTGTAGAATCCGTGAAAGGACTCCTTGACATTATGGAGCCTCACCATGCTAGGACCAGCTCCAGTATAGTCTCCTAGGTGCAGGCACGCCTTAGCGAAGCCCTGAGCATCTTGAAAAAGTACTCGGATGAGTGTGTCACTGTCGGTGTGGCCCAAACCCTCCTATATGACCAAATCGATTTGCCCTAGCGGTAAGATATCGAGGCCATGGCGAGGGTTTTGCCAAAGAGACAACACCTGAAGAAGCACTAGAGTTCATCAGCCAGGCAAGGCCAATTGCAGAGGTGATCGCAAGAGACCTGGGTATGTAAAAAGAAAGCGATTATGCAGTTCATGTATATATAACTTTTGGTGAAAGCATGTATATATCTTGTAAAATGTTCCCGAGTACTTGCTTCTCTAGTTGTCATTGAGCATCACCCCGACTATGTAGTTTGCGCCGAGTAGATCGATAAGAACTTAAGAAAAAGCGTTCACTTCTAAAAGCTATACTCGGGGCAAACATAGCATAATCATTGTGTAAAACTTTTTACAACTAAAATAAAACAAGCTCGTATTTTTATTAACAAGGCACATAATACATACAGCCCCTGACTCACTACTTGGTTGAAACAAGCGATATAGTGAGTCAGAGAAAAGACTTTGTACATATATATAAGGAATACAAAACTCAGGTATAGAAAGGACGTAGCTGTTCTATATTCCATGAGTTGTTGACGAGGGCACCGTCTTCAGTCTTCAGTCAATAGGCGCCTGTCGATGTTTTACACTGGCAATATAACTATAGGGCTACTCGGCAAGGGGAAACTTGGTGGATTGCAAAGGAACACAAGGCGATTTTATACTGGTTCAGGCCCTCGATGAGAGGTAATACCCTACGTCCAATTGTGGTGGTATTCCTTTGAGGATGTGTGTCGATCAATGATCTTCTGTATTGTTCTGCCCTCAGGGGGCGCCCTGCCTCCCCTTATATACCAGGGGACAGGGGTACAAGATAGAAATCCCAGCCGGTTACGGCTAAGGGATTTCCTTCTTAGAGATACATCTTACCTGGCTAAGACTGTATATTCCTATCTGTACAAGGCAAAACCTACCGGGTGCTATTATATCTCTAACTACAAGTCTCGACCCATCCTCTATCCGAGTGGCCCATATGCTTGTGGTGAGGTACCCGGGGCCCATGGCCTCCACAGTAGCCCCTGAGACCTTCATAGTTGAGTCACAGCTGATGCCGAGTGCTCGTCCTCCACAGTGAAGATTGCTCGAGTGCATTGCTCCCGAGTACTCCTTGTCCGAGTGCTTCTTCTTCCTGAGTCCTGCTTCATGTCAGCTGGCAACGAGGCTATGAAGGGCTTCATGTTGGTGTATGAATAGTGTGCACCGAATAGGCTCACCTATTAGGTCTAGCCTCCGACTTTGTGCTTAATTGTGAAGACAATTAAACATAAAGTCAAAGATCTTTAACCTTGTAGTCTTTCCCGAGTAGTATACTACTGGTATATGAGACTCTTCGGTATCATGTCAACCGGAATATGATTTATAGTCTTACCGAGTAGCATGCCACTCGTATATAGGACTCTTCAGCTTCATGTTAGCCGGAATAGGGGGTTTATAGTCTTTCCCGAGTGGCGTCCCACTTGGGAGTTAGACTCCTCAGCATCATGTCAGCTGGAAAAGACATTTATAGTCTCTCCCGAGTAGTGCACTACTCGGAAGTTAGCCTCTTCAGCGTCATGTCGGCTAGAATAATGTTGCTCATGGCAACTGTTGGCCAAGCATGTAGGCCAAGTACCACTTTTATGAAAATAAATCCATTACGTGGTCAGGTGTATTCGAGAAAGATACCTGCATCCCCAATTTTAATGAAGACCAGCTTGTGATCCTTATAAGGATATATCCTCGAGATCTGGTGGATAAAACAGATATCCAAATGTATATGTTTAGCAATAAGGCTTTCATGAAGCATATCTGTTTACCTCATCGGCTCCTGTTGGTAACACTAGCACTGCGATTTTAACACAGCCCGCGAGCGGCCCATTATGAGCGTGCTACTGTAGAAACTCATATCTTGGTGGCCTAGTGCCGACTGTGTAAGCCCAAGCCCATTAGCTGGCACAGGCTCTATAAAGGCCGAGGGAGAGAGAAAAAGATTCCTTCATCTTCCCCAAAGCGGCCAATGGTTTCATCTTCCGCCTCCGTGCCAAAAATTCGCCTCCCGCTTTGTTAGGGTTCACTGCTGCTCGCTGTTCCCCACTAGAACTTGGGCGATTCCTATCTTTCTCGTCAATTCGAAGCCCCCAATCGCATTTCCCCCAAATATCTCCGCCCCAATCATGCCGAGGGCCTTGAATCCTGCGGGTGCGTCGAAGAATGCCTGGCCGACTTCGGATTGCGGCTCGGTGAAGCTGAAGCTCCTGGAGAGTCAATTGAAGCTGCAAGGCCAGGGCATTATCCGCTGGCGTCCAGCCAAGGGTGAGTCGGTTCCAAACCCCCAATCCGGTGAAACTGTCATCTTTGCCTCTTTTTTCGACCGGGGTTTGTCTCTTCCCTCTTCCGCGTTCTTCCGCCATCTCCTTGGCTTCTACGGGTTGGAGTTGGTGAATCTGAATCCCATCTCAATCCTTCAAATCTCCATATTCGTGACTCTTTGCAAGTTCTTCTTGGGTGTGGAACCCCACTTCAACATCTTCAGACATTTGTTCCATGTTAAGCCCCAACCCTCCAAGAATAATGTTCAGGTCATTGGGGGGGCTGGTCTTCAGTTGAGGGGTGAGAGGAAGAAAACATATATCGATCTTCCCTTGAAATCCTCCTTGAAAGGTTGGCATAAGGAGTGGTTCTACTGTTCTATTCTGGAACCCTCCCTGCCTCCGTTCACCGGCTTGCCGCCAGTGGTCTCATCCAATTGGTCTTTAGATCCAACCTTCAAAGAGATGGGCCAAGTGCATCAATTGCTGGAGAAACTGGTGAAATTCAAGTGAGGTGGCTTAACCGGGCCCTGGGTGGCTAGGCGTTTTCTGAACCGGCGCGTGCAGCCGTTGAAGCTGAGGAGCGCATTTGGCTGGGATTACCAAGGGAAACATGACCCTGACCGAGAAAGCCACGAGTCGGCTGACCAGCAGAAGGTGACTGAAACCTTGTTCGGTTATTTCTCCAGCGGGGTAATCGAGACCGAGGACGCAAAACGCACCATTGCAGCTTATAACCACAGTCGGCCCCGCCCCGAGGTAACCTTCGTCCTTCTCCTGTGATGAATGCCTGTGAACATGTGTTTGTAATTGCCCAGCATTGTTTGATGTATGTTGTTGAACTATCTGTAGTGGTGCGTGGAGTTTGATGATGACTCCCGCCCGTTGTCGGCCACCAAGTCGAAGAAGAGGCCGAGAAGCCCTTCCACTGCCCAACCCGACTCCAAGAGAGCGGGGAAAAGGCCTGTTATAGACTAGTGCAAGAAGGTTGTGACGCCGTGTGCCGCGGTCAGGAGTCTGAGAATAAAGGACACCACCGTCGCAGCACCCAGGGTGTCAAGCCCCAGGCCGGGGCCAGTACAACCAAGCTCAACCCAGTCGAGCCCGGCAAGAATACTGCCGAGTACGCAGTCAGAGCAAGCACCACCAAGTACCCGAGTGCCCGAGCCGGCCGCACCGCGAACGGGGCCGACTCAGGCGACAACGCCGCCGCCGATTGCCACGCCGACTGGATCGACAGCCGGCCGCAGCGCACCGCCAGGGCCTGGATCACCCGGAGGGAAGCTTAAGTTCTCCAAGAGGTAAGTTGCTCTGGATCTTCTGAAAATCTTGTCTGGCGTAGTGGTGCCGTGTTGACATCTGACTTGTTACGCAGGAAGCAAGCTGATATCGATCTCAAGGATGCCACTCCGGCCACTCCTGTTGTAGAACCAGCCCTAGCCGGGCCAGCGCCAGCGAGCGCACCTGCTGAGCCGACGACGACCCCTGTTGCAGGAACTGGGATGGTCTCGACTGCAGGGCCGCCAACGCCAGCCGACCAAGGTGTAGTCGTCGAAACTACTGCTCCAGCTCCCGAGCCAAGCCCTGACGCCCCAGAGCTGGCCCTTGATGCCCCAGAATCAGCCCCCGAGGTCCCCGAGGCTGCTGAGGTGGGGGCCAGGACCCCATCTCCGTCTTGGTCGTTGACGTCGTCGTCGTCCTCGGCGCCATCGATGGAGAGAGTGAACCTCCCCAGGCTCGAAGCTCCTCCCCGGAAGTTCCCAAGAACCTTCCGTTGGACGGACTCCAGTGGGGAGTCGAAGAAACACAAGCTTGATGAAGCGGCGGCGCGGAAGGAGCGCGAAGATTTCCTTCGCGCCGCGATTGCCACGTCCGAGGGGGCCCGAGTAAGGCCTTCACTGCGACGGGTTTTTGTCTGTCTTCATTATTTGGATGCCTTGATACTTACTCCTACTTTACTTTGTTTTTGCTCTGAGTAGAAGATCATTGATCGGTCAGAGCAGATGAGCGAGATTCTGACTCAGCTAGCTCCCGAGCTCCAGGAACTGCAACAACTCCAGGACTTAAAGGCCAAAGTGGAGCAGCGCAGCCAAGAGAAGGAGACTTGGCTGAGGGAAGCTATCGCTATGCTTAGAACCGAAAATTGGGACCAAGCCAAGAGGATTAGAGGTACATCCCCTAAATACATCCTCCCGACTGAGCCCTTACTATTTTTCTCCGGCTAGGTCATTCTCCGACTGCCCAGTTGTGCCATGACTGCAATGTGGGGTATTTGACCACTCTGACATGCAGCCCTTGAAGCCGAGTTGAAGGCTCAAACAGAAGGAGAATCCAGGCTGGAGGAGGCCAAAAAAGCCAAGGCCGACCTGACAAAGGCCAATGCCGAGCTTGAGCAAGAGAGGGCCGGTTTGAAGAAGGCCAACACCGAGCTCGAGAAGGAAAGAGTCGAACTGGAAAAAACCATCGCCAAGTGGGAGGCCGACTACAAAAGTAAGTCTCCATCCTGACTGTGATCTTAGCCAATCCTTTAGTTACTCCGTCTGCAGTTTTGCCTGATAAGTTTACTTGGTCATGAACCTAGGTAGCTGCTAGAGCCAATGCCCAAATCCAGTTTCAGGCCTTCATGGAGGAGATAAGAGTTGTCAAGGAGTCACGGGAGACCCTCAGCGAGTCCATGAAAGGGCTCCTTGACATAATGGATCCTCGCGACGAGGGAACCAGCTCCAGCACCATCTTTAAAGTTGAGGCGCGCCTTAAGGATGCACCGAGTGCCCTGAAGAGGTACTCGGATGAGCATGTTGTTGCTGGCGTGGCCCATACCCTAGCAATGACCAAATCCATCTACCCAAGGGCAGATATCGAAGCCATTGGGGAGGGGTTTGCCAAGGAGATGATGCCTGAGGAGGCGCTGAAGCTGATAGCCGAGGCGAGGCCAACTGCAGCGACAATCACCCGAGACCTAAGTCTGTGAGAGCAATGTATCATGTAGTCAGTTATGTATAAACTTTTGTAAAAAAAAATGTGTAAATATATGTGCCATGCCGCCAAACCTTGAATCGTTACTCAGTTGTCATTAGCTTTACCCGACTGTGTAGTCTATGCCGAGTTAGTCTATAGGAACTTAATAAAATCGTTCGCCGCAGAGAGCTGTACTTGGGCAGACATAGGAAAGTCGTAGTATAACTTCATAACTTAAGTAAGATGGGCTTGTATATTACTGACAAGGCACATATAATCCATGCAGCCCCCGACTCACTACTCAGTTGAAACAAGAGGCGTAGTGAGTCAGAGAAAAAACTATACACATGAAAATTGTAAAACTCAGGTATAGAAAGGACGTAGCTGTTCTATATTCCATGAGTTGCTGATGAGGGCACCGTCTTCTGTCTTCAGTCGGTAGGCGCCTAGCCGCGTGACCTCGGCTATAATGAATGGCCCTTCCCATATTGGGCATAGTTTGTGCCTGTCCTTGGTGGTTTGTATTTTTCTCAGGATGAGATCCCTGACCAAAAAGGCGTGGCCATGGACATTGCGATTGTGGTAGCGACGCAGGCCTTGAAGATACCTTGCCGACTGGATTGTTGCGATATCCCTCGCTTCTTCCAACTGATCTAGTTCGACCAATCGGGTGTTGTTGGAAATATCTTCTGAGTAGGCCTGGACTCGCAGAGAGCTGAACGCTAATTCGGTTGGTAGCATAGCCTCGGCACCATAGACCAGGAAGAAAGGGGATTGCCCTATTGCCCGACTAACCGTGGTTCTGAGAGACCAGAGAACAGATGGGAGTTCTTGTACCCACCGGCCCGCGTATGGTTGTAGTCGGTCGAATATCCTGGCCTTGATACCTTGTAAGACCATACCGTTGGCTCGTTCAACCTGCCCATTGCTCCGTGGGTGTGCCACAGACGCATAGCAGATCTTGATGCCGAAGTCATCACAGAAATCTTGAAACACGCCGCCCGTGAACTGAGTGCCGTTGTCAGTAATGATGTGGTTGGGGACTCCGAATCGGTAGAGTATACTCATAATGAAGTCCTTTGCTCGTGCCGCTATTACGGTAGCAACGGATTTTGCCTCAATCCACTTTGTGAATTTATCCACTGCGATGAATAAGTGTGTGAACCCTCTTGGCGCTTTTTGAGCGGCCCGACCATGTCGAGCCCCCAAACTGCAAAGGGCCAAGAGATTGGAATTGTTTGAAGTTCCTGGGCTGGGAGATTGGTTTGTCTTGCATAGAATTGGCAACCCTCGCATGTGCGAACGATGTCTTTGGCATCTGTTACTATTGTCAGCCAGAAAAAAACCCTACCCGTAAGCCTTTCCGACTAACATCCTAGATGCGGCATAGTTGCCACAAATAGCTGAGTGGATTGATTGCAAAATCTGCTTGCCCTCCTCGAGTGTGACACAGCGCATAAGGACCCCGGATGCACTTCTGCGGTACAAGTCTTCTCCGACTACAATGAAACATTTGCTTCGACGCTTGACCCATTCAGCTTCACTGCGTTCTTCTTCTGGGAGTTCATCTTCCAAGAGGAATTTGAGAACTGGAGTCCACCAAGCTTGAGAGGTGAGTAGTACTTCATTTGTTGCCGGGGTAAATTCAGCCCCCGACTGTTCAAACACTGGTTTCTTCTTGACTGATGGCTCCAGTAGTTGTTCAACAAAAATCCCAGTCGGGAGCACTTCTCGTTTGGATCCCATGTTGGCCAATTCGTCTGCAGCCTTGTTGTATTGTTCTAATACATGAGTTATCTCTAGCCTATCAAACTTGTTTTCCAGCTTTCTGACTTCCTGATAATACGCCACCATATTATCGTCGAGACATGTCCAGTTTTCATGATTTGGCTGACCACGAGTTGAGAATCCCCGTGCACAACCAGTCGTCGGATGCCGAGTGATATGGCAATGCGGAGCCCATGGATAAGTGCCTCGTACTCGGCAACATTGTGGGAAGCCGGAAAGTGAATCTAGAGGACGTACTTGAGTTTTTCTTCGGTGGGTGACATCAACACAACGCCAGCCCCCACGCTGCCATTCCGTAGAGAACCGTTGTCGATGTTTTACACCGGCAATATGAATATGGGGCTACTCGTCGGATCGAAACTCGGTGGACTGCAAAGGAACACATGAGATTTATACTGGTTCAGGCTCTCAAAGTGAGGTAATACCCTAAGTCCAGTCATGGTGTATTCCTTTGAGGATGTATGATGGTGATTCTTGTGAACCTCCCACCTCTTCATCTGCCCTCATGGGGCGCCCTGCCTCGCCTTATATACTGGGGGACAGGGTTACAAAGTAGGAGTTCCAGCTGTACTATGACCAAGGGATCTCCTCTTAGATACATAAAGCACCCGACTAGGATTGTATTTCCCTTATCGTACAAGGCTAAGTCTGCCGAGCTCTATCATATCTCTAATTACAAGGCTAGGCCCATCCTCTGTCCGAGTGGCCCATATGCTTGTCATGAGGTACCCGGGACCCATGGCCTCCACAGCAGCTCTTGAGACCTTCATAGTTGAGTTACAGCTGATGCCGAGTGCTCATCCTCCACGGCAAAGTTTTCCCGAGTGCATTGCTCCTGAGTACTCTTTGTCCGAGTGCTTCTTCTTCCCGAGTTCTGCTTCATGTCAGCTGGCAGCGAGGCTATGAAGGGCTTCATGTAGAAGTATGAATAGTGTGCGCCGAATAGGCGCACCCATTAGGTGTAGCCCCTGACTTTGTGCTTAATTGTGAAGCAATTAAACATAAAGTCAAATATCTTTAACCTTGTAGTTTATGCCGAGTAGTGTACCACTGGCACGCGAGATTCTTCAGTATCATGTCAACCAGAATAATTTTATAGTCTTTCCCGAGTAGTATACTACTGGTATGACACTCATCGGCATCATGTTAGCCAGGATGATTATTTATAGTCTTTCCCGAGTAATATAATTACTCAAAAATTAAACTCTTCAGCTTCATGTCAGCTAGAATGATTTTATAGTCTTCCCCGAGTAGTATATCACTCAGAAGTTAGACTCTTTAGTGTCATGTCAGCTGGAAAAAGGGTTTATAGTCTTTCCCGAGCATCGTCCCACTTGGAAGTTAGACTCTTTAGCGTCATGTCGGCTGGAAAGATATTTGCTCATGGCAAATGTTGGCTAAGCATGTAAGCCGAGTACCACATTATGGATTTTAACCCAATACGTGGTCAGGTGTACTTGAGAGATACCTGCATCCCCAATTTTAATGGAGACAAGCTTGTGATCCTTATAAGGATATATCCTTAATACCTGGTTGATAATACAGATACCCGAACACATGTGTTCAGCAATTAGGCTCTCATGAAGCATATCTGTTTACCTCATCGGTTCCTGTTGGTAGCACCAGCATGGTGATTTTAACACAGCCAACGAGCGTCCCATATTGAGCGTGCTACTGTAGGAACTCATATCTTGGTGGCCTACTACCGAATAAGCCGGCCTAAACCGACCTACCCAGCGTAGCCCTATAAAAGTAGCATCCATCGTATGTCAGGATGAGTACTCCGGTGTTGGTAACCGCCATCAACCAGAGGGATCCTTGTCCGCAAGCCTTTCCGACTTATGTTCTAGATGCAACTTGGTTGCCACAGATGCCTAAGTAGGTATATTGCAGAATCTGTTTGCCCTCCCCAGGTGTGACGCAGTGCATGAGAACTCCGAATGTGCTTTGACGACGTAGGTCTTCTCTGACTTTGGTAAAGCCGAATAAGGTACCCAAACCTTGCATTAGCATAGGATTCGGCTGGCGACCCTCATGGGGCGTACCCTGTCAACAGAGTTATGGCCAAATAAGATACCCGAACCTTGTATTAGCATAGGATTCGGCTGGCGACCCTCATGGGGCATACCTTATCCAACAGAATAGCACATGAGCCCCGACTGGCGCTGGAGGTCGATTATTAGCCAAATAAGGTACCCGAACCTCGCATTAGCATAGGATTCGGCTGGCGACCCTCATGGGGCGTACCCAACTCAGCGGAGTTGTGACCGAATAAGGTACCCAAACCTAGCATTAGCATAGGATTCGGCTAGCGACCCTCATGGGGCATACCTCACCCAGCCAAGTGGTACCCGAGCCCCGACAGGCGTCGGAGGTCGGTTACCAGCTCACATATGGAGAGTAGATAGGGAAGATGACATCCCGACTGGTGCAAGTACTCGGTCAGTGGCCCTCATGGAGCGTTCCAAGTGATTCTTGAAGCGTCGCACTCCAAGTGTATCTTGGCAGACTGGTCCAGCCCCTGAGCGTAGGGGATAGGCTCGCAGCCCTGAGTTCCTGTCACACATATCCAGAACTGGCCCTACATTATAAACATATCGGATGAGTAGCATCTGATGATACAAACAATCACCCGAATAATATTTATGTAGTTTACAATATATGTAAATACGTGTTCTTCCTCTTGTTGATATTAATTTCCCCGAGTAGTTGACCCCTTACGTTTAAGCACTCTGCCTGACTAGTCCTAGCCCCCTTGAGTCGGGAATTGGCTCATGGCTCTTTCCCAGACACGCGTTTTGGGTGTCTTGAGTTCGTCTTTCATGGAGCAAAGTTTCACGGATCGGAATTTATGCTACTCGAGTACTTTTGCAATCATTTAAGAGCCAAAACAAAAAAAAGCACAGCTTGTACACCTATTAGGTGTAAGCGGCTGCGGCATTGGTGAGGCCAAGTGCGGAAATATTTATCAGAAAGTGACTTAGCTGTTCGGTACTTCGGAGTGGGGATGCCATCCTTGCATTTAGGCTTTTGAGCCCTCGAGCATGTCACTTGTTGTTCTAATAATCTCCAGTTGTTGAAGGTTGAAGACGGTTGTGACTGACTGCCACCATGAAGCTGTCCGACTTACGTTTTTGGTTCCCAACCTTAGTCGGGGCCGCATCATCGGTGTCCTTCCGCTCCTTCTGTCAGTGTGCCTTCTTGTCATCGAGGGCCTCAGCAATAACGTCAGCCGAGTCGGCGTACTTGTTCGCCATGTCGAATAGAGCCTTGACAGAATTGGGAGGCTTTCGAGTGAATTTAACGATGAACGAGGTGTCTTTGACTCCTTTTCGGAAGGCGGTGATGACGACCTCGTCCTTGATCTTCGAGATTGAGTTCTTCTTCTCAGAAAACCTCTTGATGAAGTCACGAAGAGACTTGTTCTTCCTTTGATGCAACTGATATAAGTCGTACTCAGAAGATGGCCTCTCGTATGTTCCCTAGAAGTTGGTGATGAAGTGTTCCTAGAGTTCTCCCCAGGAGCCGATTGATTGCTTGGGAAGTCCTGTTAGCCATGTCCTCGCCGAGTCGGCTAGAGCGACTGGGAGGTAGTTAGCCATGGCTTTCTAATCACCTCCGGTAGCTCGGATTGCCAGAGTATATGCGGTGAGCCAGGACTCGGGATTGGTCTTGCCGTCCTATTTTTTGATTCCCGTAGGCTTGAAACCCGACGGCCACCCGACCTGTTGTAGCTCCTGGGTGAAGACCAGTACTCTTTCATCTTCATGAGGACTCCGACTCCGAATACGGCGGTGAAACTGCTCGTGGTGGAGGCTGAAGCGCTCGTTCTTGTCTTCCAATCGGCGTTGCTCGTCTTCCTCTCGTTCACGGCGTCGAGCATTGATGTCCTGCCGAAGGTCACACCGTAGTTGGCCTCAGAGATCCTGATTGTCCCGACGGTCGATTTGACACTGCCGGTTGTTGTTGGGGTTGCCGAGTGACGTTTGGCGTGACTCCGTGTGCAGCCGACTAGAGCCGGCCGCTTGGTGTCGCTTTGAGGCGGATGAGACTGCCGTTGGGGAAGCCGACTTGTTAGTCGACATGAGTGTTTCACCCGACTGTTGATGCTGTTGATATGCGGCAGCGGTGAGCATGGCTTTTATCCTTGCTATCGTTGGGGTGGCCTGATGATCAGGCCCGAGGTGGAGCGTGCCCAGCAGAGTTGCAATGGCCACGACGTTTTGTTGAGGCGTGATGAAGACGTCGTGGTTGCCGAGTCGAGTTTGGAGGATTTGTTGCTAAGCGGTTTGCCCAGCCCTGTGTAGCTCGTTGTTGCAAGCGTCGCATTCGGCCTCCTCTTGCTGTTGTGGTCGGCGGGCCTCCTCCTCTTCCTGCTCGAGTAGCTGGCGCACTTCTTGTGTGGGTGTAGAACCTTTGGACGCCATGAAGATTTCGCGGGGCAGGAGGAAGCTTGCCAAGCTGCTGTCCAAACTGGTGTACGAACCACTGTCCGACTTGGAGTCGGAATCTGAGTAGTTCATCCGAGTAAGGACGACTCCAACCTCCCAAGATCCAATCTAGAACGGCTCTAGGCCGTGCCCAAACTGAAGCATAGAGGATCGGGTCCGCCGCGTGGGATGTAGATCCGCGGTGTCGCCGAGTCTGCGAGGGAGATTGACAATCTCTCGCCCTCCTAGCCCGACCCGGGCCAGCTCGAGGCCAAGCGCGAGTCGGACGCTGAAGGAGAGAGTTGTCCCGAGACCCGGACAGGTGGTAGATCGCCGCAGCCGGTCGACGAGGGTGGCTGCAGCGTCTTGTGGACCGACTGGCGCGGAGTCGGCTGGTTCCTCGGCCAGTTGGATTGGATCTGCGTCGGCCAAGGTGAGGTCACCGAACATGTCGGCGATGAAGTCGAGGCTTCCGAAGAAAATTGTATCTCCAGGAGAGAATTTATCGCCGTCGACTCCTATTGTTGGATCCATCGAGCTTGTAGATGTAGATCTTGCCGAAGCCCCTACCTGGCGCACCAACTATCAATGTTTTACACCGGCAATATGAATATGGGGCTACTCGTCGGATCGAAACTCGGTGGACTGCAAAGGAACACAGGAGATTTATACTGGTTCAGGCCCTTGATGTGAGGTAATACCCTACGTCCAGTTGTGGTGTATTCCTTTGAGGATGTATGATGGTGATTCTTGTGAACCTCCCACCTCTTCATCTGCCCTCATGGGGCGCCCTACCTCCCCTTATATACTGGGGGACAAGTTTACAAAGTAGGAGTCCTAGCCGTACTACGACCAAGGGATCTCCTCTTAGAGATATAACGCACCCGACTAGGACTGTATTTCCCTTATCATACGAGGCTAAGTTTGCCGAGCTCTATCATATCTCTAATTACAAGGCTAGGCCCATCCTCTATCCGAGTGGCCCATATGCTTGTCATGAGGTACCTGGGGCCCATGGCCTCCACAACCGTCGAAGTACATCGTCCAATACTCTAGCTTGTCCGTATTTGTAGTCGTCTGAACTTCTGTCCACTCGGCCACAAAGTCGGCTAGAGCTTGACATTTGATTGCTGTCCATGGTTGAAAAATGATGTCAAACGCCATCAACTCGAGTGTCCATTTAGCGATTCAGCTGGTGGCCTCGCGATTGTGTAGGACGTCCCCGAGTGGATATGACATGACAACGGTGACTTGATGCGACTGAAAATAGTGCACCAACTTCCAGACAGTGATGAGTAGGCCATATAACAGCTTCTAGACTTGAGGATACCTCATCTTGGAGTCGGCTAGGACCTAGCTGATGAAGTAGTATGGCCGTTGAATTTTCTGTATATGACCTAGCTCGGGTCTCTCCACTACCAGCACCATGCTGACTACCTGAGTGGTTGCCACCAAGCATAACATTAGTGGTTCTTGGGGCATAGGTGGCACCAACACTAGTGGTGATGTGAGAAATTTTTTGAAGTCTTCGAGGGCTTGCTGGGCTTCGGGTGTCCATTGAAAATTATCTGCTTTCTTCAGTAGTTTGAAGAAGAACATGTCCCTTTCACCAAGTCGAGAGATGAATTGGCTGAGTGCTGCCATGCACCCTATTAGCTTTTGGACATTCTTTTGGCTAGTTGGAGGTGCCATGTTCAAGATAGCATTGATTTTCTCTGGATTGGCCTCGATGCGATACGATGAAGCCGAGTAGCTTTCCAGATGGTACACCGAAAGCGCACTTTTCCGGATTCAACTTCATCTTGAACCTCCGAAGGCTTTGAAAAGTTTCTTCCAAGTCAGTGATAAGGTCTTCCCTGGATTTTTTCTTGATTACCACGTCATCGATATATGCCTCCACATTGCGCCCAAGTTGAGTGTGTAGACACCGCTAAATTGCTCGTTGATACATTGCTCCAGCGTTTTTCAACCCGAACGGCATAGTGATGTAGCAGTATGCTCCAAACGACGTGATAAAAGAAGTCTTTAGGCAGTCCTCCTCCTTTAGGCTGATTTGGTGATATCCTGAGTAACAGTCGAGAAAGCTGAGAAGATCGCACCCCGCAGTTGAATCCACCACCTGATCTATTCTGGGTAGACCAAATAGATCTTTGGGGCACGTCTTGTTTAAGTCGGTGTAGTCGACGCACATGAGCCATTTACCGTTCTTCTTCCAGACTAGGACTGGGTTTGCCAGCCAATCCGGGTGGTAGACCTCTTTGATGAACCCGGCTGTAAGGAGTTTGGTTATCTCCTCCCGAGTAGCATCTTTGCGGTCCTGTGCGAAGCACCGTAGGCTTGGCGTCCGGCTTAACGTTGAGGGCATGCTCGATCACCTCCCTTGGTACACCAGGCATGTCAGAAGGTTTCCAAGCAAATATGTCCCTGTTCGCCTGGAGGAAGGTGACGAGAGCATATTCCTATTTGGGGTCGAGTCCAGTCCCAACTAGAGCAGTTTTGGATGGGTTGGAAGGGTCTAGGGGGATATTTTTGGTTTCAGAATCTGCTGAAATTCCTGACTTGGCTGCTTTTTTTACCGGAACCTAATCGTCCTCAGAAGGAGTTCTAGTGGATAGCTGAATGCTGTTGCGTCCAACCACCGCATCTTGAGATTGAGCCAGCTCGCAGCTCTCCTTGTCGCAGGTGAAGGCTTGTTTGACATCGCTGCGAAGGGAAAGAACTCCGGCTGGCCCTGGCATCTTGAGCATCATGTAGGTGTAATGCGGCACCGCCATAAACTTGGCTAGCACCGGCTGTCCGAGTATAGCGTGTTACGCTGTCTCGAAGTCGGCAACCTCGAAGTAGATACTCTCTGTGTGAAAATTATCCCGCGTGCCAAAATGGCTGGGATAGTTATCTGTCCGAGTAGAGTAGAAGATAGGACGGGGATTACCCTGTGGAAGGGCACTATACTCGGCTGTAGCTCTGAACGAGGGATCTTCATCTCGTCCAGGGTCTTGGCGAATAGAATGTTGAGAGCGTTGCCTCCATCTATGAGAACCTTCTTCAATTTGATGCTCTTGACAACCAGGTCTAAGACGAGTGGATAGCGTCCTGGATGAGTAACCCGATCAGGATGATCTACATGGTCAAACGTTATTGGGGTTTCTGACTAGCCCAGGTATTGGGGGCGTCTGCTGTGGAGACCGAGTTGATTTCGCGTGCTGTAAGCTTCTGCTTCCTCTTGGACTCATATGCAGACGGCCCTCCAAAGATGTGGTTGAACTCAGCCTGGGGATCTTAGTAATCGCCGGCTGTACCCGAATCTGGCTTGTCTTTATCGGCACCAGATGTTGAAGCCTGCTCAGAAGCAAACTTCTTAAGCATGAAGCAATTTTTGGCCGCGTGCTTACCCTTTGGATGAAAGGGGCATGGCCCGTTCATCACTTTTTGGTATTCGTTATTCCTTGGGGGTCGCGGCCGAGTACGCTCCACGGTGGCCACCATGTTATTTGACTTCCGCTTACGACTGCTGGATTTGTTCTGTGTTGGCCCATCGTTGTCTTTCTTGTCCTTCTGCTAGGGCTCTTTTTTGTCGTCAAGGGCCTGAGCGACTGCGTCGGCTGAGTCGGCGTACTTATTTGCCATATCAAAAAGAGCCTTGACAGAAGGAGGAAGTTTCCGAGTGAACTTGGCAATGAACGGGGCATCTTTTACTCCCTCACGGAAGGCGGTGATGATGACCTCGTCCTTGATCATTGGGATCGAATTTTGCTTCTCGGAAAACCTCTTGATGAACTCGCACAAAGACTTGTTCTTCCTTTGGTGCAGCTGATAGAGATCATGCTCGAAAGACGGCCTCTCGTAAGTTCCCTGGAAGTTGGCGATAAAGCATTCCAGGAGTTCTCCCCAGGAGCTGATTGACTTCTTTGGAAGTCCTGTTAGCCATGTCCTGGCCGAGTCGGCCAGGGCAACTGGGAGGTGGTTAGCCATGGCTTTGTGATCTCCTCCGGCTGCTTGGATTGCTAGATTGTAGACTATGAACCAGGACTCGGGATTGGTCTTCCCATCATATTTCCCTATCCCAGTGGGCTTAAACCTGTCGGCCAGTCGACCTGTTGTAGTTCCTGGGTGAAGGCTGGAAATCCTTCATCTGCATGAGGACTCTGACTCCGACTCCGACTACGGTGGTGAAACCGCTCGTAGTGGAGGCCAAAGCGCTCGTTCTCATCTTCCAGTCGGCGCTACTCATCTTCCTCTCGTTCGTGGCGCCGTGCGTTGATGTTTTGCCAAAGGTCACGCCATAGTCGGCCTCGGAGATCCTGGTTGTCCCGTCAGTCATTTTGATGCCGCCGGTTGTATGATTATAGGGCTACTCGGCAATATGATTATAGGGCTACTCGGCAAGGGGAAACTCAGTGGATTGCAAAGGAACACAGAGAGATTTTATACTAGTTCAGGCCCTCGATGTGAGGTAATACCTTACGTCCAGTTGTGCTGTTATTGCTTTGAGGATTTGTGTTTGCTTCTATGAGCTCTTGCCCTCGGGGGGCACCCTGCCTCCCCTTATATACTAGGGGACAGGGGTACAAGGTAGGAATCCTAGCCGGATACGGCCAAGGGATCTCCTCTTAGAGATACAATTCACCCGACTAGGACTGTATATTCCTTATTGTACAAGGCAAAGTCTGCTGGGTGCTACAATATCTCTAATTACAAGTCTCGGCCTATCCTCTATCCGAGTGGCCCATATGCTTGTGGTGAGGTACCCGGGGCCCATGGCCTCCACAGTAGCCCCTGAGACCTTCATAGTTGAGTCACAACTAATGCTGAGTGCTCATCCTCCACGATGAAGATTGCCCGAGTGCATTGCTCCCGAGTACTCTTTGTCCGAGTGCTTCTTCTTCCCGAGTCCTGCTTCATGTCAGCTGGCAGCGAGGCTATGAAGGGCTTCATATAGATGTATGAATAGTGTGCACCGAATAGGCGCACCTATTTGGTGTAGCCCCCGACTTTGTGCTTAATTGTGAAGACAATTAAACATAAAGTCAAAGATCTTTAACCTGGAAGTCTTTCCCCAGTAGTATACTACTGGTATATGAGACTCTTCGGTATCATGTCAACCGGAATATGATTTATAGTCTTGCCGAGTAGTATGCCACTCGTATATGGGACTCTTCAGCTTCGTGTCAGCTGGAAAAGGGGGTTAATAGTCTTTCCCGAGTGGCGTCCCACTCGGAAGTTAGACTCCTCAGCGTCATGTCAGCTGGAAAAAATATTTATAGTCTCTCCCGAGTTGTGCACTACTCGGAAGTTAAACTCTTCAGCGTCATGTCGGCTGGAATAATGTTGCTCATGGCAACTAGTGGCCAAGCATGTAGGCCGAGTACAACTTTATGAAATTAAATCCATTGCGTGGTCAGGTGTACTCGAGAAAAATACCTGCATCCCCAATTTTGATGAAGACCAGCTTGTGATCCTTATAAGGATATATCCTCGATACCTGGTGGATAAGACAGATACCCAAACACATGCGTTCAGCAATTAGGCCTTCATGAAGCATATCTGATTATCTCATCGGTTCCTGTTGGTAGCACCAGCACCGTGATTTTAACACAGCCCGCAAGCAGCCCATAATGAGCGTGTGTTGACACCGAAAATCACCGGCAGCGTTGAGAATGAGCCAATGATCTGGTTCGATGCACTAGACACGCGAAGGCCTGGGAGATTTGCTTAACTCCAGTGCAGGTCCTAAATTTGAGGTTCGTAGGCGTGCCAGTCAATTTGACCCTGCAATTAACAAGGAGATAAAAAAAATTAGATCAGTGATCCAATTGGCCAACCAGTCGATACAGAATTCCTCCAACCGATTGCCGATAGTAACTTGTACATCGGCTAGAAAGCCGATGATGATATAAGCAAATAATAAGCAAGCCGACTGCCAATAGAACATGTGCATTGGCTGGAAAGCCGATGAAAGTGTAGATAATCAAAATAATAGACAATGCAGTCGGCTTTATCTAGTAAAAGATAACTTATCGGCTAGACACTCCGATAAAACATCGCATAAAAACTTATCGACTCAACAAGGATAAATTTATTATCACCAGTCTAGTAGGTCGGACCTAACCGATGCAGCACAAACTGATGATGATAAAAGAAACTCGATAAGCCGATAAATCCTATGCAATTGTGATGTGATATCTCTACTCAAACTAAGAGATCAAACTTAACTGATGTAGCCGTAGACGGAATAGATACACCGTGGTAAGCCGACTACCGTAGATTAGCTAGAATATCGGAATTAACCGAGGAAGTCCTAGCCGATAAGGTAGTCGGGGTAATGAGACTTACCCTCTCGCAGGAGTTCGGACCTAACCGATGCAGCCCGACTCGAGGAGCAAGAACCCGTCGAAAAAGGGTGGAGATGCGCCGAATTTGTATTGATCTATGAGATAGTTTACATGGTCTCCGGGCATACGTATTTATACCCCGAGTTGATACAGTCCTGATCGGATACGAAACAGGAGTTTCCTAACTATAAAAGGAAACACAACAAGCCCTGATCGGGCACAATATCAGGTTTCCTAAAAATTATTAAAGCTACCTAATTTATAGATAAAATACTAAACCGCCATGCTGTGGTCTTCACGATTCCTTCCTGAATTCGGCTTCTTCTGGATTAACTTCCATCGGCTGATATAGCCTCTTTCCTTAACCGAACATGATAACGAACCGTACCAAATTTTGGTGTTAACAGCGTGCTACTATAGAAACTCATATCTTGGTGGTCTACTGCCAAATAAGCCAGCCTAAACCGACCTACCCAGCGTAGCTCTATAAAATTGGCATCCCTCGCATGTCAGGATGAGTATTTCAGCGTCGATAACCGCAATCAGCTAGAGGAATCCTTATCTGCAAGCCTTTCCAATTTATGTTCTGGATGCAGCCTGGTTGCCACAAATGCCTGAGTAGGTATATTGCAGAATCTGCTTGCCCTCCCCAGGTGTGACGCAGTGCACGAGAACTCCGGATGCGCTTTGACGACGTAGATCTTCTCTCACTTCGGTAAGGCCGAATAAGGTACCCGATCCTTGCATTACCATAGGATTTGGCCGGCGACCCTCATGGGGCGTACCCTATCCAACAAAGTTATGTCCAAATGAGGTACCTGAATCTCGTAGGATTCGGCTGGCGACCCTCGGGGGGCGCACCCCACTCAGCAGAGTTGTACCCGAGCCCCGACTGGCGCCGGAGATCGGTTGTCAGCCGAATAAGGTACCTGAACCTTGCATTAGCATACGATTCAACTAATGACCCTCATGGGGCATACCTTACCCAACCAGGTTGTGACCGAATAAGGTACCCGAACCTAGCATTAGTGTAAGATTCGGCTGGCCCTCATGGGGTGTACCTCACCCAGCCAAGTGGTATAAGAGCCCCGACTAGCGCCGGAGGTCGGTTGTTAGCTCACATGGAGCATAGCCGAGGAAGATGACGTCCCGACTGGTGCATGTACTCGATCAGTAGCCCTCATGGAGCATTCCGAGTGTATCTTGGTAGACCGGTCCAGCCCCCGAGCGTAGGAGATAGGCTCGTAGCCCTGAGTTCCTGTCACGTGTATCTGGAACTGGCCCTGCATTATAAACATATCGGATGAGTAGCATCTGATGATGAAAACAATCACCTGAATAATATTTATGTAGTTTATAATATATGTAAATATGTGTTCTTCCTCCTATCGATATTAATTTCCCTGAGTAGTTGACCCCTTACGTTTAAGCACTCTGCCCAACTAGTCATAGCCCCCTAGCGTCGGGCCCCCTAGCGTCGGGAGTTGGCTCATGGTTCTTTCCCAGACACGCGTTTTGGGTGACTTGAGTTCATCTTTCATGGAGCAAAGTTTCACGGATCGGAATTTATGCTACTCAAGTACCTTTGCAATCATTTAAGAGCAAAAAAACAGAAAAAATATGCAACTTGTACACCTATTAGGTGTAAGTGGCAGCGGCACTGGCGAGGCCAAGTGAGGAAATATTTATTAGAAAGAGACTTAGCTGTTCGGTATTTGGGAGTGGGGATGCCATCCTTGCATTTAGGCTTTTGAGCCCCCGAACATGTCACTTGTTGTCCTGATAATCTCCAATTGTTGAAGGTCGAAGATGGTTGTGACCAACTGCCACAATGAAGCCGTCTGACTTGCGTTTGCGGTTCCCAGCTTTGGTCGGGACCGCATTGTCGGTGTCCTTCCGCTTCTTCTGTTAGGATGCTTTTTTGTCATCAAGGGCCTCAGCAACAGCATGGGCCGAGTCGGCGTATTTGTTCGCCATGTCGAATAAAACCTTGACAGAGTTGGGAGGCTTCCGAGTGAATTTGGCGATGAACAAGGTATCTTTGACTCCTTTTCGAAAGGCGGCGATGACGACCTCGTCCTTGATCTTCAGGATAGAATTCTTCTTCTTAGAGAACCTCTTGATGAAGTCACGAAGAGACTCATTCTTCCTTTGATGCAACTGATATAAGTCATACTCGGAAGATAGCCTCTCGTATGTTCCCTGGAAGTTGGCGATGAAGAGTTCCCGGAGTTCTCCCTAGGAGCCGATTGATTGCTTGGGAAGTCCTGTTAGCCATGTCCTCATTGAGTCGGCTAAAGCGACTGGGAGGTAGTTAGTCATGACTTTGTGATTTCCTCTAGCTGCTCGGATTGCCAGAGTGTAGACCGTGAGCCAGGACTCGGGATTGGTCTTGCCGTCGTATTTTTCGATTCCCGTAGGCTTGAAACCCGACGGCCAGTCGACCTGTTGTAGCTCCTGGGTGAAGGCCGGTACTCCTTCATCTTCATGAGGGCTTCGGCTCTGCCTACGATGGTAAAACCACTCGTGGTGGAGACCGAAGCACTCGTTCTTGTCTTTCGATCGGCGTTGCTCGTCTTCCTCTTGTTCGTGGCACCGAGTGTTGATGTCCTGCCGAAGGTCACACCGTAGTTGGCCTCGGAGATCCTGATTGTCCCGATGGTCACTTCGACGCTGCCGGTTGTTGTTGGGATTGCCGAGTGACGTTTGGCGTGACTCCGTGTGCCGCCGACTAGAGCCGGCCGCTCGGTGTCGCTTTGAGGTGGACGAGACTGCCATTGGGGATGCCAACCGGTTGGTTGGTATGAGGGTATCGCCCGACTGTTGGTGCTGCTGACATGCAGCAGCGGTAAGCATGGCTTTTATCCTTGCGATCGTCAGGGTGGCCTGGTGATCAGGCCCGAACTGCAGTGTATCCAATAGAGTTGCAGCGGCCACGATGTTCTGTTGAGGAGTAATGAAGACGTCGTGGTCGCTGACTCGGGTTTGGAGGATTTGTTGCTGAGCGGTTCGTCCAGCCCTGCATAGATTGTCGTTGCGGGCGTGCTGGCATCTTGCTTCTTCCTCCTGTTGTTCTCGCAGTCAACAAGCCTCCTCCTCTTGTTCCTCGTGTAGTCGGCGTGATTCCTGAGTAGGAGTAGAGCCTTTGGATGCCATGAAGATTTCTTGTGGCGGAGAGAAGCTTGCTGAGCTGCTGTCCGACTTAGAGTCGGAGTCCGACTGAGAGTTGGAATCCAACTGAGAGTCGAAGTCAGAATAATTGATGGGGGTGATTATAACTCCGACCTCCCTAGGTCCAATCTCGAGCGGCTTTGGGCCGTATCCGAGTCGAACTCCAGAGGATCGGGTTTGCCGTGTCGGATGTTGTTCGAAGATATCCATGGTGTTGCTTTGTCCGAATGGGAGATTGATGATCTCCTCCTTCCTTAGCCCGATCTCGGCGGCTCAAGATCGAGTCCGAGTCGAACACTGAAAGGAAGAGTTGTCCCAAGACCCGGGCAAGTGGAAGATTGCTGCAGCAAGTCGATGATGGTCGCTGCAGCATCATGTGGACCGACTGGCGCGGAGTCGGCTGATTCCTCGGCCGGTTGGATTAGGTCTACGTCGGCCAAAGTGAGATTGCCAAACATGTCGACGACGAAGTCGAGGCTTCCGAATGAGATTGTATCTCCGGGGGAAAATTTGCCGCCGTCGACTCCGGTTGCTGGATCCATCAAGCTTGTAGATGTAGATCTCGCCGAAACCCCTACCTGGCGCACCAACTGTCGATGTTTTACACCGGCAATATGATTATAGGGCTACTCAGCAAGGGAAAACTCGGTGGATTGCAAAGGAACACAGAGAGATTTTATACTGGTTCAGGCCCTCGATGTGAGGTAATACCCTACGTCCAGTTGTGGTGTTATTCCTTTGAGGATTTGTGTTTGCTTCTATGAGCTCTTGCCCTCGAGGGGCGCCCTGCCTCCCCTTATATACTGGGGGACAGGGGTACAAGGTAGGAGTCCCAGCCGAATACGGCCAAGCGATCTCCTCTTAGAGATACAATTCACCTGACTAGGACTGTATATTCCTTATTGTACAAGGCAAAGTCTGGGGTGCTACTATATCTCTAATTACAAGTCGCAGCCCATCCTCTATCCAAATAGCCCATATGCTTGTGGTGAGGTACCCGGGGCCCATGGCCTCCACACTACTCATCTTCCTCTCGTTCGTGGCACCGTGCGTTGATGTTTTGCTGAAGGTCACGCCGTAGTCAGCCTCGGAGATCCTGGTTGTCCCATCGGTCATTTTGACGCCGTCGGTTGTTGTTGGGGTTGCCGAGTGACGTCTGGCATGACTCCGTGTGCGGCTGACTGGAGCCAGCTGCTCGGCATCGTGTCGAGGCGGATAAGACTGCCATTGGAGAAGCTGACCGGTTGGTCGGTATGAGAGTATCGCCCGACTGTTGGTACTGCTGACATGCAACAGCGGTAATCATGGCTTTTATCCTTATTATAGTCAGGGTGGCCTGGTGATCAGGCCAAAACTGGAGCGTGTCCAGCAGAGTTGCAGTGGCTACGACATTCTGCTGAGGTGTTACGAAGACGTCATGGTCACCGACTCGGGTTTGGAGGATTTTTTGCTAAGCAGTCCACCCAGCCCTGCGCAGATTGTCGTTGCCGGCATGCAGGATTCTTGCTTCTTCCTCCTGTTTTTCTCGCAGTCGACGGGCCTCCTCCTCTTGCTGCTCGCGTAGTCGGCGTGCCTCCTAAGTAGGAGTAGAGCCTTTGGACGCCATGAAGATTTCTCGTGGCAGGGAGAAGCTTGCTGAACTGCTGTCCAACTTAGAGTCAGAATCAGAGTAGTTGATGAGGGTGATGACAACTCCGACCTCCCTAGATCCAATCTCGAGCGGCTTTGGGCCGTATCCGAGTCGAACCCTAGGGGATCGGGTCTGCCGCGTCATAAGCTAATTGCAATTATCCGTGGTCTCGCCAAGTCCGAACGGGAGATTGATGATTTCCTCCTTCCTTAGCCCGATCTCGGCCGGCTCAAGGCCGAGTCCGAGTCGAACACTGAAAGAAAGAGTTGTCCTGAGACCCGGGCAAGTCGACGAGGGTTGCCGTAGCATTACGTGGGCCGACCGGTGCGGAGTTGGCTCGGTCCCTGGCTGATCGGATCGGGTTCGAGTCGACAGGGTGAGGTTGCCGAATTTGTCGGCGATGAAGTCGAGGCTCCCGAAGGTGATTGTTTCTCCAGTGGAGAAGTTGATACCGTCGACTTTGATGCTTGGATCCATCAGGCTTGTTGAAGATGATCTCGCCGATGCCCCTACCTAGCGCGCCAACTGTCGATGTTTATACTGGTTCAAGCCCTCGAGATGAGGTAATACCCTACGTCCAGTTGTGATGTATTGCCTTTGAGGTTGTATGATTCTGATCTTAGTGATCTTGCCCTCAGGGGGCACCCTACCTCCCCTTATATACCGGGGGACAGGGTTACAGAGTAGAAATCCCAGTCGGACTCTGACCAAAGGATTTCCTTTTAGGAATACAACGTTCTCGACTAGGAGTATATCCTTCCCTTGTCGTACAAGGTTATGTATGCTAAGTCCTATCGTATCCCTAATTACAAGGTTAGGCCTATCCACTGTCCGAGTGGCCCAAATGCTTCTCATGAGGTACCCGGAGCCCATGGCACCGACACCTGGCGTAGCCGACTGGGGTATCGAGGTACTCGGCGGTGCTACCCTTGGGCTCAATGTTGCTGATCTTGAGCTTGGTGGTGCTGGCCTTGGGCTTGATGTTGCTGATCTTGAGCTTGGTGGTGCTAGCCTTGGGCTCGATGTTGCTGGCCTTGGGCTTGGAGACACCAGTATTGGGCTTGGTGGCATGGGAGCTAAATTGGCGAGGTCCTTGATCTTCAGGCTCCCTGGCGTTGCACTTGGCGTGCTTGTTTTCTTCTTGCCCGGGCCTTTAATTGATTTCTTCCCAACCCTATTGGAGCTAGGTTGGGCAGCAGAAGGACTGGCCGGCCGTTTTTTCGTTTTGGTGGCTGGCTGGTTTTGGGAGTCATTATCGAACTCCACACAGTCCTGCAAGTATTTTGATGACATACATCATGCATTGCAGAACAATCCAAGATGGAAATTCATAGACATTCATCACAAAAGGATGGTGATTCAATATCAGTCTTTCAAGATTACCTATGGCCAAGGCCTGTTCTGGCTATAGGGCGTGGGGGCGCGTTGTGTCCTCAGTCTCAACTATCCCATTGACAAAGAAGCCGAGCAAGGTATCGATGACCTTGTTCTTGTCGGCTATGTCAAGGTATTCACGGCTGGGATCGTCTTTGCCCTGGTAATCCCAACCAAAGTGGCTCCTGGCCTTCAGAGGTCTAGTGCAGCGGTTCAAGAAACACCTCGCCACCCAGGGACCAATCAGCCCCAAGCTCTTCAGGAGGTCGATCTTCTCCATCAACTGGTACACTTGCCCCATTTCCTCATAGTTTGGCACTGAAGATCAGCTAGGCAGAATTGTTGGTGGAGAACTAGTGAAAGGGGGGAAAGAAGGTTCGAGATTGGAGTAGTAGAACCATTCTCTGTGCCAGCCCTTGAGGGAGGTTTTCAAAGGAACGTGGAGATAGGTTTTCTTCATCTCATTCCTAAGTTGGAGACCGACTCCCCCAATGACCTGGATCTTGTTCTTGGAGGGCTGGGGCTTGATGTGAAAAAGATATCGGAAAAGATTAAAATGGGGCTTAACCCCTAGAAAGGCTTCGCACAGAGTGGCGAAGATATAGATATGCAAGATAGAGTTGGGATTCAGATTCACCAACTCTATTTGATAGAAGGACAAAAGTTGGCAAAGGAAATTTGAAGAAGGGAGGGCAAGATTGTGATCAAAGAAAGAAGTGAAGACAACGGTCTCACCAGATTTTGGCACCGGCATGGATTCCACTTCAGCAATGTGCCAATAGATGACATCTTGAGCTGCAACATCAGTCATTTCTCCAATAGCTTCAGCTTCAACGAACCGCAGTCCGATATCGGACAAGCTCCAGCGGACATCTTCGGGATCTCAAATGGGGCTTTCGGCATTGCTGGGAGTGAGAAGATTTGGGGAAAAGGCTTGTGGAGACTTGGAATGGATGCGGTGAAGCAGAATCAGGTGAGTCTCGAGCGGGGGTGCGAACTATTGTGAACCCTAGCGAGGCAAAGCGCGAAAATTGGGCGCGGAAGCTGGAAGACAAAACGATTAGCGGATTGGAAAAGATGAGAAAATCTTTTCTCTCTCTCCCCGCTTTTATAGAGCCTATGCTGATAAGTGGGCTTGGGCCGACAAATTCAGTACTGGGCCACAAGACATGAGTTTCTGAATGGCATGCTCTATTGAGTCACTTGCTTGCTGTATTAAAATCATAGTGCAGATGCTATTTACAGAAACCGATTAAATAATCAGTTATGCTTCATGAAAGCCTAATTGCTGGACATATATGTTCAGGTATTTGCATTATTTACCAAGTATTGAGGATACATCCTTATAAGGATCGACAGCTGGTCTTCATTAAAATTGGAGTTACAGGTATCTCTCAAGTACACCTGACCATATATTGGGTTAAAGTCCATGAAAAGGTACTCGGCTTACATGCTTAGCCAAAAATTGCCCTAAGCAAAAATTATTCTAGCTAACATGATGCTGAAGAGTCTAATTTCCATATAGTATACTACTTGGGAAAGACTAAAAGGTTAAAGATCTTTGACTTTATGTTTAATTGTTTCACAATTAAGCACAAAGTCGAGGGCAACACCTAATAGTGTGCGCCTATTCGACTCACACTATTCATATTTTTCCATAAAGCCCTTCATAGCTTCGTTGCCAGCTAACATGAAGCAGGACTCGGGAGAAGAAGCATCCGGACAAAGAGTACTCGGGAGCAATACACTCGGGAATTCTTCACCGTGGAGGATGAGCACTCAGCATCAGCTGTGACTCAACTATAAAGGTCTCAGGGACTGCTGTAGAGACCATGGGCCCCGGGTACCTCATGAGAAGCATTAGAGCCACTCGGACAGAGGATGGGCCTAACCTTGTAATTAGGGAGACAATAGGACTCAGCATACATTACCTTACACGATAAGGAAATGATATAGTCCTACTGGGGCACATGGTATTCCTAGAAGGAAATCCCTTGGTCAGAGTCTGACTGGGATTCCTACCCTGTAACCCTGTCCCCTGGTATATAAGGGGAGGCAGGGCGCCCCCTGAGGGCACAAAGGCAATACACCACAACTGGACGTAAGGTATTACCTCATCTTAAGGGCCTGAACCAGTATAAATTATTCCGTATTCCTTTGCAATTCATCAAGTTTAGGTCTCACGAGTAGCCCCATATTCTTATTGCCGGTGTAAAACATCGACACTATCTTTTTTTCTCAGCATGAGTTTCCATCTCTGTGTTTATAATTTATTTTTGTTTATACTCATTATAGCTACAATTAATTAACATTTCGCAGGGGTATCTACAAATATTCAGCAACAATGCAAAAGACGAGTAATAGCCAGTGAGATGAGGGAACGAAGCATATTATGAGATCGCAATGGCCCTTCTTTCCGTCTTTCTTATTTCCTTGATGATTTAGGTCATTTTATCCCAAACCTAAACCTCCGGAGACCAGTGGGCCAACCCTATGATGGGAAAGATTATAACAATGATCTTGCAAAGTTCCTATATGAAGAGGACAGGAAATACTGGGATCCATTAGAAGACAATGACATAGCTGAGAAATGGGACATAATAGAATTTCACTCTTTTTCTGTGTACTTTCAATGAAGCATAAGCAACAACTTCTATACATGTAACTCCATCCCCCTCTCCTCCCCCCCCCCCCCCCCCCTTGTCTGTGTTTTTCACTCTGCCTCTCTATGTTTCTCATGTTTCTACAAGCAAAACATATATCATTTTTGTTTATAGAATTCCAATTATTACTTATAGAATTTACTAACACATCTCAAATACTATAATTTTTACTTTGTGTTTTCAGTCATCTCAAAATGATGAAACACAATCTAGCATTGATTGCATAGTGGAAACCATCAGCAGCTATCAACCAGCTGTAATTCTTCATTTTCCATCCCTTTTTTTTATGATAGTAATTTTGCCTTTGACTTTCATGAATGAAACTTCTCTTCCTATATCAATTTTTCTTTTTACACAGGGAGTAGTCACAAGTCATTCCAAACCAGCAATACACAAGTCTGAAACAAGCTGTCCTATTGCTGAAATCACAACAGACCCATATGGAGATTTTTCAACCAACTACTAATACACAGGACTCTGCAACAACACCGGCTATGTGTCCCACATCTGAAAAGACACCCATTTGTCAACAAATCATACACATTGTAATAATTCTTTCATGTATATGTTTATTTTGAATTTTTGTTATGCAATCATACACAAGACTCCCCTTGCAACTGTTGTCTCTTTTTTGCAGGATTCACAGTCATCTCCTGAAATTGGGAATCAGAAGAAAGTGATATCTAGATTACCAAATGTCCTAAAAAATCCAGATCAGCTGTACAATCAGACCAATAGGATCATCAACTTCCCTGATTATTCAACAAGCTCTTCTCATGACAGACTTGGACTTCATAGACCAAAAAAATTGTGCAGCCAAGCAAATTCAAAAGCTCTCCATACGATTCCTGCCTACCAAGACGTTTTGTCACAGCACAAGAGGTGAATTGTTACAACAAGTTAATACAAATCGACAACATGGAAGAATACAAATAGTAAGTTCTCATACTGAAAAATGAAAATCCACATATAAATGTATCATTTCCATAGCCTACAAATATTAATTTATATTTTTTGTTATGTGATTTCCTTATCTGTAATTTCTATTATTTTTGTCAGCTATTTTTACTTATATTTGCTATTTTTTAACTTTTCTATCAACAGCAAATATGCAATTATTGTGGACAATGTGAAAGTTATGTAGCTTTGTCTATCTAATTCATTCAAACCCAGAGGTCATGTCGAATCATATGTCATTAATGCATATGCCATGAAGCTTTCTAAAGATGACAACGACCAGTTGTACAAAAAGTTCTTCTTCTTTCACACAACAACTGTAAGTCAATCCTTAAATTCCTCTCTTCTCCCTAAATTAATAGGCTAAAACATATTCTACTGCCATTTGTATCTTAGTATTTTTTCTATAGACTCATGGAATGTACCATCTGGTAAATTGTACCTCAAAAATGACTGTAGAAAAAACACAACCTGTAGTCTCAGTACTTGGTAGTTGATCGTTTTCTACCATATGCCATTTGGTTTTTTAAAAATTCTAATAGTGATAAAATAGAAGCTAGCCTTTTTGGGTTAAACTATGCACCAGAAATTTTAGCCTTTTTTTAATACCCAAAGTTGCACTTAGGTGATACTGAAGTTGTACTTTCCCATAATATGCAAGTTGAGGTTAAGCTATATGTAAGCTTAGTATAAGTATAATGCAAGTGCAGGTTAAACAGATTTTTTTGTTGCCTCCCATGGCCATAAGCTCTCTCTCCACTCCTTCTCTGTCACTACTACTATATTGTTCTTTCTGCTTATTTTCTCTTCTCTTTTTGGGTGCTCCGCTCCAGTTCACCTAGCGGTGGTGTGTGTGTGCGGCTTATCGTCTCTCCCTACATGCCCTTCTTGTGTTCTTGCTTTTGGACTCTTCACTCCCTCCCTTTACTGTTACTACTTTTCTGTTCTATTCTGTTTTGTGCTATGAATGGCATGACAAAAGGTCTACAGCTAGCTTTGGCCTGTCCAGTGTAATCTTTATCCTAATGACACTTAATGTGTTTAATTACTTTTTTGAGATCTGGATGGCCTTGTTCTTATCAATCTTCACCTGATTCATTCACATGCTTCTTTTGTTTCTGAAGAAACTTTGTTTCATAATGGTGCATGCTTTGGTTTGGCTGATCTAGTGTGTTTTGTAGTCTATTTTGTAACTTATGTTAGTTTTCGATTTTTAAGATTATTCCTTTTTTGTGTGTTAAACAGATAGTACTGATGAAAACATGGAAAAATATGGGAAAAGAAGAAGATTTCATAAACACAACAGAAAAAGCCTTTGCAGTTGCTTCTAACAAAAGACCTCTACACAAATACGATTTGGTTTGTACAAATATATCACTACATATTCTTTTTAATACCTCCACTCTTTTTTAACCAATCCAACCATTATGTTTTGATTCATTTTGTCTTCCCATCATTCTTTTTTGCAGTTGTTTTTCCCTACCCTTTTCCGCAACCACTGATTTGTATTTGTTGTAGACTTCAGGGGATACAATTTTGTATTCTTGGATTCTCTATACAAAGAAAATGATCAGTACCACATAGATGTCAGAAAAATTATTGTAAGAATCATTTCCATTCATTTCCTAAAAATTCTTACTCTTTATTTGTCATATCAATTTTTCCCCTTTTTCCATCTTGTAGATACCACGGTTCAAAAATGTTTGGCTAAAGTTCAAACTGGTCAATATGGATTTCACCAACTTTGGATGCAAGTACCCAGTCTTACCTAGGCAAAACAACATGTACATTTCTTATTCAAATCACAATATTTTTTTAATATATCTCTTTCACTTGTTTTTAAGTTTTCTTCATTTTCTCTGTTCACCAATTTATGTGACTCCTATTTATCTTTCCTTTCTTCGAAAAGACATAACTGCGGGATCTATGCGATGAAATTTATGGAGCTTTGGACACCAAGAGTACGCTAACAGATCTTATCAAACCCAATGACATTCCAACCATCAGGAAGCAATTGGTAAACGACATGCTTTTCTACAATTACAACACACAGAAGGAAGCAAAGTCCTTAGTTTTGCAGTTTGACGAATCAGTCCATGGCAAATATATAGGGCAAGCTTGATGTATTTTGTTTCATTTCTGTCTTTGTTAACTTGCCTTGGGTTTTGATGTAATTGGCAGAGAGGCCCCCCATGAAGTACTGTGCAAGGCCCATAATTTTGTATAAGACTCAAAACTACTTGTACGCACTGCCAAAAACTAATGAATGTTTTTGTGCCATGCTATGATGAAATGTGTTTTTCTGAGATCTAGTTGTTTAATTTTTTGGACCTTAAAGTTTCTGATTTTATATGGGCTTTTCCTTTTGGCCATTTTTTACAAATTATGTCATGGATCAGTGGAGTGGGATGTGTAGTACAGGAGGTGGAAGGATGTGGATATGAATCTGTCTGTTCTCACAAAGCTTTTTTCTGTTATAAATTGCTAATTGAATGGTTAGTATCTTTTGAGCTATTCTTTTTTGGTTTGCTGTATGAAACCTTCAAAAATGGTGCTTCTCTACCGATCCTCAAAGCTATTCTTTTTTGGATATGCAGCTTTGTGGTGCTTGACGAATAGTGGGGGGCAATGGGAGATGAAGGTATCGATCACTAAACGGCAGTGCTGTGCAACTAAAGAGTATTCATGCTCTCTGCTCTGAGACTTTCATTTTGAGGTTTGCCTTCACTGATCCTTCTGAAAGTAATGCACCTAGATTTCTTGCACAATGCATAGACTAAAATTGCATAGAGATCAAACTAAACTTGCATAATATGAAAAAGTGCAACTTTAGTACACATGGAAGTACAAACTTCACTGTTTACTTTGATTTTTTTTACTAACCCAATTAATCTACATGCATTTTATACTTATATAGACCATAATTTTATATTTTCTAGAAAAGTTTGTCCTATTTTTTATGAAATCTTTTTTCTCCTTTCTATGTTCATCCAATTTTTCATATGCACGTATTTTTTTCATATGTGCTCCTTCTGTATTCATGAGATGGGTGATTTAGAAGAGATTGTCCTGAGAATGGGAGTTGAGGGGGGCAATTAGCATATGCAATTTTTTACTGCTTTGTGAAATCTGAGATTAGCACACAACAGTTTTTAAAGAAATTGCTAGCTTGCAGATTCAGTGACTCATTAGGATTGATTTTTTTAGTTGACTCCCAAATCTACATAGCCCACTTATGAACAGAAAACAATACCTTTCTGTTTGATTCCCATTGCTACATTAAACCGAATAGCTCGAAACTAATTCTGTCCAATTAACATGACCATCTAGTCAACTTTCTATCCAAAAATCTCCATGCCATTAGTTCTCAATAAGCATATAATAGTCATTACATTTGTGATTAAATTTATAAATAAATCCATCAAAATTCTTCAATTCTTTGCTTTCTTAGCTGTTGATTTATCTTCTCTATGCACCGACAACGCTCTCCTAGGCTACTTTTCACCAGCTGTTAGTTGCATTTTTTATTTCTCCCTTTCTTTTGGGCATGTTCGTATGTTGTGGGTATGCATCCCACAACCACCGCACGTGATAGTCTCCTTACTTCTTGTCACTTCAACAAGTCTTTTTTTCTTGGTTCATTCTTCTTAGTTCTCCCTTTGCTAGTAGCTGCATTAGGATCTTAGAGCTCACACCCTGAACCATTGTTATAATCAATGACATCAGATTCAGGAGTCATTGGGAATATGCTTTGTTCACAAACAACAGATCCGCTAGCAGCTTTCTCACTCACTGTTCTCAAATCTTCTTCTATTTTGTCACTTTGATCTATTAGATAAACAAACTTTTCTTTTGTTTTGGATGCACTAGAAGCTATGTGCATAAGCTTCCTCGATAATATATTGAATCTCAACAAAGAATTTTCTCCAAACAAAGCAGCAGGTATCAATGCAGCCTCATTCCTTTTGTGTTTCTTCTCCTTTGGTCTCCATCTGTCCAAAAAGTATCTCTCAAGCAGTGTTGTGATGTTCAAGCCAATGAGAACTCTCAAAACATGGACACAAAGGAGACCATCCTTTTCAAACCTTCCACAGATACAATGATAATTTTCAGAGTGCATATCCACAATCACAACAAACCTTCTCCTTCTGAATTCATTCTCTGCATGGTAGTTTGATTTGTACACCTCAAAAACTGAGTTTGGTTGCTTAACTGCAACATCATACATTGTTGTGCTTTTCAAAATATTTTGGAACTGCCAAAAAATCTGCCTATTGAAAAGTTTGCTTGCCCGCCTTTCAAAACAATATGAAGACCAATAGTCTGGACTTGTATTTCTTGTTATTGACTCTTGTTCTTTGAAACACTCATCAATTGTTTGTGCAATCCTCTCATACTATGTAAGGAAACTAGATATGCTATGGGAGGAACAAATGTTAGGCTTATACCTTGAATTTGTCCCCTCACTTCTTGCAGTGGTCTGAATAAGAGGGCACCAATCATATTTGAAGTAAACAGAACACCATCTTTTCCAAGTCACCCACATCAACTGAAAACACTTTACATTGTATAACTTATTCCTTTTTATGAAATCTTTCCATAGGAACTCAAATTCACCTTCTATCAGCGAGTTTGTCACAATGTCATGAAAATCTCTATATTTTTCATCCTCTCCATTAAATGTCTTGCTAGTTTTATCTCTTGCATTTCATAAAATATGGAACAAACAATTCTTATGTATACTATTTGACAAAATGTTGCTGATAGCTGTCTTCATAGCCAAATCTTGATCTGTAATTATAGTTAGGGGAGCTTTTCCACCCACGCAATCTAGGAAAGTTCGGAACAACCACTCAAAAGTTTCTATTGTTTCATCCTGTAAAAAAATATAACCAAACAAACAGTTATCTCCATGGCATGTAATTCCAACAAAAGGCGCAAACGGGAGATCATACTTGTTAGTTTTGTATGTGGTATCAAAGTTTATACAATCACCAAACATCTTATAAAACCTCCTGCTGCTGCCATCAGACCAGAAAATGCTTTTGACTATGTTGTTTTTGTCTGGCTTAAAGGTATAATAAAACAATGGATCTTCTAATCTCTTCTTCTCAAAATGCACCAAGCACTGCATCATATCATTTTTCCCAGACTCTCTTCTCAGTGAATCTCTGTAATTACTCACATTCTTCTTAGTGTAAGGAACTGATGACAGGCCTCCTTTCAAGTAAGACAAAACTGACATAATCATCCTATTTGGAACATTGATGGAGTTTAAAGTTTTGATCAAAACTTTCTCAACATCTGTCATGTTCTTATGTGATCTAAGGAACCTTACTTCATCAGGGGGACTGAGCTCATGGTTGTGGTCCAAATTTAGTCTAGTCACTTTCTACTTGGTGTCTATTAGTGTTATGGTCATCTCAGCTACACAAATGTGCTTACCACCTTGCTTTGTTTTCTTTTTTGACCACAGATCTTGCCTCCTTGTTTTGCATATCATGTTTAAGCTAATTTGTCAAACACAAGACAGTGTTACTCTCTTGAACTGCCTTCCTCCATTTGTTACATCTGAATATGTGCTTTGTCACAATATTTGTTTTCCTGCAATGATAATTGTTAGCTCTCACAGCAGAGAAGCCCACTATGCCTGCATAGTCATTATAGTAGGTGAATGCTTCTAAGTCAGTTAGAAAAACTTTCTCAAGAACAGGAACATGAAAACTATTGGCTTCCTGACTACTCCTTTCTGTTGCTATGATACTTTTATTTTCCAAAAATATGTTTATATCTTCTTCACTAAAACTATGATCTGTAGAATCAACAGCTTCATTTTGTTCTGTTACTTCATCCCTTCCAAAGGCAAGTTCTGTTCTTTCTGCTAGCATATCTTCTTCAGTGGCTTCACCAAAAGTTTGGTTAAACTGTTCATCAACATCATTGCTTGAATTTTGCGTCTAATTATAAAGCATTTCTTTTGATAGTACAGATTGCTCTACAATCACACCACTTGAGATAGAATCCTGCATCTCAGCAGTCATTTGCTCCATGTTTTGCAAACAATTCACTGAAGGAGCTTCTTGGTCAAATCATCCAATATTCCTGATTTCCAGAAGGTGTTGTCATATTCAAATCTATTTGATGTCAGGTACAGATCACTCTGAAAGATTAAACAAATTATAAATGTATCAGAGTTCTTTCATTAACTCTCTTTTTTTAATCTACTTTTTACATACCTCTGATCGAATGGAAGTTTGCATCAATTCCAAGAAGCCTCCAACATAAGGTTGTTGCTGCAAAGGTATATCCTGCTCATTCATACAACTTTTTTTTATAAGAAGTATGAAAGGTATAAATCACAATATTACATGCTTATATATCAAACCTAAGGAACAACATAAACATTCTTTTTACTTTTTTTTTCACCTGTGTATCGGAATGTTGCCCTTCACCTACAGCACACACTTATTGTATCAAATTTGTAAATGTGATCCCACCCTCTTGTGATAATTTGAACAAATTGTCACATTCTGTATCTATGTCAAATTGCACATCCTGCAAAATAATTTTATTTATGAAAGACATCAAATCTTTTACTTATCTCACTTTTTCTTGAGAAGAATACCATACACAAACCAAATCTGATAAAAATAGAGATTAAACTATAGTTGCACTTTTCTCAATCTAAAGTTACACACATTTCATATAAATTTTGCATTTATACATATTATGCAACTGTAGGCTATGTTTTGTACAAGTATAGTTCATGTAATGCACAACCGTAGGTGTCAAATTTTTTTAGAAGTGTAGCAATAATTCTAACGTTACATGCTCAAGAATTTCATATAAACAGAGATTTTTTTGTGTTTTTCATGTTAATGTGCATAGGATCAAGGGGGCAAAACAGATTGTACTATATTTTTTTCAAGAACACTATAGAAATCAAACAAACAGAGGGGGATGGTGGTGGAGGCCGACGTGTGTATTCCAAACCAAAATCAACACAATCATGCTCAAGAACATGTTTGAGATCAGACAAAAATTGAAAATAGGGCAGAGGAGGGTGGAAAACAACTTACCTCTGCTTCCATAGCCGAACAATCCCAGATACGAACAAAAAAAAATAATCCTCTCTTTGTTTTTGTGTTACAAATTCTTTTTCTTTTTCATCTGGTCGTTCTTCTGTCTTAAGCTCGAGATCTAAAAGATTTCTTCCTTCGTTTTGATCTACTCTTCCACCATCTTCTTTTCTCTTTTTTTTCTTCTCTCCCCCCTTTGATTTCTGTGCATGTGTCTTGAGTTGCAAGACATAGACACATTTTATTTTTTTTTAGCTACTAGGCTGATGGTTATTGTGCTACCGGCTCAAGCTCAAGGAAATTCACAAAAAGGGTGGATGAGAGTTTGTTTATTAGGCTTGCAGTTCAAACTAAAAATAGGCCTTAGATGGATCGTTTGACAGATTACATTTTTTCACTTTTTTTATTAGGCTGTCGGTCCAAACAGAAAGATAGGCCTGGGCGGGTAGGAGGGTTGTTTGACAGATTCATTTTTATCAAACGTTTAATGAATAGGTGCTCCCGTAAAGAAAACCTTCTTAAACAAAGAAGAAATCAAAATCAGATAAAACTATGTCAAACATCATTTGTGACTTTCAGTCGGTAATAACCGGCAGGAGAACACCTGAACTCCAACAGGAGTAACACAATAAGCAATGTTGTCATATATTTTGGGGAGATTGGGGGGAATTTTTCATCCATGATTATTTGCATGGACCGCATGAAAAAGAGTGCACTACCCAATAGAAATTAAATGAGATTACTTCAGTTACTTTGGACCGCACGTGCGTGTGACCCACGATCCAAACCAGACACTAGAACAGTGACGTGCTAGCTTAGCAGCCACTACCATGAACTCCGATCGAGCTACTGGCGCTGCAGCAGCTGCTCGGCCGTGCGCTGCACCAGCTCCCACACGTCGCGGACGTGCCTCATCTCCGTCATGGCGCCGCCGACGGCGAGCCGGATCACGAACTTGCCGTCCACCACGAAGTGCGTCATGAACGCCTGCCCGCTCGCGTTCACTGCCGCCAGCAGCTCGCGGTTCACGTCGTCGTCGTCGCTCTGCTCGGATGACGGCCGCGGTGGCTGCCGGAGGCGGAAGCACACAAGGGAGAACCTCCTCGGCGCCACCACCTCGAACCGCTCGTCGGCGTTCACCGCGCGCTCGAACCACTCGGCCATCGCGACGTGGCGACGGATGTACGCGCGCATGCCGCCGGCGCCGTACCGGCGCAGCACGAACCAGAACTTCATAGCGCGGAACCGGCGCGACAGCGAGATCTGCCAGTCCTTGTAGTCGATGGCGGCGGCCTGCGGCTTCCCACCGGCGCCGGCCACGACGACGTTCTTGAGGTACTCCGGGTCGGTGGACAGCGCGGCGTTGAGCGCGGCGGGGCTCGCCACCCAGAGGCAGCAGCAGTCCATGTTGGTGAGGAACCACTTGTGCGGGTTCATGCTCACCGAGTCGGCGAGCTCAGCGCCGTCGAGGTAGCCCTGGTACTCCGGGCAGATCGCCGCACTACCGGCGTACGCGGCGTCGACGTGGAGCCACATGCCGTGGCGCCGCGCCACCTCCCCGAGCTCGCGGACGGGGTCGACGGCGCCGAGCCCGGTGGTGCCCATCGTGGCGCAGAGGTAGAGCGGCACCAGCCCATGGGCGACGTCGTCCTCGACCGCGGCGCTGACGGCGCCGGCAGCCAGCGCGTAGCCTGACGCCGCCGTCGTTCGGATGACGCGGAAGTTCGCCGGCGGGATGCCGACGAGCCGCGCGCCCTTCTGGAACGTCGCGTGCGTCTGGTCGGAGGCGTACACCACCAGCTTCATGATGCCCTCGTGCCCAATCCTCCCCAGCGCGCGGTCCCGCGCCGCGGCGAGCGTGCACACCACGGCCTCGCAGGTGCTACCCTGCAGGACGCCACCGCCGCCGCCGGAGAAGAGGAAGCGTTCGGGTAAACCAACCAGACTAGCCATCCAGTCCACCACGACGCCCTCCAGCTCGGCGGCGGCCGGCGACGCGACCCACACGAACGGGACGACGTTGAGCCCCACGGACAGCATCTCGCCGGCGAACCCGGCGGAGCTGGCGTTCATGGGGAAGTAGGCGAAGAAGCTGGGGCTCTGCCAGTGCGTGAGCCCCGGGAGGACGTCTCGCCGGACGTCGTCCAGTATCCTCTCCATCGGCTCTCCCCACTCCGGCGCGGCCTCCGGGAGGAGCTTGCGGAGGCGGCCCGGCTCGAGGTCGGCCGCCCGGACAGGGTACTTGTCGACGTCGTGGTAGTAGCCGGCGAGGAAGTCGACGATGGCGGCGGAGTCGGCGGCGAAAGTGTCGGGGTCCAGTGGCCGTAGCGTGTCGACTGGCAAGCTACCCATGGCAACTTACGTACTATGGATGAGAGTTGAGACAACCCAAAGCCAGTAGGATTTCGTACTTGAGCCAGACGCTAGGGTTCGGTGGCTTTATATAGCAACAATTTTGCTAAAAGCTAATTTAATCAACACCACCAATTATGAACACATGTATGATTTATACAAGCTAGCTAGCTTCAAAAGTTCTACTTTCAAAATTGAGATTTTTTACGTAAATTTATGGATAAATGAGAAATATTGAAAGCATATATATACATGGTAATATTAGTTTAATAGCGCTAAATCATATGCGCGTGCTATAATATATATCATACGTCTCAAGTAAAAGTTTTCCTTATATTATGTAGATAAATACACAGCGAGTAAAAATTCTACACCCACGTTGCACTGGCCGGGGCGTTCTATAAGGTATACAACACATTGAGTGTGGTATAGTAGTTCTAAATATTAATTATGATGTAAATATCTTTATTGATAGATAGATACTGACTAAAACTAACTATTAATTAGCTGTCTATACGTCACAAATACCTTCTAACATACAAAAAATAATGGCTCTTTAAAAATTTGAGCATCAATATTTTTTAAAGGGAGCATCTATTTGCCAATTGAGTGATTTTCATTTTTTAACCCATTAGGTCAACGCTCGGCAACTTTAGTACCTCACAAATACCTTCTAACTTAGAAAAAATAATGGCTCTTTAAAAATTTGAGCATCAATATTTTTTAAAGGGAGCATCTATTTGCCAACTGAGTGATTTTCATTTTTTAACCCATTAGGTCAACGCTCGGCAACTTTAGTTTCAACTTTTTGCTGAGGGCGAAACAAAGAACATTTTAACTAAAAAATTACTTTGATCTGGATCCTTGCCAGTATAAAACAAACAAATATAATCTACATAATCATAAACATGTCACATGTGTTTGTCTAGGTTAATTTAGTAAAATAAGAAACAACGAAAATTAACTAACAAGGAGTTTTACCTTTTCTTATTGTGCAAATTTAGATTATGTATTTTGCAACTCTAGCTGACCGGACAAAAAAAGTCTAGCATCTGATAAATATAAAAAATGTTTTTAGCTGTTTTAGTTAGTGTCTAAAAAACATATAGCATTAGTAAAAAATATTTGACGTTGAACTAAACTTAGTTCTCTCTACATTAAATAAATTTGACTAGAGGGAGTACATGCGCAGATCGATTTTTCTCAAAAAATAATTTTGTAATATTATAATTTATTCAGTTGTAAAAAGGCAAAAGTTGCTATAGGATACTAAATATTTGTGTCATTTGCTCCAAAACACTATAGTTTCGTGGCTTCATCATAGGACATTTTAGTTTTGTAGTTGTTTGTCAAAACGACGCTCTGACCATTATTGTAATATATTTTGTTTTAGCGGAGATATAAAACTTTGCAAAAGACGGTTTTACCCTTTGGCTACCTTGAAATATTTAAATTTGATCAAATTTTGGTTGATTTTAAACATACTTTTTAAAATTCAAAAGTTATCCCAAATTGTGAAAATCAAAAGCATTTTAAAAAAAGTTGTTTAAATTCAGCCGATATTTGTTTAAATTCTAAACTTTTATTTTTAAAATTATTTTGGCAATTGTCATTTATGCAATTTTAGACAAATTTTAAATTTTGCAAAATAAGTTAAAATTCAGCTCAAATGTGTTTAATTTTAAATCCTGCTATGTGGCCCATGGGTAAAATCGTCTTTTTCAAAATTTTAACTCTCCAATGAAATAGGATTATTAAAATAATGGTCAGAGTCTCTTAACAAATACTTCCTCTATTCCAAAATATAAGTTCTTCTAGTTTGTTCAACAAATATTAACGTTAGATCAAAAGATTTATTTTCAGTCACTTAAGTTGTCAATCTTTGAATTTTGAATTTCTTAGATTTCTTTTCCAAGCATCTAATTGACTTTGGGATCATTAGAATGATGAGAATCATAAAAATTAGTACATGGATATTTATATTGTGGTATAAAATTTAAATCCTAGAAATGCTATTTTGGAACGAAGGGAGTAAACACAAAACTAATGTTCTGAAGCAGATGCCACAAATTTAAAGTGTCCTAGAGTGAATTTTGTCTTATAAAAAATATAGTACAATACATATCGGTTGGTCAAAGTTTGCAGTTTAAAGACCGTGTCAATGTCTAAAATTACGTGTTTCGGTGTTTCGGTGGCTAAGGGAGCATAAGTTAATTAAAGAGCAATATTGTTTAGCAAAAGTGAATTAAGAGAAGAACTTCTTACCAGGAAAGGATAGGTAGAAGACCTACTGCCGTCTGCCGGAACACGAGAAAACGATACAGAGACGTTGATAGGGGGGACATCTTATACTGCAATGCATTAAACGAGGCCATTTCATGGTACTAGTCCGAGCACATCACGTGTAAGTGCATGGGACAATACTTAACGAAACCATTCCACAAGCGTCTGAAGGAGATCAATCAATGTGATTTGGTTTGTATTATATTGTGTTGTATTAAGGCAGCATTCGCACGTATTTATGCACATGGCTTATAAATCACATTAAAATAAAAATTTTCATTAGCGCATTATTAGTTATTATAAATTTAGAAGACGGATTTATTTGTCGTTTTAAAGAAATTTTTACATAGAAATTTTTTAGCAAAAAATGTATCGTCAATAGAATAGCCTACTTGTATTGTATCGCTTTATCAGTAGCCTATTTGTACCGCTTTATCAGTACTAGTTAGAGAAAACCCAACACTGGTAATGGTTTTTTTGTCCCTTCAAACCCGTGCACGCTCTATAGAAGCAAGAACTGACACTAATACCAACACATTAATGCTGATTTGAGAAAAACTCGGCACTAATAGTATCAGTATATGTTCATTAAAAAAACCAAGCATCGCTGTGTTGACATCAGTGACGATTGTTTACACAAACCAGCACTGAAGGAGATAGAGCCGAGCTGACGGCTGCGCGGCGCAACTGGTTCTCTCCCAATCTCTCTTATTCTTTTCTTTACACTGGTTATCCCCCTTCTCTCACACTCCCTTCTCTCCCCGACTATCTTGCTCCCCATCACAGGAGGCGGCGGCCGCCGCCCTCTCTCCCTCTCCGTGGATGATGCTCCTCTCTCTCTCCCTCTCCGCTGGTCGCCGTGCCTCCCTCCCTTAGCCCCTCTCTCTCTCTCCCTCTCCGCCGGTCGCCAGTCACTATGGGCCGGTAGATCCGGCCGTGTGGAGGTTGGGGGCCACCGGATCCGGCCGCCTTCGACCTTACCGCCCTGCATCCCTCTGGCGCCCTGGCGGAGGAGGATGAGGAGGTGGTGGCGACAGCGACGCCTCCAACCTCACCGTCCTCGGCGAGCAAGAGCAACGATGAGCATTTTGATTTGTAATGTGTTTGCAATGTGGATGGGGATTAGGGTTCTTGATGTGGTTGTGGTTGCGAGGAAGATCAACAGTGATGTGGTTGTTCTTATTAATCTTTTTCCGTGGATGTGGATATTGTATTCTTGTTCTTGATTGCAATGTGGATGGGGATTAGGGTTCTTGATCTGCAATGTGAATCTGGGGAGGGGGGAGGGGGGCGCTCGAAGTATCGGCTTGATTCAAACCGATTCGTGGAGCCGCCCCCACCTTTTTTTTTTGGACTGGGGGAACATCAGTGGCAGTTCTAAAATTAAAATTAGTATTGATGGATCTCCCTCATAAGTGCCTAAATTTTAGTGCTGGCTACGAAACCAGTCCTATCTTCTAACCGGTACAGATGACTTGTTCTATACTAATGCATTTAATGCTTTAAAAAACATACTTATAAAAAACAAGACAATAAACATAAGCAAAAGCTCGTAGAAACACTACCTAGGGCCATTTGTCCATCCATGCATATATCTTCAGACTCCAATTGGGTACGGAAACAGAATCAGAAGAGAACATGGCCAGAGAGAGAGGCGTACGTTATTAAAACACAGGGAGTCGAACCAAACGAAAAGAACTGAGGAGAATAAAAAATCGTACGAAGAAGAAATTCTTTTTTATTTCTTAATTAACAATTAATGGAACTCACCCGAACCATGATGATTCATTTCTATATATATATAGCCACAACTAATTACTAATTAGCAAGTTGATCCTACTATTATCATGATAATTAATTAACCTACTAACACCCCAGATGATGGTTAGTGCTTAATTGTAGTGAGCGAGCACGACATATATAGAATTTAAACTCCAGACGGTCAAGCTGTTCCATATATGTAAGCTACACGCGGAAAACGTGAAATATAAATAAACATCTTTCAAGCAAGCCAAAAAGGCAAATCTAAGTCTTGAAACTACTTGGGATTTACTCCTCCTAACGAATTTTTTTACTGACGTGGACAGCAGCGCGTTTCGACATGTCAGCGCCGCGCTCTAAACACGGAAAGATTTCACGACCTCGCGCATCGTCTTCGGCCATTTGTAGAAAAGTCCTTGTTTTGATTGATAATTTGTTATAGGGCCCTACTCTTACCTTCATATGTACTGTTTTATTACGTAAAGGCCCTCTACAAACAGAAATATCCTATACAAAGAAGAGATAATTGCGAAAAAGGACCACACTCTAAAAAACATAAAGAAAGGAGCTTTTCTGAAATAAAAATAAACATCCCCATCCTCCCTCCCTAGAACCCTAGCCGAAACTGCACTCCCACACAATTTTCCTCTCCCTACCTCGCTTTCTCCCCTAGCCTGCATCACCTTTCCCTCCTCGCGCCCCTTCCTCCCTGCTATGGCGGCTCACAATGCGTGCCTCGGCACGCCACCCCTGCCGCTCCATCTGTTGCCACCTCCCTCCTCAATCCCCTCCCTGCCACACGCCCGTAAGCTTCAAATCAGCAGGCGCCTGGCTTGTAGCGATAGGATCTAGCGAGCTCGCAGGAGAAAGGAGGAGGAGCCCACAACGGCGATGTCCTTGAGGTGGGCTACCAGTGCTAGCTGGCCTAAGCGGCGGTCTTGGGGATGGCGTGAATGACATCCACCCATGGCGGCGCAGGCAGCACCTGCCTCGAGCTTTGCGAGAAATGTGTCGGCACATGGCTCTCCTCGCGGGGTGGTGTCGTCCTCCTCCTCGCCCCACCCCTTGCCCCACCATCAGTTGTCCGGCACCACCTCCAAGCCGTCCTCCGTTGCCTCTCACACCTTCAAGCTAGAATAGCCCACATAGGGATCATGTGGCCAACGACTTTTATCGAATTATCAGAAATATATATAAGAAGTTAACTTTACCCACTAAACTTTCCTATTTTTTTCATTATAGAACTAAAGGTAGGCCATAGCATTCCCTCACGACATTTGTTAATTACTCTTTCGGGTTTTTAATATTTGATGCCATGACTTTTATACATATGTTTGACTATTCGTCTTGTTAAAAAATATATAATTATTATTTATTTTATTATGTTTTTTTATCATTAAAGGTAGCATGGCATATATTATCACATATTTGTACAAATTTTTTTTGATAAGACAAATGATCAAACTTATTTTTAAAAGTCAATGTCGTCAAATATTAAAAACCACAAGGAGTAATTTTTTCCTCTAAAATATTTTCTAAATGGCCCATAACTATATGCCTGGATGCATTATTTTCATAGCGTGGGTTTAAATTTTTCTTAGGTGCTCTCGATATATGCAAGTAGTCAGTAAATTCCGAAAATACTCTGGAATATAAGTTCGCATGAAATCAGTCACTTTCACAAAAAATGATGTCAACTTAAAACAAAGCCTGCATATAATACGAAGTGAAAATAACAAATACTCCCTCCATTTAAAATATAAGGCGTCCTTTTTTTCAAAAATCAATATTTGAAAATTTTAATTAATAATTAAACTTAAATATATGTGTTTAGTGTCATAAATGTACTATTACAGTATTCATATTTGAAAATATTTTTACATAATATTAACTTAGTTGTTGATGATATACTATTAGAAACCTAATACGAAGGAGTATGTCAATGTTGAGTGAAGTCACACCGCTTATTAACAGTTCCAAGAGGTAGAGGCGCCGGAAAACAAACTTGGAGGGGTAAGTATCCACACGAAATTATAGAGAGTAAACCACTTTAATTTTTTCTGTACACATGAGTACATGACCAGCTGATGGTATTGTTAAAGTGCATGCACTGTTGACAAGTTGTCCTTACCGTCTCACGCAACGTCAGTCTTAATATTTGGAGTCCTTAATTAGGGGCGAAACTAAAACTATTGACCCGTTAATTAAGCATATATATATATACTCCCTCCATTTGCATTGACTTGCAATATTGACTTTTCCTGTTTTAACTTTGACTATTAATATTTTTTAAATGATTAAACTATTATATACCGAACTCTCTGGCTTATATTTAAGATACAACACACTTTAATAATAAATTATTATTTTAAGTATTTATAAAATTTTTGAAAAAAGACAAGTGGTCAAAATGTAAAGATTTTTATATTAAAATTACAAAGCAGATACTTAATGCATCCTTACAGCACAAACCTAGTTATCGATAACATGCTAATTAAAGAATAGAAAAAACGTATGAAAAACATATGGCAAGCATGACAGCTGAAAGATGAGGTGTGCCATTGAATAGACAAGGCCTATGCCAATTAATGCCATGATGTACAGTAGAAAACACATTAAAAACATATAACGAGCACGACAGCTGAAAGACGAGGTTCACCGTTGAATAGACGAACACATGTGCCAATTAATGTCTAGTTGCACCACGGCGTGCACCATACAAAGGATAATGACAATGACGAGACATACATAGAAGAACAACGATAACAACGAGGTGCACCATACAAGGACGAAAATGATGGCGAGTGCAGCTCATGTGAGGACAACGAAGACAGTGTTGTGCACATGCACCAATCACCGTTCTACCAATGCCCTAATTTGATGTGTAAAAAGAAAAGGCTACACGAAAGACGTGAGCTTTACACCATAGGGTCTACCTGGGAAGATGTTCACCTATGATGCCAACCACGATGGCGATCGCCAAAGTCGAGGAAGATATATTCCTGATAAACCAAATTGAGGAGTTAAGATAAAGTATCACGATATCCGCGAGGCACAGAGATGAGCTAATGAGTGATACATGCGCTTTAACGTGAACGCTTGTCATCAATTAATAATTTTGTCTATTTAGCGTATCCACTAGTTTAACAGCTGTGTACTTTAGCTTGTGGCCCCTAACTCTTGGGGGCATTGGCTAGTTAATTTTCGAAAATAAACCCCATATATTGCAAAGAAAAATCTATTTATAAATGGCTTGCCTAGCAAAATTAACTGTAGAAACAGATCATCCCAAATGGCGGCATGACACATGTTGGATGGTAGATGGAGGGCTGGTTTCGTTTAAGGTTAAAATTGACCTTAGCAATTTTGGTAATACTAAAATTTGATAAAGTTGTGTTTGGTTTAAAATCAAAATAGCCTAAATTAATTATTAAAGTGGCTTATTTTTTCTAGGCTTGTCAAAATTTAGCTTCAATCTAAATAGACACTAAACGCTATTAAAATTAACAAATATTGGTAAGACCAATTTTAACCAGAACCAAACCGACCGTGAGCGTCACTAAGGTTTCATAAAATATCCTTCATGGCAGCACATTGTGTCAATCCCGTCCCATCGTGGTGCTAAGCACATATACGGCTCAAAATGTTGTATTATTTCCGTGATTTACAGTTGTTTTGAACAAAAAAACTCATATTTGTAAGAATTATTTTTAAAGGAAACCAACGTACTTGTCCTCCGGTTTTCAATATATGATATTTACGAATTCCTCGTGCTTTGACCAATAATATTTATTCTGTTATTTTTTAAGTAAAATAATGAAAAGGTACCAATAGATCTATCATAAAAATATTTTACCGTGCCTTATATATTTGTCTATTTATGCAAATATTTCTATAACAATTGACGGGCCAGGTCATATATTTAAAACTAGTGCTAGTATATATTTCTAAGATAAAGTAAGCTTTATTGATCTTAGAATACAATTACTTTAAGACCACTTCTGGTCTCCTCACAGCTAGGTTGTATACCTATGATTATTTAAAAAAGAAAAAAGAAAAATATGACAACAAATATTATACCACAGCGAATTATAACAAGTGATCTTTATCCTTATATACCACCAAATCAACACTTAGACTGTGAAAAAAGCTCTTTAAAACAACGCCTCCAAAAAAGGAACGATATGTGAATACACCGCTATTGCAATAATTCAATCAACAAAGACCAGTCCATTGTTTTTCAGTATAGAGAGATTCATCGAACTCCAGATAATACCTTCAACAATGAAGCAAAACACCATTACCAGGTATAACTAGTTAAGACTAGACCAAGGGATCTAACCCAGAGTCTAGAAACCGGTACTTAAAAATTACCACCTAATTGAAGTCTCCTACTACTGTTACCCCCTCATTGTGAGCTGGAGCCTCTGTACCTATCAGTCTTAGCCCAATTACTAAAGGCTATAAACACAACTGCAACTTTTTTTAGACGCGCTACTTTACAATGATAACGTTATGGGCAAGCCAATCCGTAGAATTAATCTAGAGAGAGAATAAACTGTTGATATAAATGGTACGGTAAATCGAACCTAAAATGACCCTGATCCAGGTTTTGTGTAGCTCGCGGTCTCGCCAGCGCGAGCTCCTTGACAGCTACTACTAGATGACAGAAATATCATCCATCGGCAGCGACATGCAGTACCATAATACTCCCTCCATGTTTTTTTATTTGACACTGGTTTTAAACTAACCAACATCATATATTTATTAAAGATGGAGGGAGTATGATGAATATGGCTATCTTTTATATATTTATATATGTCTATATGTAATCTCTCTACATGTCTACTTGTTTAATTACTGACGTTCTTAAGAAATTATGATCCATAGCCTACAAAAGAATAAAAATAGAGATCTGGAGTGGACACTTGATTAGTTTTCACTAGAAATGCATGCATATGATTCTGTGCATATGCATGTTATTGTTCCCTCTTCTTTGTTATGCCATCTCTTTTGTTTTGAGTGTCTGAAACCAAAGATACTGGAGGAGAAAGTTCGTACGGCTAATGGCTACTACTATTTAACTTCGTACGGCTAATGGCTACTACTATTTAAGTGTACTTAACAAGTACGTGCTAGCTTGGCTTGTCTGTCTTTCGATCTGATCTTACATGTTTTTGGGAAAAGGGGTTTCAGAGAAGTTTTCTACAGCCCATTTTTTCAGTATATATGTTTATCCTCATATTGTCCGAAAGCACCAAGAAAATTACAAATTACGCGTGCTGTTTCTTTCGTCCACTTTATTCCCCAGGATTTTAGACACGAGTTTCTTACTATTGAAGTTCTTTTCGAGAGGACCTAATTAATCCCCATGTTCTCATCAGTTTCTATCAGCATTATACACTAGACAGACAGTGTGGCATGCGTTAGCTCCACATTATACACGCCTTGACGCCTTGAAAATTAAAATATGTTACCAACACGCAAGACATTATTGTCCTTAAGATTTGTTATAACATAAATTAAGTTGCACTCTTTATAGCACGTAATGTTCCTATGGTCATTTGAACTTTTCTGTTGTATCATTTTTACGACCGGAGGAATGACAGAAAAAACTATTTTTGGGGTGCAACATCATTGTAGCTCCTGCTCCACCCGATCCGGCGTAGCTCGATCCCTAGCTCTATCTCTCGAAAACGCCCTTTCAACGAAGAGGTAAAATACCCTAAACAACACTCATCCATTTCAACAGGTTATTCTACGCTACAAAGGTCAAACTTCCCTACGGTACTCACCAAAACGACCACCATGCACTACTATCAAAGCACCACAAAACATACCACTTACTAACGAAAATGAACTCTTGGAGCCCTCCAAAACATGCCTCATGACATCTTGAAGATGGTCAATGCTATCTTACCTTCTTCGTGCCAATGAACTGATAGGGCTATAGTGGGATAAAACTAGCTAGATACTAACATTTACCCTCGGCATGCTCCAACAATATCATGCATGAACTATCCATATAACATTCACTATAGAACTAGAGCTACACCTCAGCACTTCGCTTAACTACTGCAACCAGATATGGTTAACCTTTTCTTCAATAGTGAACTTCCTAGGTTAACCTTTTCTTCAATAGTGAACTTTATATGTCAAACAACTCCAACTGATATGGTAGAACAACCTAGGCCTCCTCCCATTATAGCTTTCACTCAAAAGACCAAACCTATAGGATTGATAACAACACACAAATATTCACATACCAACATAGCATGTCAACCTGATGCCACAAATCACAACCTTAAGACAATGTATGACTAATAAGCACAACCAAGACCTAGGTTGAGAGAACAAAATTCTAGTTTCAAAACTAGGCAACAAGTCAAGGATAACGGCACACCAAGCAAACACGAGATAGAGTACCATGAACCCACCGACTACCTCGGTTGACCCCTGTAACGCCTCTTTTCCCCGTGGCGTTAAAGAATATTTTAATAAAAATCTATCCATGAAAATTCTATTCTTTTAGTGCTGTGTCATAAGTTATGCCTAGATCTCAATTTGCTGCCTCTTCTTGATTCCCAAAAATCAATCCTCAAAATCTCCGTCCCAAAGTCATTCCGAAGTTTGAATCCTCCGTAATCGAATTTCCCTTCGAAACCCTATCGGCATTTCTCATTGTAAAGGTTCCAATTCAAAATCCGTTCCAAGGATTCAAATTCCAAATCCCGATCCGTAATTCATTTCCCTTGGAGCCCTGCCAAAAATCCCAGGAAAATTTAATTCTCGAGTTGGAAGTCAAATTCCAAGTTGGATTCAAATCCTCCTTTCTCTTCGAACTCCTCCTAGATATTCCTTGAAGTCCAAATACAAAACCCTATTCCCAAAAATATCAATTTTCCCCTTCGGATTCCCATCATTGATTCCTTGATATTCCCTGAGTTCAAATATATAATTTGAATTCAAATCCCTATTCAAAAACTAATTCAGATATTCAAAATCTCTCCAAAACCACTTCTCTGAAAATATTAGAGAGCACTGTGCCTCTTGCCCCCCCTTTTACTCAAACCAGCCCAGTCCCCCCCCCCCCCCCCCCCCCCCCCCTCTATCCCTCTTCCTTTCCTCTCGCGCAACGGGCTGTCGCGCGGCTAGCTCGCCCATGGCCTGTGCCAGCAAGGAGCCATGCGAGACCACTCCGCACCGCCCATGGCCACTGCATGTCCTCACGCATTGGACCGCCGTCCGATCTCATTCAACCGCCGCGCGCTGCTGGATTGCCACCACGTGTCCCCACACTCCTGTGCCTACCATCCGATCCCCGCGTGCAACGCTGCTCACCCGAGCCGCTGCCGCACGCTCGCGCACCACCTGCGCTCCCTGCATCGGGCCCGCCTATCAGCCGTTGTGTACATCACGTGCGTGCCCCTACCTGCTGGTGCGCTCGTCTCCTACTGTTGACGCCGAAAACCCGTCGGGGATCGCTCGGCGCCTTGGTGACACGCGAAGGCCTGGGAGATTTGCTTCACTCCAGTGCAGGTCCTAAAGTCTTGAGGTTCGCAGGCGTGCCAGTCAATTTGACCCTGTAATTGACAAGGAGAAAGGAATGTTAAATTCGTGAGCCAATCGGCTGGAAGCCGGCTTGGACTCATCTCATCGGCCGATGGCCGATACGCACTGTAGCACTTATACATCGGCTTAAACCCGATGACGGCAGGAGCGATAGCATAATAATAAACAAGTATTGCGCTAGCCAATCATTGAAGGGATACTCAAAAACCGGCTATAAACTTGGTAAAATAAACAGGCAAAATGCATAAGTAAATAGATCAAATAAACTCTAGCCGATCGTAGTTTAGTGTTACTGGTATTGCTATGAAAATGTGCCCGTGCCCGGGCCCTTGCTCATATTGGCTCCCGGGGTCTTTATCCGCTGTCCGGGCCCGTGCCCGGATCCTTACCTAAGCTCGTGCCCGGGTCCTCGCCTGGGGTCGTGCCCGGGAACCTGCTTGTACTTGCACTCGGATCGGCAGAATAAACCAATCGGCTAGCCCTTAGCCGATCGTAACAATAATACAGGCAAGAGATATATAACAAGGTATGCAATGACATAAATGATAGATAATTGATGAACCAGCCGACTATCAGACAAAACACATGAATAAAAGGGCTAGAAGCCGATTATAAAATAAAACAATGGATAAATGTAGTCGGCTTTGGCAGATAACTTATCGGCTAAGCACTCCGATAACGACATCGCATAACACCCATCGGCTCATCAAGAGTAAAGCTATTATCGTCAGTCTAGTAGATCGGACCCAACCGTTGCAGCACAGACTGATGATGATAGCGATACCTCAATAGGCCGATAGATCTGATGCGATCGTGATGAAGATAACCTACCGGCTATACACCCCGATTAGACGCCAGCGCATAAAGCATCGACTTAGCAGAATCGGTTTATCGCTAGCAGTTTAGTAGGTCGGACCTAACCGATGCAGGACAAACTGATGATAAACTGCTCCCAGTAAGCCGATACGATCTACGCACGCGTGATGTGATATACCTAGTCAATCTATGAGATCAAACTGAACTGATGCAGCCATAGATAAAATAAATATATCGTGGTAAGTCGACTACCATAAACCGACTAGAATATCGGACCTAACCGAGGAAGTCCTAGCCGATAGGTAGCCGGGGTGACGAGACTTACCCTCTCGCAGGAGGTCGGACCTAACCGATGCAGCCCGGCTCAAGAAGCAAGATCCCGTCGGAGGGTGGCGATGCGCCGAATTTTGTATTGATCGAGTGATAATTTACAAGGTGCCCGGGCGTACGTATTTATACCCCGAGTTACATGAGTCCTTATAGGACACGATACATGATTTCCTATCCATAACAGAAAAATGCTAACTAATCCTGACCGGACACGAGGTCAGGTTTCCTAAAGATAAACACCTGTCTAATTAATAGGTACAGTAAATAACTGCCAAGTAACGGTCTTCACGGCTCCTTCCCGATTCTGGCCTCTTCTTCGTCAGTTGACTGCAATCTCTCATTTGACCGAATCTGACACAGGGCCTTACCAAATTTTGGCGTTAACACATGCCCCCCAATTTCGGAGTTCTTCTATAAGACTTCGAAATTCTTTCATTTTTGGGCCTCCAGATTTCTTTCATACCGAGGCGGCCCAAGATAGCCCACTTGCCATAATTGTTTGAAACAATGCCAACGGCCTCGATTCCCGCTCGGCTGTCACATCTTTATAAAAACGCTTCGTCTCCTTGCTTCTTTTACGCTTTCACATCACCAGAGCACCACCGCTTCATCTTCCAAATCTTCGCCAAGCTCTAGCAAATCCAGACGAATCGTCGCAACCTTCTTCTCTGGCCGTTGATCCTTGCATCTTCTCCCACTCCTGCGATGGCATCGGCATCTGCAGTTCCTGAGGTAATCTTCTCACCCGATTATTTTCCCCCAATCTACAACCTAGACGAACCCGATCTGCCCCGTTTTTCATCTGTTCTTCGCCGTGTTCTTGTTTACTGTAGCATCTTAGAGACCAGATCTTGATCCCAGCCGCCTATTACCCCAATTTTTTCTATCATGACCCCATGGGTAGCGAAGACCCCACCGATTTCATCAGCGCCGAGACCCAGCGTATTCCCTTCAAGAACTCGGCCATGCGAATCAATGACTGGACCAACAGCTTCAGGTCATGGCCGAGCAAACTGTCTGGATGGAGAGATTGGTACCTCAGGGTGTCGGCTGCAAAGAGAACCTACTGGGAAGAATCTCACATCGGCCACTGCATCAATCTTTCTCTGGCCGATATGGAGAGAAATGAATCTCTGCTTGCATCCGCCTCATACTTCTGGTCCGATGCTCTCAATGCCTTCCTGTTTGGGCACGGGCCTATGACCCCCACCTTGCTGGATGTGACCATGCTCACCTGTCTTGACACAACAAGCTACATCGACCCCTTCAGGCTTCGCTTCAAACCCGCTCATCGGCTCCAAGCAAAGAACATCGGCGGTTGGTCCAGGTACATATCTCATCACAACAAGGGGACTGGATCGGTTGATGACCGGGAACATGTTGCTTTTCTGAACTTATGGCTGGAGCGATTTGTTTTTGGTGGCGCAACCCTCAGTTCGACGGTCAACATGCAATGTTTGGCAGAATGCTTGGCTGATCGGAAACAGATCCCCTTGGGGCAATTTCTCCTTGGTGCCACCTATCACCTGCTTCATCAAGTGGCAACTCAGTTATCAGCCGGCCAGCCCGTCGGTCACATCGGGGGTCCTTGGTGGTTTGTTCAGCTCTGGCTCAATATCTATACCTCCAAGGCTGTCCCTGGGACTTCTCTCTCCGATCAATCCTTTCCGGCCGATTACACAGAAGACCAAGATCCTGTTCTCCGCCGATGCACCTCTATGGGTGAAGCTGCATCGGCCCTCTCTGGCGGCAAGATAACCCCCGCTGAACTTAGTCAGTGGTTCAAGGGGTTTTACTATGGTTTCACCAGGGAAGCCACTCTCTGGTTTGCATATAATGACGCATCATTATTCGAGATGCCTTCTAATTTCGACCCCCTCAAAGCTCTGGATAATGATGAATCCAAGGCCATCTTCCTGTCGGCCATCATCCCTCGTCTGCTGCCAACTGGCTTCTCTCTAGGCCGATCGCAGCCTTCATATGAGTTTTACCACCCGTCGGTCGTTTCCCGCCAGCTCGGCCTTGGTCAGCTTCCAATTGGCCTGTTCTTTATCGGCAAACTTCAGGCTCGGGGCAATGTCAGCAATGCCCTAGAATATGACCGGATGCGGACTCTGACAGATTCCCTTTCTCTAGGCGCCGCCGCCGAGGTACACATCTGCACTGCCAACACCAAGCTCTTCGTCCGATGGTGGTCAGAATGGAAAAAACATCTATTCAGCTTAAGCGGCTCACCTGCTATTGTTCCCGCCTTGACAACTGATACGTCGAATCTGACGAAGAGGTAACACCTGTAAGTCTCAACCATCATCTCCAATCATCCCTAACTCCTATTTTGTAGGCTGCCAGCATCGAGCCCCCGAGAACAAGCAACAGCGGTCGGCCCGATCTGCTGTATCAACCTCCCAACTCGGCCCACTCCCAAACTTAGGGCGCGACGCTCCACCTCCATCGGCTCTCCTCAAGGCGCCACGGCCGATGGGACAAAAACGGAAGAAGTTAGCGCATCGCCCCTCCCTGAAGAAGCAGAAAACCGATGCCGATGCCGATGCCGCTGCTCCAACACCACCTTCTCAAACAACTTCGGCTCCCTCATCTCCTCAGGTATGCGCCAAGTCTTATTATTATTATTATTACCTGCTTCCTTATTTATCTCACCAAGTTCTTGTTCAGCTCGAATCATCGGCTCCAGAACTTCAACCTTCCTCTATCATTCCTCCAAGCACTGAGCCGATGGCTTCCTCAGCTGCTCCACTCTTGGCACCAAGTCCTTCAGTCGTTAACGAGACCGCTCCTACTCCATCGGCTGATATCGGCCCTACCGAAGAACAACCTATTCATCTCCCTGAAGCCGATGTCACCCGAACTGCCGATGTTCTTCCGCAGGTAACCTCTTCATGTCCATATTTCACTTTTAACTTTTCACTGATCCCCAAACTGATGTCAATTCACAGTCCTTGGCCGATCTGTTTTCTTTCGACATCGGCAAATATCTAGAAGCAGAAGAAGCTACAGTCACCAGCGCATCAACCAAACCGTCGTTCCCAGCCGATGTGCGCGATTATTTAACGAGTATCAACGATCGGCTGGAAACCCCAATCGATGCGCTGGTTGAAAATTGTGGGCCGGTTCGGGCAAGGCTTGCAGAAATTGAACACTATCTGCCCGAAGAACTTGTCGATGCACTAACCCCTGCAGCATACCTGGAGTCTCATAGGTTTAAACTCATCAAGCTCAGACAGCGCATAGCCGATCGTGCTGACCAACAGAAGATATCCCAAGACATTCAAGCCGATCGGCTGTTAGCTCAAGCCGAGAAGAAAAAAACTTGATGATATGGCCGCTGCCCCCCAAGAGCTCCAACCCAAGCTAGATCAACTGAAGAAGAGGGAGGCCGATTTGCTGGTAGAACTTGAAAAAGTTCACAAGGATCTTGCAGCCACAGAGTCCCAGCTTATAGGCCTACCGCAAGCCATCCAAGACCAAGAGGCTAAGGTTGCTGCGACGGTGCGTCAAGTTATTCATCGGCGCAAGAACCTGAAGACCATTCCGGGTTCCGATGAAGACGACATCCGGGCCATCAATGAAATTGACCAAATCCGCCTGCACGCCATTAAGACAATTCAAAAATTCTTGTAAATTAATGACCGATGGCTTCTTGCGACATGCTGGTTGTATTGTAACACATCTTAATCGGCTCTGTTGCCTTCCCTCTTCACCCTTGATAATATCTGTTTATTTGATCTAAAGGCGATATCGATTGATATCGGCTGTCTTTAGGCGATGCAGAAAAATATCGGCTTCCCGTATTGCTAGAAATCGCCGCATCTAAACCGATTTAAGAGTTGATCCAAACGCTGGGATAGTACTTCTTAAGATATTTTCCGTTAAGCGCTTTAGTAAACTCTGTCCCATCAAGATCCTCTAATACATAGGCATTACCAGGCACACAGCGATTAATCCGATAGGGCCCCTCCCAATTGGCGACCATTTTCCAAACTTATTTTATCTCTAGACCCGATCGGCAAAATCAACTTCCACACAAATCTTCCCTCGGCAAACGATTTATTTCACCACTCTTTTTGTTGTAATGCCGACTGCCCTAGCCCTTATTTTCCTTAATCCTTTCCAATGCCCTCAACCGATTCTGAGCCAAATCTTCAAGTTCATCTGTCATTAAGTTATAATAATCATCGGCCGTCAACTGATTTTGCAAAGAAATCCTCATAGAGCCGATGTTAGTCTCCCATGGTAAAACCGCCTCATGTCCATACACTAACTGATACGGTGGCACCCGAGTAGATTTCATGACATTGCCATTCGATAAGCCCATAGTGAAATCGGCTAACGTAGTATGCCATCGCCGTGGCTGCTCATCAATCTTTTCCGTTTTAATCAACTTGTCAGACTCTTATTAGAAGCTTCTGCCTGTCCATTGGCCTGAGCAAATAAGGTGATGATTTAATAATTTGATCCCCATTACTGGCAGCAAACTGTTGAAACTCATCAGACACAAAGAATGGACCCCTGATTCAGTAGTTATACGTCTGAGGAATCCCAAACCGATAATTATATGCTCTTTTACAAACTCGATCGCTTCCTTGGACGTAACTTTCTTCAAAGGAATCGCCTCCACCCACTTGGTAAAATAATCTATCGCTGCCAATATAAACTTATGTCCTTTACTTGATGGAGGAAAAACCTGGCCGATCATATCAATTCCCCAACCCTTGAACGGCCACGGTTTGATGATAGGATTCATAGCCGATGCTGGCGCTCGTTGTACGTTTCCAAATTTCTGACAGTCTTGACACCCTTTATAATACCTAAAGCAATCTTCCAGCATTGTCGGCCAAAAATATCCTACTCTTCTCAATAACCACTTCATCTTGTGAGCCGATTGATGAGTCCCACAAACGCCCTCATGCACCTCGCACATAACCACCTTGGCTTCTTCTAAATTCAGGCACCTGAGTAGAACTCCCTCAAAAGTCCGATAATATAATTCCCCATCAAGCAACACATACTTAGTAGCTTTATACCGAATTTTCCTGGAAACCGATTGTGATGGATTTTGCAAATAACCAACTATCTCCTGTCTCCAGTCACCGGTCTTGCCTCTGAACATCAATATCGGCTTTTCAACTTCAATCTGCCTATTCCGCTGATACCTGAAGCAATCTGAACAGAGATTATTGCTTCCAAATTCTGCTCCCTGAATATGATCTATCGACACCATCTTGAAATCTTTTAACAAATCCGTACACTCCTCATGATATGACCTCAAAACATCATCCTTGCACTCATATTCTCCAGAACAACTGCTTGACCACCAATAAGAATCACCAACTATTTCTATGATATCGGCTCCGATTTCCTTCAAAAGCCGTAGCCCTTTTAACACCGCCTCGTATTCCGCTTGATTATTGGGTCCAATAAGTTTAATTGTAAAGCAAACTCAAACTTGCCCCCCGAGCGATACAATAACCAAACTGATACCAGATCCATGTTTGCAACCGATCCATCAAAAAACAAGACCATGGGATCGGTTCCACATAATCCTCGTGAGACCTGTGGCTTGCACAATGAAATCGGCCACTGCTTGTCCCTTGATCGCTTTAGCCGATTCATATCTCAAGTCGAACTCCGTCAAAGCAAAAATCCACTTGCCAACTCGCCCTTTCAAGACTGGAGCCGACAACATATATTTGACCACATCGGCCTGGCAAACCACTGTACACCTCGGCGATAGGATGTAATGCCTTAACTTCGTGCATGAGAAATATAAACACAGGCATAATTTTTCTACCGCAGGATATCTCGTTTCAGCATCCAGAAGTCTTCTACTCAGATAAAACACAACTCGCTCTTTTCCCTCAAACTCCTGTACTAAAACAGATCCGATGGACTTCTCATCGGCTGACAAATTACAACTTGAACGGCACTCCTTTCTGCGCGGAATTAAAATAGTGGGAACTCAGATAATCCTTGATCTCGTTCAAATGCCTTTTGCTGCGATGCCCCCCACACAAACTCTTGATCGTCCTTCAACTTCAACAACGGAGTAAAGGATTCAATTCTCCCTGATAAATTTGATATAAATCTCCCTTACGAATTAACTTGCCGATCAATGACTGCAACTCCGTCTTATTGCTTGGGTGCTCTGTAGTCTTAATGGCTCTGATGCTTCGCTGCACTAACTTCAATCCCTCGCTCATGAACCATAAAACCCAAAATTGCCCAGCCGACACACCAAAGCACATTTATTAGGATTCATCCTTAATCCGGTATTTTTGGCCCTCTCCAGCACTTTCCGCAGATCGGCTATAATGACTCTCCTCACTTTTAGATTTGACCACCACATCATCAATATAAATTTCTACCAACAAGCCGATGAGATCATGAAATATATAATTCATCGCTCTTTGATAAGTCGCACCGGCACTTTTTCAATCCAAAAGTCATTACTACCCACTCATACAAACCGATAGCTCTTGGACACCGAAACGCAGTCTTATGTAGTCTTCTTCAGCCATAAAAATTTGATTCGTACCCTGCATTGCCGTCCATGGAAGCTGATAATCTTGTGCCTGAGGCCGCATCCACCAATAAATCTGCTATCGGCATCGGGTATTCATCCTGGGGGTAGCTTTATTTAGATCCCGGAAAATCAACACATATCCTTAATTTTCCATTTTTTTTCCACCGGGACGATATTAGAAACCCACTCAGCGTATCGGGCACGGCCTTATAAACTTAGCATCATATAACTTGTAATTCCGCTTTGATTGGCTCATGTAATTCCGCCTTGAATCTCCTTTGGAGCCTGCTTAAATGGCCGATACCCTGGTTTATGGGCAGCGATGTTCAACAATCGATCGGCTTAGTCCCTAGCATCTTCAACTGGTACTCCAGGCAAAACAATCCACGATACTCCTTCAGACAGTGCTATCCATTCTTCCTCGAAGTTCAGGACTTAGTTTTTTGCTTATGTACGTCGGCTTGCTTATCTCCTGGTCCTATGTCGATCTCCTCCAAATCATCGGCCGACGTAAATCCTTGCCCCAAGTTTTCCCCCTCGAAGTCTTCAATTAGAGCCCATTATAGTAACAACTCGAGCCGACTTGCTGAATCGGCTGTATCCTTGGTTAGTGACGTTAAAGATAGTCTCCTTCCATACTTTTCCTGATAGGCAATCAACACCATCGGCTTCCAGACTGGCAAAATCGGTCATTGCGATGTTGGTTGACCGATCTGCTAGAACATCTCGACTTGATCTCCTGCCATTGTAATCAAACATTGGATGCATCGTCGAAGGGTAACGCACAGTTCGCATGAATCCAGTCCCTGCCGAGAAAGCAGACTAATATGATCCATTTCCATCAAAATGACGAAAAACGTGGTGGGGTAATGTCTTTATTTCACTGTCAACTCCACGTTCAATACGGGGCCCTTTGCTTCTGATGGAATTCCACCGAAGTTCTTTTAGCACCATAATTGTTCTTGATCAGATTTCCGACAGTGCTTCCCTATTTCGGAGGTGGGCATGAGGCAATGAGATTAACCGCTACTCCCCCCCCCGCCCCCCCATCCAAAAACCAGCAATTTTTGTCATCGCTTCCATTCACCTATCCCTTGACAATATAATGGCTTTTAGGTGCCGCTGGCTCTGACCTCTTCAGGTTATAAATCAATATGGCCCGATCGGGTTGCAATGTTAAATGAGCAAAAATCTTCCTCATTGCTTACTCTTCATCTGATGGACAAAACTGCTTTAATATTCTCGAGGCAAAAAGAAACCACATATTATTTGGGGCGTTGGTAGCTTTCATCCGTCCTTTTTCTTTACTACGCCATACTTGCCTAGTCTTTTATGAGATGATCGGCTCTTCACATGATCTTGCTTCTGTTTTTCTTCTTGCTGCTCTCAGTGCCGTAACCGTTTTTGCCCTTCTCTTCTGACTCATTGTGAATATCCACTGGCAACCATGAGGATTTCTGGACTTGTTTTTTTTTCATGGTTCCGGTCCTTTCAATCCTCCAAAAAATTCCTGTGGATCCGGCCCCAATTGGTATGAAACCGATGCACCTCCCAACAACCGA
>RYFJ01004262.1:0-46351 GCA_003991445.1 Oryza meyeriana var. granulata
CTCTCTCCGTTGTTGGTGTTGAAGAGATGATTAGGCGCCCCGAAGCGCTCAGCGGGACGCGACCGTAGCTGGCCGTCGCATTGTGCAGTTGTGCCCGGGGTCTTGACGGGAGGGGATCACACGTCCCGCCACAGAAATGTGGGACCCCTAGTCCCATTCGCCGACACACTGGCTAACATCGAGAACGAGTAAAAACTGATAACAAAAGAGAAGAGAATGAGATAAAAAAAAGAGAAGAAGAGGAAAAAAAGAGACATAGAATTAAGCACCATAGGCTTAGTTGATAGTACTAATTCACTAAATTGAATAAAAAAAAATCTAAATTATTCACCACTACCGGTTTTTATTACTATGAGTTCTTCTAGACACAATAAAGACTGCATGCATATACTAATACTACATGTTGAGTCTATTATAGGGTCTTCCCAGCACTACGTTTGACTTGTTGGCACGTTTTTTACCTGGCATGCAAAAATACTACTGCATGATAGCTTACTGTTTTCATGAAGTGACTCAGTGGCAATGCAATAAACAATTCTAGCAATTGCGGGGCTTGTTATACATATTATAAGGAAAGTGAACCGTATCAGCTTGTAAGAACATTGATCTATCTATATTCACGATTATTGACGGGCAGATATCTACACTGGCCTTTTACATGCCATACAAAAAAAAATTGCATACGTAAATGTATGCAAGAAAACAAGACGAAACAAACAATCTTGTCGGCTACGCTGCTTCTTTGTACATGGGTATAAAGCAAAAAGGACGGTAGGCTGCTGGATAGCTACTGTTTGTAGAATGTGAGTCTTCCACGGTGGCATGCAATAAGAATTCTAGAGGCAATGCAGGCTGTATTACTTTTTAGAAGGTGACTGTCAGATTTATACACATGATCTATCTACATTTGCAACGATTATTGACAGCTCTGAAATTATCTTACACTGTTTATCTCGGCATACAAAAATAAGTTGCAATGTAAATGCATGCAGAGAACAAGACGAAACAACAAAAGCTTATCGACGCTTGCATCCATGTACATGCATGCGTAAAGCAAAAAAGGCTGCAGGGAGAAACTTCTCTTGACTTCTCTATAGATGCAGTCATGCAAAACTGGAGGCGCAGCTGTTTACTAAACATGTAGCATGCATTTAATTCCTCGATGGATTTCGTGTAACGTCTGTTGTTCGTTCAAAAACAGACTTAGCCTGTGCCCTTTTTCTTTTTTTCTCAGCTTAATTTAAAGTTCACATATTGAGTTTTACATGTTTTGATAATATTTACAAAGAAAGGTGACACAAGTACTATAGTAATCGAGTTCAGCATTACATCTTTTTGGAAGCACATACATAATACATCTAACAACCTTACAAGCTAGGAGTAATTTGTCCTCAAACAAACAAGCAAAACAAATGTATAGCTATTCTGTTTTGATTTATCAAGAACTATATTGCTCATTCACTCTTACTTTAAACCTTGGCAGAAGCTGCCCTCTAAAGCACATACTTCTGTATTTAATTCATTAATTCTCAGTGATGATTTATCTATTTCTCCTTCTTACTCGGTCATCTTATAATCTAGCTCTCTTGCACTTGGCTATCTTTTTCTCCAGTTCACAGTTCTCTGCAAGTAACTTCAGTACGGTTTGTTGCAAAACACAAGAAATCATCTCTCAAGCTCATCTCTACCTTCAACAACTTTCCTTGCATATTTTAGTAACCTCCATGACTTCTTTTCCACAACTTCAAATCATGTGGTTGTACTATGATGCTTACAAGGCCACATTTCTCTAGCCTTCGAACGCCTCACGAGCCCCTTTTCTCATAGCTCTTCTTGAGAGGATGATGAGGTTCCTATGAATTGGTCGTGGACCCGAACCCTTTAGACACCCAGTTATACAAGATCGACTTCAATACACGAATGGAAGATCGATCTTCCTTTTACCATGTGTCACGTGGTTTCTCAAGTCCAAGATGATTGACGGATTTTCATTAGACATCTTCACATAGTTTAAACTTGAGCCATGGTGAAATCCTCATAAAATTGTTTGAAAGCTTAAATGAATTGATAAACCATTAATTAAACCCCATGATATAGGCAAAAGATACTAATTAATTTTGGATAATTAATTTCCTTCCTTTCTAGCATAGAGGTGAGCATTAAAAGGGGAGAAATGCACACATCATATGGATTATTAACATGCAGTTGCTTAAATAACAGTACTAATGGTTATGAACATGACCTGCTCGCTGTTGACCTTGGCTTACATGTAGATTGCGGGGGTAACTCTCTTGCTCCTTGGATATCAAGTTATGCCCTTTTTATGAGCCCTGGTCGGTGACGCGTGAATCTTCGGCACGAAACGCCTTCCCGGGCCCGCATTCCTGCACAAGTGGCCGGGCGCTACGGCCGTTTCCCGCTAACTGGCCGAGGGGCCCGAGCACTGCCCGGGTCCGGATGCACCTCTCCCGGGCGCGCCGCGACGCCCAGCTCGCATTCCAATCAGGACCCAGTATAAGCTAATTTTAGTTCCCGGGGCACATTACTGGGATATTCCCGATCTCGGTCTCGACCCCCCGGCCTCAACCACAAGGCTCGGGTCCCGGCGTGTGGCGTATCTGCACCACCAACAAATCCATCCAGTTTCATATGGTTGAAACCACTCCCAGAAACACGGTATGAAAAACTTAGGAAGAATTAGCAACATTGTCCCAGGTAGTACCCTCCCAACGACAATGTAATGAAATTCTCTGGACAGGACAGGGAGGTTGAAATACGTACGAAGTGTCCACACGTTTTTAAAGCGACCGGGCGGCATGCGGGTGGAACAGAGGTAAACAGAGAGAGAGGACTCTCGAGAGAGGATGGAGGAGAAGAGTGAAGAACGCACGAGGGCTGGAGGAGGAAGAAGACGACCACGGTATGACAGGTGCGGTGCGGCAGAAGCAATCACCGTTCGCGTAGCGGAGGCACTAGTAGGGCCGCTAGCGGGCGACCACGTGTGCTCGAGGGTGGGCTCTGGCGCCCAGCCTGGTGTGTGGGTGTGCGAAAGCCCGGGGCGCCTAGGGTCGCGCTTCGGCTGCGCGGGCTGCGAGCATCGGGCTGCGGGCGCCGCTCGTATCGGGGCGTGTATCGCTGGCCCCCCCCCCCCCTCCCACCCCCATGGCGCGAACACTCGCTAGCGAAGTGCTCAGGGGATAGGAGCCACGCCTTCTGCGCAGGGCCTCCTGCATATGTCCAATCAGTTGATTTGTTATCTACCGTTTGATTTGAATATACGGTTTTCGATGCAACTGCTGACGCTAGCCATCCAGCAAGCCGCGTATCCTCACAAGCTTACCTGTGTATATGTAGCCTATTGCTTGAATTGGACCTAGCACTGGCATGCATGGTACAGCAACAAGCAAGAGTTGACTTCTAAAATGTTGATGCCTCAGGCTCTGCCACAGTCGTTGTATGTGTGATGATATGGACTCAAGAAAATAAGCCTTGGTCTGATGTGGTTCCACTGCATGCATGTAGTGCCGCAGTTGGACTGTCGGTTTATGGTTAAATTTCTGAAAAAAATTTTCAAAAAATTAAGTTCATGGTTACAACGTATTCTTGTTTTCATTTCATAATAATAAAATTAATAACCCATAAAATTTTTTTGTAAGAGAAATGATCAAAACATTATTATAGAAAAGTGGAAAATAGATTCTTTCTGTGACGGAGAGTAAAAGAGGGGTGAGAGGGCCTGATTATCTTTATCCATTCTGCATTGATTCTTGCTCCATGCTTTATCGCACTTGTACCTGTCAATTAGCACAAAAAAAGTGATAGGCATTCATATGACAGCTATTGTAGCATGGTCACTGCCACTATTACCGACTCTACCCTTCAACCATATGAATAAAGTCCTGTCCTTTCTATTACACATAGGCATTGGCATGCCATGCATGAAGGGCAGTCCTTGCCCTATTTATATAGAACCAACTTTCTCACCATGCTTCTCACTCCATGTGACCATATTGCTTCAGGTTAACGTAGCACATCATAGGTAAGTTATCTTGGATTTAAATCTTGCCATGGCTTCAATAGGCCAATACATAGGGTGAATGTGTATTATTACATGTCTTTTCAATTGTCGTCATGAAGAGTGTTTAATGATATCCTTCATTGAAGATTTATATTTAGTCTTTTATAATCATTTTTACCCTCTCTGTATGTTTACAATTGAAGTTTTCAGGGAGTTCTACATTGCTAGTGTTTTGAGATTACCTGTGGTGTCCCCGTGTCTTTTCATAACTAAGTTATTAATGGAATGGATTGAACCAACGTCCTTACGTTACTTCTCGCTGTATGTTTAATAGGAAAGATGACATCACCTGGCAATAGCAAGCGCCATGACAAGGCAAAAAATGTATTGAGAATCATCCAAGCCCGCTCAACGACAACAATCAACCATGATCTTGCATCCAGTTATTTATTTTTAAGGCCCATATGACTAGCAACTAATTAGTAACATTTAGTGTATAGGTATCATTCATTTGCCTGTCCAGCTGCGTGCACATGAATTGGACCCTGACTTATTATGTTAGATAAAATTAATTAGTAAGACCATAATTAAACGTACATAATGAAGCTTTGTAGCGGCGCCTAACACATTTATGTTCTTGAAGGAAATTCCAGGTCCTGGTAGTGCATTATTTAAAATAATCATTCTGCTATTTAGTTCCTCAAACTATTGGCGCTGAATACATCTACCTACTGTATTTCCCTGTTTTGTTTATTTAGTGAGCCCTAGGGTCATTTACATTTCACGTAAAGACCTCCTGAGGCAAATTACTAGCAACTAGGATGCAGTTAGTCGCATGAGGGGAATAGTGAAGTTAGGGAGAAGCATTCAAAGCCGTAGCCTGCTAGAAGTGGGAGTTTCCTTTCCACCGAACAAATTGGGCATGTAGAAGGAAAGGTTTGCGGAGCTCCTTGCACAATGTTTCCGATGCTGAGGGAAAGTGTCTGTGAAAAAAGAATATTTCATTGCATCAAATCCACATGAATGTATAAATGTTTAATGATTCTGTGAACTATGCTGCCTTGAAAGAAACAATGACACTCTGCTCCGGCATTATACCGATAGTGGTTGCGGAAATTCTCCATATTAGATATCTCAGCTGCTTCTTCTCAAAAAAACCGGCTCTCTGATACCACAAAGATCTTTTGAGACAACTGAGTGAATTTGTAAAAGTTATGGTGATATACTCCCTTCTGGCAGTATCTCAGTATCCACCACCAACGATCCATCCAGTTTTTTTTTTCATATTTTGTTGGAAAAACCACTCCAGAGACACGGTTTGAAAAGCTTGCAGAGAATTAGCCAACATCATTCAGGAGTACACTGCTAACGACAACGTAATGTTAACATTATCTGTACATCCTTCAGTTGGAGGATAGTTTTCTTATTGTCTACAACTTGACTTTATGCAAAAGAAAAAAATGAAAGCATCATTTTTTTATAAGGGATTATCTTCTCAGGACCGCAGATCGCTGTGCTCTCTGGAAAATGTGTCTGCTGGAACATTCATTTCTGATGTAATGGATGTTCGTAGTATCGCGGCCCGGTTCGATAATAGCACATGCACTGATTCCTTATAGGAGGAAATTCTTTATTCCTTCGAAGAGCATGTGAAGGTGACCATATATCCCTGTATTACTCTCTTCTATTTGATATTCTTGTACTACTGTGATTTATTACCCATCCACTAGTGTATAATATGTTATAATCTCATTTCGAAGCCTTATGAAAGAGAAAAATGGTGGTCACAGGAAATGGGCATATCTGCTTATCATGTTTTGTAATGATTATGTGCTTCAGCAGGAATAAGTATTCTGCATCATAATAGCTGCTGCTAAAATAATGAAATTTAGCCTGTCAAAGAGGGACAAAATAAATTTACTAATGTGTCAGAGCCATCAGCACTACCTCTGGGCGGCACACTTTAATTTGAAACATGGTCTCAGATGATTAATGATTTTTGAGTAAAAATATTAATTTTTGTGGGGCGCTGGATGGGTATTTAAAGTTTGGGAAAACTGGTGATCCAAATTTTTGAGGGCCGGCGAGATTTCCTCATCGTTCATGCCCGAGGGCGGCCACTCTCTCCGTCGGACCGGACCCGAGGTGGTGTCCGAAGGGACTGCCGTCTTCCTTGGACGCCTCATCGGTTCACTCCAGGTGCTCGCCCCGCCGAAAACCTGCCACCCCCCCCCAGCTTCGGCCTGCCAATGCGATCGACCGCGCTCGAACGCCTGGCCACCGCTGCAGCGGCCTCCGCCCCGGCTGACAGATGCGCCCGGGATCGGTGGTCGGGCGGAACGGGCGGCCCCGGGAGATATCCCAACGATTGTGCCCCTGCAATCCGATCTGCTGGAGACTCTACGATTCCGGGCGCGGGGGGCGAGACCAGGCCCGGGAGTAGCCTGCGGCGACCCTGGGGTAAACTGTCTCAGCAACGGCCCCGGGATGCGACCCGGCTGATACAGTCATCCCGGTCGTCGGGGCCGAGCATGGTCCCGGACCTCGGATAGACCTGGTGGCTGAGACCCTAGGCAGTCCGGGAATGTCCCAGTAATATCCGCAGCCCGGGAACGCAGCCCGGAGTGGAAATGTGGGGCCCGGTACTGGGCGAGACTCGAGACCCACATTCTGGGGAGCCCGAACCCGGACAGCCTCGCCAAAGCAAGTGCGACTGGGGACACGCGGCTGCTGGCCCTCTCTGTCGGTGGCGCCGGGAATCCCGGCGTTCCCGGGCACGGCCCCGAAAAAAAAAAAACCAACAAACAAACAACAGCAGCAGACACTATACAATAACCAAAGGTACGAAAATGTGACATGATTATATACATAGAATGGGCTACTATGCGGCATGACGCACGGCGCCATCCGTGCGGCACGCCCCGGGCCGTCGGATCGCGCGATCGTCACGGGTCCTGGCATCTCCGCGCCCCGGCCGGACCGACTTGTGCGTCCCCGATCCGGGGGGCGCGACCCGGGGCCGGGAATGCCCGGACCATCGATCGCGCCCGACTCCGACGGACCCGGGGCGTGCCGCACGGAGGGCGCCGTGCGCATGCCGCATAGTAGGCCCATCTCATCTACATATACAAATGTTTTTCTGGACAGAACAGGTGAAGTTCAAAAGCGCGAGCACGTGCGGAGGCCCCGGGACGTCGTCACGCCGGCCAGGGAGATCACTCATCTTCTTCGAACTCGTCCGGGCCCCGACCCCTCGACATGCTCCTCCCGAGTCGAAGACCGCCAGCTACTGTCGCCGCCGGGTCGGCCACGGGCCTCCGCGCCTCCTCTTCTCCTTCTGTGGGAACCCCTCAGCACCTCCGGGGCCAGGAAGAACTCCGCGTCCCGCGCCCATAGTTAGCACCGAGGATGTACTCCGCCACCCGCGCGCGAGCTCTTCTCCCTTCCTTCACCAGGACCTCCTGAATCCGCTGGGGGAGTGAGTCTAGAATGTGGCAGCAGCATCGTCGAGCTCCAACCACCTCGTCGCCAATCCCGGTGGCCCTCCCCTTTTCCGCGGAGAAGCCCATACGCCGACGCGGCGGAACATCCTCGGATCCTGGCTGTACTGCCTCAGGCAGCCTGCGACCTCGGCGCTCGTTTTCCTTCCAGAGGGGCGAGGGGCTATTTTGACCGTGAGGCAGCTGTCTTCCACCCTGGCCAGCTTCTCGGTCAAGCCCCAGCACTCATCGTGTCGGGGAGCCACTTGATACAGCCCGGAAGCGGCCCTGCGCGCCGCCAAGGCCTCGGTGTTCGCACGCTCCGGAAGCCTCGGTGTCCCGCTCCATCTCCGCCAGCCGGATCGGGGGCCTCCACCGCCACTCGCGGGTCCGGTCCGGTTGGCCGAGAGCCTCGGCCTTGCTGTCGACGTCGGCAGCCAGCAGGCATTCATTTCTGCACCGCCCTGCGCTGGTGTCGGCCTCCGTGCTCCTCAAGATCCCGTTTTCCCAGGACACCAGTCCTCTCTGTCTCGCCGAGAGACGGCGCATGCAGTCCTGGGCGCATGCGCTGAAAAAGTTGGCGGCTTGCTCCTCGCGGGTACCATCGCGGGCTCTCTCGCGCGCGCTGATCTAAGCTCCCGGGCCCGAGCCCGGCCTCTGGCTTGAGCCGCTCTTCCCGAGGATATTCCTTCTCCCGCGCCTCCATCTCGGAACGGGCGACGGGAACCTCATCAGGCGGCAGACTTGGCGGCGGCCTTCCAATTGTTACAGCCCGCATTTCCGCCGCCTCAATGTCCAGCCACCGAGTCGCCAGGAAGATCTCGGTGGCGACTGTACAGGCGGTGAGTTGCTGCATCACCATCGCGATCGCCACCCGCCCGTTCTCAGTTCCGCCGGACCCGGGCAGACTCCCGCCGTTCCCGACAGCTGCCGCTCCACTTGGCCAGCGCAATCGCCATCTGCTCCAGCGCGGAGTCTGCCCGCTCCCGCCTGTTCGCGCCCCCTCCTGTTCGCCGAAGCGTTGCTTGTTCGCGCCCCCTCCTGTTCGCCGGGCAGCAAAAAGCACCAGGGCCCGCTCCCCGTCGCGGGCGGAGACCGCTGGGCGCCCTGGCATCTCCCTCTTTCTTCCGCAACGGCCCGCTCTGGTGTGGCCGCCGCTGCTCCATGCTTACTGCCAGCTCGTGGAGGCGGGGGCGATAGCGGACGTGGCGGCACTATCCGCGCGCCCTCGGTGCTGCCTGCTTCTGCCGGGTCCGCGGCGCCATTGTCGGCCCTGATACCTTCTAATAAAAAACCAAAACCAGACGATAAGACCTAGCTGCAAGAAACGCAAGAAACAAATGTAGCCGGAGAAGAGCTGACATGGGATCGAGCACTTACCTCGCCTCGCGCCCTTGAGCTCCATGGGCCTGGGCCAAAAGAGGCCGGGTGCCGCCGGCGAGCTCCGTCTTCCCCGGCGACGCGCCCGGCGCATGCCGCTTGGGCTTCTGGCGCTCCCGGTGCCGGCTCAACATCACCCCCCTAGATGCCGGCGGGGGGTCTCGCCTTCCTCCCCTCAGGACCATCGCCGGCCTAGGTCCCGGAGGACCCCGGTTGTCGGCCGCGGCTCCAGAGGACAGGACCCAAGCGCGCTCGCCACGCGCCGCGATACAGTGCGTTGCCGAAGCGGTGCCGGTCCGCCCGGGGTCCGCGCGGCTCGGGAAGGATAGCGGTATCGGGCGACGCCCCAGGGCGATGTCTTCGTCTTCTTGGCCGCCGACAATTCCCGGATCGGGCCCTGCCCGGCCGCTTCCCCTCCTGACAAATACCGGTTCCTCGGCCGGCACATCCTCACCTCCGAGGCGTCGAGGCCTCGACGATCGTAGGGTGGTCCGTGAGACGACAAATCCCCACGGGTCGAATCGCGGGAGATCCTTTCTGGATCTTCGTCCGCCGCGTAGATCAGCGCCAGAGAGCGGCGTGACAGCCATCCGGGACGCGCGCGTCCGCCGCACCTCCGCTACCTTCCACGCCACCGCCCATCAACAGGCCTACCGCCTCTATTCAGTCGTCGTCGGGTGTGGTCCTGGTGATGCCCTCTTTGGGCCCGAGAGTATAACAACAGGCCCGGGACCTCCTGTTGAGCGGCGCAGTGTCGTCGCTGAGGAAGTCGCCGACGACCATATACGCATTTAGCCGGCCGTCACCAGGCCGGCGCGATGCGCGTTATCACGGCGCTAGCCGTGCGTCTTCCGAGCGCCGACTTGTCAGCTCTTCACCTTCTGGAGCCGGCGCGGTCGGGAACAGGAGCCGGTCGTTCGTCGGAAGCGATCGTCCACGTCACGGCGTCATGAGACCCAATATCTGGCGCCACAAGTCCCACTTGTTCCTCAGCGCTATTGGGATAAGCTTGACCGGGACGGCCATGGAAGTACACACAGCCTACCCGTTCCGGCAGCTCGGTGCCTTTGTTCTTCGGCGCGCCCTCAATGTGAAGTAGCGGCGGAACAGGTCCACCGACGGCATGACGCCCACTGAACATCTCGCACAAATGTGCGAAATCCCACACCCATCACGGCGTTGGGGTGTCAGGTGCAGGCTCATGCACGTGGTTACAACTCCAGCACCTGGAGGGAAAAAAATCGTCCGTGAGAACGGGGAACTAACCCAGCCGACGGCATAGTCAACAAAAGCTACACCGCTTCGTTGGGCTCCATCCGGCGCCCGGCTTCGACTCGCCGGGGCGCACCCATTGATCGCCGCCCTCCACTGTGTGCCGGCCGGCATCATCTCATCCCCGCTCCGCTCGGCGTCATCGTTCACGCGTTGACGGCGGGATCGCACCGCCGACAGCGACTTTTCGCTCCACAGCCGGCGCGAGGCATCGCAGAATGCAGCAACGGTTGAGTGGATGGAGGAAGAAGAAAGTGAGGTGAAGTGTGCAGCGAACAGGGGCTCGGGCTCTGAGCGCATAATAATAACAGGCGGTGCACGGACTCAGATTTGGCGTGGGAGAAGCCAGCCGCTGCCAGCTGCGTTCTATAGCTTCGGAAACCCCCGTGGAGCACCGCTACAAATCCCCCGTTACGCCTCGATTCGCGAGCCGTCGGTGGGGGATCCCATTCTCATCTCAGGCGATCATGGCTGATGGTCGCCCCCATGTCTCTCCAGTCAAATCAGGTGGACTCATTTTCTCTCCTGTCAAATCAGGTGGACCCGATATCTTTCGTTTCCCAAGACGCGGACTTCTCGAGGTCTGAAGACTCTCGGAGGACTCTCAGAAGCTCTAAAAAAAAGGCTCTAGCAGAAGGATTCGAGGGGCGCTGCGCCTTGTCGGTTCTTTTCTCTCTAGCTATTCTCGGAAGCTTTGAGGCTCTAGCTACATACAGGAGTAAGGTATTACGTTTCCGCACGGTCCGAACCTGTCTACTCCTTCTGCTCCCCTGCGTTCCATCGATCCAACGCCGCAAACCGTCCTTGACAACTCCCTTGACCGAACCTCAAAAGGAGTCTTCAGACTCCTCGCGGTTGAGTTGCCATCCTCGACAGAATACCTATAATTGTTTGGCTAAAGATGGTTGCTGACCCTAAAATTTATATCTAACCTTGCTGACTAACATCGACTAAATTATTTTACTTCCTCAGTTTTCCCTCATTGTATTGAAAATTAATTATGTGCCTTGTTCAGTTCGTTTTCTCATCTATGATGAGAGTGTTCGGTCTGTTTTCTAGTTAGTCTGCTTTGCAAGGCTAGCATCTTCTTTAATTATTCATAATATTTCATATGGTATTTGAAGGGTAAATTATGTTTCAATCGATAGTACACCTTCCAGAACTCAAAAAGAAAGCACTCACGCTGGACGAGCATGCTATTCTTACAACAGGTATTTTTAGTCTTGCTTTTTTGGCTTATATCACATTTTATTTTTTCCGTGGTGCGAGATTTTGGCGAGTATCGACCAATAGCCATCCATGTCCAATTATACTCTGCTATTGATGAATTCTTAAATCTACTTATCCAAACCTCACACATATCATATTCCAATCCTGGCAAGCCTAAGGGAAAGGGCTATTATTGCTCCAAAACACCACCAAGGTCACCACGCCATCCCCTCCTCCGCCTATACAACCAGCCCCCAGGGCGCCCTTCTTGCCACACCTCTCATCCCAGCTGCCCGCTGTTCACTCCGCCAAGGTCCACCATGCCACCCACTTTCCTCCTCACCCGCATTTGCTCACCGTTGCTTCAGCCGAACCGAGGTAAAAAAAAGAAGTGGTCATAGCAAAGCCAGGACCCTGTATGTGGCAGGCAGTCTCCCTTCTTTTTCCCTCTTTCTGCTCTCTATGACCGTCAGGCTGCACTCGTCAAGCTGGCCGACCCCGCCCTCACTCTGTCAACACCAACAGCCAAGACCACAGCCTCCATCCTCCTTTCCTTTCACCAACATGAGGGCCCTTTCCCCAACTCTACTTCTTCTTCGACCCAGGCCTAAGCAAGGCCAACCAGCGGACCAAAAGTCCCACATTCCGCTCCTCCAATGGCAAAACACAACAAAATAGGAGACGAATAGGATACAATTCCTACTCCTTTACCCAACAACCTCTTAACCACATAAAGTCCACCTAGTTCCCTCTATGCCTTAGCCCAGCGACCATTCCAAAGGGAAAGGTCTGTCTTAGCTCCCCACATCATTCAAAAAGTCTAGTCTTCTTCCCTCAGGTCCAGCAACCAATAAGAAGTCCGCTCTATCTCCTTTACCCCTTTTAAGCCCAGCAGCCACCTCCTAATAAAGTCGTTTCCCCTTGCTTACCACCCCTTACTCTCGACATGGTAACTCTTTTTAAATACAGGTCCACATTACGCCCCTTTGGTCAGTCCCAAGACCCCTTAATTTACAAAGGTCTGCTTCTCCTCCCTGACATGCCGAGACCATAACGACCCTTCATAATTCATCCCACCTTCCTTCCTGCGATTCAAGGAAAAGTCAAACCCCATCCACTCGCTCCGCTCAACACCATTACCTATAAATAAACTCCACTCTACCTCCCTAGCCCCCTAGTCAGTCTCTCAATCAATTCCGGCGTCAGACTTAATTCCTTTCCTTAACACCCAGAAAATGCCAGGATCATATCTTCGTCAACTGTAGGCCCGATTCCCTCCGTTCAGATTCCTTACCCTTCCTAAATGAAGTATCTATCTATTGGCACTATTAGTTAACCTATAATCTTGTGTCTTGATTCCTCTTTTGTAATTACACGATGAGGGTTGAGTTTCTCTTTTGGTCTGCGTTGTGGCCCTAAATTTCCAGATGATCTTGTCGAAGACTTGAATTATTAGAAGATTACTTGTCAGTCTGAATCAGAAAATTCTAGGGCGGTTGCCCATCCTCAAGCAAGCAAAAATTTTCCCTTGGGTTGTTCCCATCCTCAGCCAAGCAGACATTTACAGCTAGGCCTAACTCAACCTGATCGACTTGAGCCGGTAATGACCAGTCTTCTCAACGTGCCCCTGCAGAAATACCCAGATCAAGGCACCGTACCAACTTAGGGGGCACCAACTATAGGACACTGGCATGATCGTACATAGCAGAGTCAGAGGATCCCGAAAGATCAGGAAGGTTCTCTCAGTTGCGCGTTGTCCTAAATTTCCTGATGATCTTCTCAAACTTGGATTATTAAAAGATTACTTGTCAGTTGGGATCAGAAATTTCTGGATGGTTGCCCATCCTCAGCCAAGCAAAAATTTCTACCTTTTAGTCGCCCCATCCTTAGCCAAGCAGAGACTTACAGCTGGGCCTAACTCAACCTGATTCCACTTGAACCGGTAATTGAACCAGTCTTCTCAACGCGATCCTCAGAAATACCCTGATCAAGCACGTACCAAGTTAGGCACCGACTATGGACAATGACATGGATCGTACATAGCAAGTCAAAGATCGCGAAAGATCAGGAGTCCCTTTCCCAACAATGTTAGAGCACACCGACGGATAAGGTACAGAAGCTACTGTAAGAGTGTTCTAGAACACGAATACCGACCACTCGAGACTAAGCCATCTAAAGGATACTCTAATTCTGGGCCTTGATAAGGAGAGGAAAGCCCTAGAACAGTATGTAAATCACCACGCAGGCCAGACCAATAAGAGACTTTTCAAAGACTGTATTAGAAAAAACTGCAACAACCAGATGAAGACACAACCCTAGCACAATCTCATGAGAAAATCTAAAGGAGGTAGCCTACCGCCTGTTATCTCGAGATAGACGATCATGGATTTCGAAGGTCTTGCAGACACGAAGAAAGGGTCCAACAACACCTTGGGACAAGGCATTCTGCAAAGACCTAGGGAAAAGCGATGACTAAGAAAAGTGGTAGCACCAACCAACCTCGGAAGTCCCCCTGTACTGGTCCACTACCAGTACATGGAGCAGGGTTTCAACTGCAAAAAGGCACAAGCACTGAAGATGCTGAACCAACAAAGGAACCACTGAAAATGGTGCCTATAAAAGGAAGTGAAAACGACCCCATAAAGCACCCGTTTCGGACTAAGCCTCTGCCACTAAAAGCTCAACCCTTTCTAGCCAACCAAAAAACCATAACCATGTAACCCCGCTACCACGCAACCCGAGGGCATGGCTGAGGACAAGCTCAATGGGTATGCCCAGCAATGGAATTCCTCTGTCGGCAGTTAGGCTACACCGAGAACCAGTATTTTGTAATGAGCAGGTCGTTCAGATCCCTAAAAGCTGGAAGGTAACAGTTACCTCCATCTTCCGGGAGACGAAGTAATCACCTCCAAACCTTCATCCCCAGAAAACCCTTGAAGCTGCCACTCGAGACGTGTTCCACGAGGCGCTCCAACGATTTTGCAAGATCTGTGCTCCCTTGGGAGTAGCCAACCATTTTGGTATGCATCCCTACGCGGGAAGATGATAGCCGGTGCCACCTCCACCCCACTGAACAGCCGAAGGAAGCAGATGTTGTCCTTCTCTCCAAACTAGCCTACACCACCGAGAACGCCTAGCGCAGCAAGCCTCAAGAGCTGCATGAGCTTCGGGTACCATATGCTGATCTAGAGGCCCGTTATCAGCACCTAGCCCACGAACACCTACCGCCCGCCGCCCTACTCCTGGAAGCAAATTACTGCTCGTGTATGTCCATCGGGGGGTTACCCTGTGTCCCCAAAGAAACCGTGCCGGAAATTGAACCCGCACACCCCACCCATCTCCATAAGAAAGGGTTATAAATGTAAGCTTTTGTTCACCATCGCCTTCCAAGCAAAGGCAATTTTCCTTTCGTACCAGTGATGTAATACCCTGTGCTACCTGTCAGGAAGAATGGAATGTGAACGATGCAACCTTTTGCGTGCTCTTAACTCTATGGCTTTAGAAAAGCATTGGCTATGCTCATGCTTAGCCCAAAGTGGCCCATTGGTAGTAGGAACTCATTCATCAGGTTTTATGCTGACTTTAAGACAGGCGACCATCGCACCTATTAAAATGGCAATCTCAAAATACCCAGAAGGCTAGGAAAAAATAAAGGACTTAGACATATTAGGAAAAAACAACAGTTCCCGTCAAAAGATATCCAAGCACCAATCAAAACCATAATGGTCCATGCTCAAAACCGACGGAATTGAAAGAACCTAAGCACATTTGGGAACTGACAGTTTCTTAATCAGCAACCAAATAAGCCAAGGACCTCTATACTCAAAAGCACTCGAAGCTAAAGATTAAAGCTGGGACCATAAAAGTCGATACATAGGGAATACAACGCCGAGCATCTAGCAGCCACCCTATCAACCGCCTACCCTAGCATCGCTTGTAGGATGGAAAGGAAAACGATGGTGCCAACACAATGAGGATGCAAATCGCCATGCACAGGTGGTCCGACTGGCCGTCCTGCGGTGGATCAGAGTACCACCCTAAGAACTGGATCACTGGGCGCGCCACACGGCTAAGACGGCACAGATGGCCGGCACAAACAAGACGTAAGCCTGACCACACCCACACCGAGCGCAAACAAACAACCCCCGACCACAAGCCTCCTCCTTGGCTGAAACACTTCGGTGCCGCTGTCGCTACACCTCCGCCTCCGGCAACCTCGCTTGCTACCCGACCGACCGAAGCTCCGTGCTCCGCCTGCCCCAGACGCCGGCAAGAGGAACCTTTGCCAACACCCTCCTGCTCCGCACCACCTCCAGTGCCAAGGCTACCAGCACCTTGCTCGCCGCCATTGCCGCCGCCACTATTACCGAACCCCAACTCCATTTTCCCCTCCTCACTTTGAGCTACACCACGTCCACTCACCCTCCACTTGCCACACCACTCCCACCCTAGCCAAAAAAAGAAGCAAAGAAGGCCCATAAATAGAAACAGGCTCGATGACACAGGTACACGGGTACACAAAGCAGCAAAAGGTATGTTGGCAGACCCAAATAGAAGCTAGACAACCCTAATACCCCAGGAAATACCATGGCTCGCAAGCGCTGGTCATAACAAAAGGATACTGAGTGTGGTACAGGATACCGCTGTAGTATGGTCAAACACAGCACACTGATTTAATATTTAAAATAGCTCTACAAAAAATATTAGGATAAACTTGGTTTAGTATATAAAGCCGCACCGTTTTTGCGGGAGCAAATCCTCTGACGTCACGTGGAGCGACTTATCTCGGCAGTCGCGGCATCTGTGCCGTCAGCTTGTCATCCAAGGGCGACCTCACCAATTATACAGCTAACAGTGATGAGGACATCACTCCTTTGGATGCACCCGCTGATCCTCCAACCGTTATGCAAGGTCCAATGACCCGAGCTCGAATGCGACAATTAAATCTAGAGGTGAGCTCGTTCTTAAGCGATCCTTTTCATAGTTTTGAGAATAGATTGCTACCTGACGGAAGATCGGGACCCCGTCCCTCATCAAGTGGTATCAGAGCTTCAGGTATACCGTCAGGTTTGCAACTTACCCATAGTTGAGTGTTTTGCCTTCGTCCCATAGTCCACCGCCATACTTGTTTTTCCTGTCCTACAACCATCCGCGCCATAGCCTTTGCATTTGTCAGTCGCAGAGTCCGTCGTGTTGAGTTTGTGTCCTAGGTCGAGGTCTTGTTGCTGGTTAGATTGTGTTTGAGTCCAGTTCGTTTGTTTTCCCCCACCGTTCTATCAAACCCTAGCCACAATCGCCAACTTTCCGCACTTTCTGTCCGTTTTGTCCTCTAATTCGGAGTCCGTTCGTAAAACAGGCATAACTTTCGCATACGAACTCCGTTTTCAGCAAACCATATATGTTTCGGAATCAGAAAAAATTTCGCATCCGTCTCTCCCCCCCTTTGGCGGGTTCGGCGATTTTATTTTGCCGTAAAACAGCCTGGAAGATCGTCTTTCCGAGCCCGCAAGCTTTTCTCAATTTTGGGCGCATCTTCTGAAAAATTCCACAGGCCACGCCTTTCACTTGTTTGAGCTCAAATTTTCTGTGGTTACTTCCTGTGTGCTCCTAAGGCTAAAAGAAAGATCAAAAAAATAAAAAGAAAAAGTCAAATTTTCCCAAAAAAACAAAGACAGCCAAAAAAGAGAAAAAAAGAGAGGGGCAAAAGAGGAACAATATTTAGAGGAGCACATAGAGAACACCAAGTTGAGCTGTGTTAGCGTGTGCTGTCTTGTGCCTTGTTTCTGGTACTTTTGCTGCTCATCATCCTTATTTTCCACCACCTTGTTTGTCACACACCTGTACTTGAACACCTTTAGGCCAGCAACGAGAACAGGTACTCGGGACTATAATTCAGCATTGCTATCTGTTACTGGCTTGTGTGCCACAAATACATATTTTTCTCTTTGTGTGCCTTCCAAGCTCCACATATTCTTCAGATCAGTACAGAAAAGATCCTTGCAACCTCGGTGCCACTGCCTTACAGGTATCACGAACCAGCCGCCGGTTGTACCATCCACTGCTTGCGTTGGTAAGAACTTGGTAAGACCTCGGTAAGACGTGAGTGAGGGTGTGATTCCACACGACCATAAATAGTTGATAGGGGTTTTATTTCATAACTAACCATGCCAAACGACGAGCCTGCTTTGAAAAGTGACTTGCAGGACCTGAAGGAGCAGATGCTAGCGGAGGTGGCCAAGCTAACGGATGTAGTCAGAACGGCCATGAAGGATGTCGCCCATTCGCTTGAGAGCGTGGACAGGCGAGTGTCCACATTGACCGGGAAGGTTCAACAGCTTGAGGCCAACCATCCAGCTACCAACGATGACAACAAGGACGAGAATGACGACGTGATCCTCGACGAGGGTGTTGTCTACGGTGACGATGGTCTAGTTGATGCGAGGGCGACACGCGAGAACACTCTGCGTCAAAGACTTCACCGCAATCGCACAGGTATGGGAGGTAATCAGCGTAATCGTGGTAATGTTAATAATGATGATCCTTATGCGAAAATAAAATTTACCATACCATCCTTTTATGGAAAATATGATGCTGAGGAATATCTTGATTGGGAGATGACAGTAGAACAAAAATTTGCTTCCCACCTTGTACCTGATCAACATAAGGTTAGACAAGCTACTAGTGAATTTAAAGATTTTGCTATCATCTGGTGGCAAGAACTAGCTACTTTGCACCTACAACCTGAGTCATGGGATAGGCTCAAAGAAGCAATGCGTGATCGCTTTATTCCTCCTTCTTATAAACGTGATTTGCGTAAGAGATTGCAGCGCTTAGATCAGGGAAATATGTCTGTCCAGGAATATTATGCAGAGCTGCAAAAGGGCATGATACGTTGTGGGGTAGTAGAGGATCCAGAGGATAAAGTGTGTCGCTTTTATGGTGGATTGAGGCGTGAAATTCAGGATATTGTTGATTATAAAGAATTTACTACTACAACCGTTTGTTCCAGCTTGCTATGCTTGCAGAAAAGGAATTAAGGGCCGACAACAGCAACGGAGCCGGAGTAGCAACTTCAGCAGCTCCTTCACACCAAGACGACGACGCCGGCGCCGCCAACGAAACCACTCCCTTCGTCGAGTGCTCGTCTCCACCACCAGCGAGCACACGTCTTCAGCTCCTTCACCTTCGGCCGCCCGTACCATGGAATCTGGTAAGGCTCGTTTGCCGGAGCCGACCAAGAGTGCATCATCTGTGGCTTCCACCGGACGCTCTTCTTCCATTCAGTGCCACCGCTGCCATGGACTTGGTCACGTGCAGAAAGATTGTCCTAGCAAACGGGCATACATTGCTACAGAAGATGGAGGCTACATTAGCACTTCTGATGTAGAGGAAGATATTGTTGATGAAGCTACCTCGGACGATGATCATGGTGGAGATGGCCTTTCTTTGAGCATAGACGACGCAGGAAACCATCGAGCCATCATTGTACAGAGAGTTCTCAGTACACAGATGGAGGAAGCAGAAAAGCTGCAACGCCACAACTTGTTTCAGATTGTCTTCGTCATTAAAAATCGGCGTGCACGAGTCATCATTGACGGAGGAAGCTGCAACAACTTGGTGAGTTCTGATTTGGTCAAGAAGCTTCGATTGACCACGCGACCACATCCACATCCGTACCATATTCAGTGGCTCAACGACTCGGGTAAGGCAAAGGTAACACAAATAGCCCGGGTGTATTTTTCCCTTGGTACATACGCTGATTTTGTAGATTGTGATGTGGTACCGATGCAAGCTTGTTCTCTCTTGTTGGGTCGTCCATGGGAATTTGATAATGATGCTACACACCATGGTAGAAGTAATAAATATACACTTATGCATAAGGGACAAAAAATTACTTTGCTACCTATGACCCCTGCACAAATTGTACAAGCTGATAGAGAGAGAGTTGCTAGTGAAGCTAAACAAGTTGATGCTAAACCTGAAAAACAGCAAGTAATTAAATTAAAAAGTCCTGTTATGCTTGCCACTAAAACTGATCTTGCAAAGATTAATGATGTGTGCTATGCGTTGATATGCAAAGATGCTTTATTTTCCACTGATGCTATAGCTAGCACTTTGCCGCTTCCTGTCACTAACCTTTTGCAGGAATATAGTGACGTGTTTCCCACTGAGTTACCTCCAGGGCTTCCACCTATTTGAGGGATTGAGCACCAGATTGACTTGATTCCTGGAGCGAGTCTGCCAAATCGAGCTGCCTACAGAGCCAACCCCGAGGAGACTAAGGAGATTCAGCGCAAGTCAAGACTATTGGACCGCGGGTATGTACGTGAGAGCCTTAGCCCTTGTGCTGTTCCAGTTATTTTGGTTCCAAAAAAAGATGGCAGTTGGCGCATGTGTGTAGATTGTTAGAGCCATTAACAATATCACAATAAGGTCGTCATCCTATCCCTAGGCTAGATGACATGCTTGATGAGTTAAGTGGTTCTATAATTTTCTCTAAAGTGGACTTGAGGAGTGGATACCACCAGATAAGAATGAAATTAGGAGATGAATGGAAAATTGCTTTTAAACCAAGTTCGGTTTATATGAATGGTTAGTAATGCTTTTGGTTTAACTAATGCACCTAGCACTTTCATGCGTTTAATGAACGAGGTCTTAACGCCCTTTCATTGGAAATTTGTGGTGGTTTATTTTGATGATATCTTGATATACAGCAAATCTTTAATTGAACATCTTAATCATCTACGTGCTGTTTTTTGATGCTTTGCGTGCTGCACGTTTATTTGGTAACCTCGAGAAGTGCACTTTTTGCACGAACGAGTATCGTTTCTTGGCTATGTTGTGACCTCGCAGGGAATTGAGGTAGATGAAGCCAAGGTGCACGCTATACAGAGCTGGCCAACGCCCACCACCGTGACACAAGTGCGTAGCTTTCATGGACTTGCAGGATTTTTACGCCGCTTTGTGAAGGATTTCAGCACCATTGCAGCCCATTGAATGAGTTGACAAAGAAGGGCGTTGCGTTTCATTGGGGAGAAGAACAAGAGGCGTCTTTTACTCTCTTGAAGTACAAGCTTACTCACGCGCCATTGCTACAACTTCCTGATTTTGGTAAGACTTTTGAGCTTGAATGTGATGCTAGTGGGATTGGCATTGGTGGCGTCTTGATGCAAGAAGGTAAACCCGTTGCTTACTTTAGTGAGAAATTAAATGGGCATATTCTCAATTATTCCACATACGATAAAGAATTGTATGCTCTTGTTCGTTCATTAGAAACGTGGCAACATTATTTATGGCCTAAGGAATTTGTTATTCACTCTGATCATGAATCCTTAAAACATATTAGAAGTCAAAACAAACTGCTTCGTAGACATGCTAAGTGGGTTGAATTTATTGAATCTTTTCCTTATGTTATCAAACACAAGAAAGGGAAGGATAACATTATTGCTGATGCTTTGTCTAGACGATATGCTATGCTGTCCCAACTTGATTGTCGTATTTTTGGGCTTGAAACAATTAAAGAACAGTATGCTAATGATGTTATTTTGCTTAGGAACATTGGAAAGGATCATGAAGCACTTGGAGAGAGGTGTGGAGGCGGAGAAGACCAGCAAGGACACCCAAGACAAGCCGGAGGCCCAGTCCAACTCGAGTTCGAGTCTGCCTCGGACTTCAGGAACAGCCTGCAGTAAAACGGACGCCCAGGACGCATACGGACTCCGTTTTCGACGATCCACATATGCATGGAAAGATAATTTTATAAGCTAACCAATGGCTTTGGTTTGACGTCCAAATTCCACCGGAGTCAATAGAAATCGTCGAAACAAGTCAGCGTCCAGAATCTGCCAGGGTGCCGTCTTTTGGCCCGTTGGGCCGTGTATCGTCTTAGAGCCTGTTAGAGGGCACGTCCAGGGGTGTGACGACCCTTACACTATATATTCAGTAGCCGCCGCCCACGTTAGGTTTTGGGTTTTGCTTTAGATCAATCTGTATTAGAACAGTCGCCGTCATCGGTTGTGAAACCCCAACTTCGAGTGCTTAATCATTCATCTGCAATTGTCACTTTAATTGAGTTGCGTACTTTCGGGTTCTTGCTTGTGTTCTTCGTTTCGCAGGCAGGGATTAGCCTTCTTGGCGAGGTCAACCGGATTTGTGACACGGTTGATAACCAGAGGAATCGTGGTGCTAAGGTTGCAGGAATCGGATCTTCTGATCTGAAGCCGGATCGGTGTGTCGCGTTCCACCAAAAACGAAAGCTATCTATCTGACGGAAGATTGGGAACCCCGTTCCTCATCAAGTGGTATGCCGTCTACTATTGTTTCAGATCGGGATGCCAAATTCTTGAGTCATTTTTGGCGCACTTTGTGGAATAAATTGGGGACAAAGTTGCTGTTTTCTACAACTTGTCATCCCCAAACCGATGGACAAACTGAGGTAGTGAATCGCACCTTGTCCACCATGTTGAGAGCAATCTTGAAGCGCAATTTGAAGGTGTGGGAAGAGTGTTTGCCGCATGTGGAGTTTGCATATAATAGGGCGGAACACTCCACCACCAAGGTAAGTCCATTCCAGGTAGTGTATGGATTTAACCCCCGTGCTCCCATTGATCTTTTGCCTTTACCTACCACTGAGAGAACACATAATGATGCTAAAGAGCGCGCTGAGTTTATTCTTAAATTGCATGAAACCACTAAGGCAAATATTGAAAAGATGAATGAAAAGTATAGAATTGCTGGTAGTGAAGGTAGAAAGAAAGTTAAACTTGAACCGGGTGATTTGGTTTGGTTGCACTTGAGAAAAGATAGATTTCTAGAGTTGCGTAAATCTAAATTAATGCCAAGAGCTGCTGGTCCTTTTAAGATAATTGAGAAAATAAATGACAATGCATATAAACTTGAGTTGCCACCCGAGTTCGGGGTTAGTCCTACATTTAACATTGCAGATTTGAAGCCATACTTGGGAGAAGAGGATGAGCTTGAGTCGAGGACGACTCCATTTCAAGAGGGGGAGGATGATGAGGACATCACTCCTTTGGATGCACCCGCTGATCCTCCAACCGTTATGCAAGGTCCAATGACCCGAGCTCGAATGCGACAATTAAATCTAGAGGTGAGCTCGTTCTTAAGCGATCCTTTTCATAGTTTTGAGAATAGATTGCTACCTGACGGAAGATCGGGACCCCGTCCCTCATCAAACAGGCCACATGATAGAGGACGGAAGGCCCAACTAAGCCCATTACAGGAAAACGCGGGGGTTTTATGATAGAGGACGGAAGGCCCAGCTAAGCCCCCCGGGCGAGTTCCCGGGCACGTGGGCGCAGGCGAGTTCCTGGGCACGGTCCCGGGCGCGGACGCGTGTGCGCGGACGAGGGCCCGGGCGCGCGGGCACAGGTGCGGCCTTCGGTGCGACGCTAACACGCACTACAGCAGCAGGGACCGAGAACCCCATGATAACTGCACGGCCGGCCTCCGCGCAGGCCGCAGGCAAGGCGGGGAACACCACCAAGGTGCCTGGCCGGGCAGCGGCGGCATCAGAACGAGCCAGGGCGCCGAGTGAAGGAGATGCGGGAGGTTTACACATGAGCTCGAGGGAGAGAAGCAGCCTGAGCTGACCTGGCGAGGAAGACGACGGCAGAGGTGAAGACCAAGTCGCCAATGGCGACGGCAACAGAGAGGAAGCGCCAAGTCTCATTCAGCCAAGCCTCGTGCGTGTGCCTTCCTGTAATGGGCTTATAGGAAAAATGTAAATGTTTTGGCAGACTGCACGGCTAGACCATGGATGGCATGCTACCTTTGGGGGCTTATCCCATAGATAGTTAGCTCTTGAGACCCACTGTACTTTAGTTCTTATGCTAATTTCCAAGATCATTATTGCCATTTGGCAGTAGATTATTAGTTTCCGCGGTAGCTCAAACTATTGTGGTGCCGCTTCTGGGTATTCCAATTTATTCATTTCTTAATTTCATCATGTATTCAATTGGACTGGACATATATGTGACTTCGATACCTAGAGATGTAATTAAAGAACTCAAGATTTCTGGACAACATTCCTACTTGTGGCCTTATCAAGTGGTGTGTTTTAAAATCTACAACAACCCTGTGTCATTTACCTTCTTGATTATGTACTTGTTCAAAGTATAGTTCACTTACTTTTGGGTACAATATGGTCTATCGTTAAGCATGCGAGATGCTAGAACAGGGAAAAAAGATTTGGAGAATCTATCTTTAACCTTGATTTAATACCAGGATTCCTTAGCAATATATACAGTTGCATGATCGATAGATTGGTTTTCCCCTTGGAAAATCACTGTTCATAAGTAAATCTGCCATGTTGCCCATGTTATACTGTAATTACCAAAACTCATAAAACTGAATAGTGACAATTATAAATTGTTAAGGTTATCACTAATAAGGAACTGAGAATGAAGAGCAACACAATTATCAAGAACTTATGTTTTCTCAATTTGATGTTAACCGTGTGCATGGTGGAAGAATTGTTTGAAATCAATTGCTGAATTCACTGACATCCTTCATGTTAGCTGATTATATGTTGTGGTACCCCTTAACAAGTAACAGGTAATTTTTATTGTATATAAATTCATAAATGAATTGTTCTGTAAGCATTGCCAATCTAATCGAGGAGCTCAATGGGGAAGTGGATCTGGGATTCACATTCAGCTATCCCATAAATTGTTGCACTAGTCTTTCTGGTGTAGTAAAAGAAAAACTCTTAAAGATATGTCTCAGGTTAGTGCTGCTTTTTGTTTCCTTCAGAGCTGGGGCCTGGGGATGTTTAATTTTGTTTCAATATGCTACCCCATAAATTGTTGCTCTGATCTTTCTAATGCTAGAGTTGTTTGTTAAGCTGCGATTCTAGGACTGAAATTTGCTAGATGCCATGTTGTACTATGGATACCATATAAATCAGAATTTCGCTATACCCAGCTGAAAAGGCCGAAGGAAACAGATGCGTCCTTTTCTCCAAGCTAGCGTACACCACCGAGAACACCTATGAGCAAGCCCTCAAAGAGCTGCATGAGCTTCGGGACCGATATGCTGATCTAGAGGCCCGCTATCAACACCTAGCCCACAAGCACACTACCGCCCTACTCCTCGAAGCACATTACTTAGTCTGTTGTATGTTGATCCGGGGGTTACCCTGTGCCCCCAAAGAAATCGTGCCGAAAATTGAACCCTACGGGTCCCCACCATCTCCATAAGAAGGGTTACAAGTGTGAGCTTTTCTTTCACCACCGCCTTCCAAGGAAAGGCAATTTCCCTTTCGTCCCAAGTGATGTAATACCCTGTACTACGTGTAAGGAAGAATGGAATGTGGAACAATGCAACCTTTTGCCTGCTTTAACTCTGTGGCTTTAGAAACCATTGGCTATGCTCATGCTTAGGCTAAAGTGCCCACTAGTAGGAACTCATTCATCAGATTATGCTACGACATATTAGGGAAAAACAACAGTTCCCGTCAAAAGATATCCAAGCACCAATCAAAACCATAATGGTCCATGCTCAAGACACAGAGGAATTGAGGGATCTAAGCATAATTTAGAAAAGTGATAGTTTTCTTAACCAAGCAACCAAAATGAGCCAAGGACCTCATACTCAAAATCACCGAAGCTAAAGATTAAAAGCTGGGACCATAAAAGTCGATACATAGGAAATACAACGCCAGCATCTAACAACCACACTATCAACTTCCTACTCTAACATCGCCTCTAGGATGGAAAGGAAAACAATGGGTACCAACACGATAAGGATGCAGATCGCCATGCACAGGTGGTCCGACTGGCCGTCCTGCGGTGACTCAGAGTACCACCGTAAGAACTGGATCACTGGGCGCGCCACCACGGCTAAGACAATACAGATGGCAGTACAGACAAGACGTAAGCCGGACCACACCCACACCCAACGCAAAACAACAACCACCCCCGACCAGAAGCCTCCTCCTTGGCCGAAATGCTTCGGTGCCGCTGTCACTGCACTTTCTCCTCCGGCAACCTCGCTTGCCGCCTGCCCGACCGAAGCTCCGTCCTCCGCCTGCCCCAGACGCCGGCGAGAGGCACCTTTGCCGACACCCTCCTGCTCCGCACCAGCTCCAATGCCACGGCTGGCAGCGCCTTGCTCACCGCCATTGCCGCCGCCACTATTGCCAAACCCCAACTCCATTTTCCCCTCCTCACTTTGAGCTACACCACCTCCACTCACCTCCACTTGCCACCCCACTCCCACCTAGCCAAAGAAGAAGCACGGAAGGCCCATAAATAGAACAGGCTCGATGACACAGGTACACGGGTACACAAAGCAGAAAAGGTATGTTGGCAAACCCAAATAGAAACAGGCAACCTTGGTACCCTAGCAAATACAGTACGGTCAAACGCAGCACACCGATTTGATCCATGCAGAGCCCAATGAAGATACGTCAATACCAATACCAATACCAGAGAAGAACATGAAAACAATGTTAGACCAACACCCGGCAGATCAGTTCAAAAGTTTAGAGCACCAAACAGTCGGCCCATGTCACTTGCTCAAAGTAGGGCCAGGGACCAGACAGCCACCTGACCCCATATGTCAAAGCAACAATCATCGTTATTGTGATGTATTTGCTTCTATAGCCATGTTTTTATAAGGATTTTTGACATCTCCTTGAACCCGTTTACACGATGATAAGTATGTGTATCTCATATACTGACTTATACAAAGCAATCCTCAAGTGCCCTTAATCTTTCTATAGATAATTCCCATAACAAAGCGAGTGATAATAAAGTTTTTTGTGAACTTGTTTTCTTGTTTTTTACTGTTGTAGCGTTGTTGTCGTAATGCATATATGCAAGTTTGTATAAATGTGTGCGCAAAAAAGCAATTTAAATATTTAAATGACAAATCTTTCCATTGGTACAAGCTAAAATATCTCCACAAAAAATATTAGGACAATCTTTTTACTATGGTATTTGAAAATTCATAACCCGCAGCGAAGCGCGGGCACATGTGGCTAGTTTCTTATAAGAACAGAAGGAAGGCAAGAGCTGGCATGACAATGCAAAAGATTTAGACGGAGTAACATATCAACACTGGTACGAACTCACACATCCAAATTTTGCCTTGAGAAATACATACACATTTCAACCAAACAGTCGATTTCCTATACCATTTCTTTTATTTTCTTAAAAAAAAAAAGTGGCAAATCCTTTCTATACAGTTACAACATACTAACTGTAATTATTCCAGAAACTCATACTTGAGACCATGTCATGAAAAACTGAGCCAATAAATTTTACTTCCATCGTCCACAAATATATGATTTTGGGTACTAATTTCGCAATCCATCTAACAATGGCATCTATTGATCACTTTTAGTTACATCGCTAGACGTGATCTTTTCTAATCAACTGAAGTTCTAAGGACATAAAGTAATTTTACCTAAAACTTAAACTCTGTTAAACAACCTAAAATCTCTTCTATTTATGGATGAAGGGAGTATCTATATGGTTTATGTATACCTACTCTATTGTAGGGATTTGATCAAATTATTGATTTTATTTTGTTTATATAATTTTTTATAGCAATGCATGAATGGATATCGTCTGGTGGTTGTCTAGACATTGATCCATTTGATATTCAATGGCAAAGAGAAGAAGAAAGCTATGTTAGCGACAAGTCGATAAAAACTAGGGTGGCATGGCACAAAACTACATCAAATGGAGTGAAGGGGTAAGTTATCTAATTTTAATAGTTGATGGATATATTTTTGTTTGATTTTAAAGTTAGAGGATGGCCTTCAATTTATACAATATATTACAAATCTTATATAAAAACATGTACATTTTAATATCCGATAGAATCTAATCCTATAATACTATCAGATCCTATATAATATGCCGATCCTATTGGTGGCCTTCCATGTAACCCTAACCAGCCGCCACCATTGATTTACATCGTGCCAAAAACCGGTGGCCCTCGAGGAAGGCGGCACCGGGGTCTCTTTAGCCTGGATTCAGACGTCGTTCCTAGAGGCGCAGGCGGGTTTCATCTGTCCCATTCGATGGCGCGTCACCATCGATTTCGGTAATTCCGGTTGCTGCATCATGGCGAGCAAGCTGTTGCTGCATTCCTGGAGAAGAGGACCACGGCGTGGGTTATACCACAAAGTTGGCTTTGGCTGGCGTTCTCGCTTGGGGTGTGGGCTCATCGAACATCGGCAACAACAACAGTGACAGCATCAAAGGATGCATCACCGAATCGACGTTCTAGGGGGCCAGCGGCAGAGTTGGATCCGGGTCTGTTGTGGCCGGATATGGCGACGATTGTTGCATTTGTATGATGCGGGACAAGGGGCGATGTAGCGTTGATGACGTCGGTGGTTGGGACGATGTAGCTGAGACAACGATGCAGGTGCAAGTTCCACTCTTGTACCTGTGCCAGCTAGGGTAGAGTGACATGTACGGTGTTGAAGCCGAATCTCAGACTGTCCCTCAGGTGGCGGTGAGAGCCTACGACCGCTGTGCTTATGGTGTGGGTGGCCATGGCCGCAACGAGATGGACTGACATGATGCCAGCGACGAAGCAGCTATGGCGGTAGTGTCGATGTGGGGAGGCGTTTCCTTCTCCCTCAAGATCTGACCACTGACGACTACCGATTACTCTTCACGGCGGTATCTTCATTTTTAGTTAAGACTTTTCACTCTAACCTATAGACTAGGGTCATCTTGGCTTTGATTCTTGGTGTCGTCTACGTCGACAACTTAGCTGCTCTTCAGATGGAGCCTACGGATTGTGGACATATGGCTATTGCCTTGTTCATGTTATAATCATCGTTGGTTAACATTTCTAAATAGGGTTACTGCTGTGGTGTTTATGACCGATTGCAATTGGGCAAAGACCGGGAGGGATGGAGGCTTTGGCTCGGATTGAGGAGGAAACGGTACTGGGGACTTTGATTATTTGTTGCTCTTTGAGTATCAGTATCTTGACTCCGGGGGTTAAATCCCTGAGGAAATATCTGGTGAAAACCATCAAATAAGTGAAAAGCCATAAAACCCGGACCTAAAAGTTTTCTAAATTCATGAAATTTTTTTCCTAGATACAGGTATAGGCATGAGCTACAATATCAAGTCCAAACTCAACTTCATTTAGGAGGTTGTTTTAGAAGTGTCTTTTTTATAGTTCAAGTATTGCTTTAGTGGTGTTTAATGATGAAGATCAATTGTAGTTGTAGTTTCCCGCCGCGTGATATCTCTACTATTATAAAAACGAATAACAATTCAGCCTTTTTTTTCATCTATCGCTCCCTTGTTCTGTTCGGATTAGAAGTCCCAATCGTTCTTTATTTAGTTTAGCCAACCTAAATTAGTCTTTCTACAGTTAATTTCGTCACAAATTCAAGAAGCCCATTAAGCATGAAAGTCAGACTAGGGCCCAGGCACGGGTTGGTCCAAGCAGTAGGGGCGACCCCTACTGGCTCAATGGGCCCTACTAGCTCGCATGTTGCGTGGCACGTTCGAGCGAGACGGACTCTATGCTATGCTAGCCTATCTTCCATCTCTGGTACGCACTCCAACATCTAAAAGATCCACGAAACATCAAGGATAAACGCTAATTTGTCCGAGTGGTTATGGAGACCGGCTTGTGCTTCACCCATGCCGGTTCGAATCCTCCTGTTGATGACGTTTTTCATGTCTTTTTATTATTTTTACCTTTAGTGACCCGCTATTGGACCACACAAAGGCCCAAACTGTGGGCTCCGTACTATTTGTTCCCATTTTTTCCAACCGCATCAACTAATGAATCAAATCTAATAAACCAATTCAATGATTTTTTTTATTATTTTCTAAACCTTTTTATTTTTATTTTTAAAAGTAAACCCTGTGATAACTTATTTCTAAATCTAAACCTTTTGGCTATGCCACCCGCCTACCATGTCAGTTTAGCTGATGTGGCCAAAACGAGGTTTAGAAATATGTTTCCGAAGGGTTTATTTTTAAAAATAAAAAACAAATAGGTTTAAAAAATACAAAAAATCAACTATCCAACTTTAATGTTGCGGTTATAAAAATTAGAAAAGCACATCTACATAGAAGATACTCCATTTCATTTCATTTTTGATGTATCTATCTTATGAAGTTGTTTGAGTTAGCTTGATGATTGATGATTTTGTTGCAGGGTTCTCGCTGATCGTGTGTCATCCACCGCAAAGCAGTTCGTGCCAAACCTCCTATTTAATCCTATTTAAAGCAGTTTTGGTAATTTTCTTTTATCGCGCAAATGATCTGTCATAAAGGATGGATCCAACCAGGCTTGGATTGATTTGATTGATTTATCTTTAGTCATGACTGAAGACTGAACCGAAATAACACCGGAACCGAATAGCTTAGTCTTTCTTATTTTGTAATGCATTTTAGTCTTTATTTTTGGATGACTGAATTTTTCAAAAGACTGAACCAAAATTCTCAAACTGATCGAATGCAGACCTTTAGGTTCTCATTGTCAGGCCACCACGGAGGAAGAGTTAGTCATGCACGGAGGAAGAGTTTGTCATGCGGAGAAGAGGCGCAATGGGAAAAAGAGCATACCAAATCAAAAGATTAGGGAGACAGAGCTAGCTGTCAATTTACGGAAGCGGCATTGTCAATGGCACTGATTTCACACGGTAGATTGAGCGATTTTCCCTTGCAACGTACGCGCATCATTTTCTTTATATATCCTTCTTATTTTCTTTTTAATAATTATAGGCTGCATGAATGTTAGTTAGAGACCTCAAACTAATTCATCTTAGGATCTGTTTGGCACAGCTCCTATTTCGAGATTCTTATCCCGTAAAGTTGAAACTATACCAAATACTTACTAGAATATAGATAATAATAGAATAGAATTGTCCCTCTGCTTCAAAAAAGTACACTACAGAAATGAAGCGACGTTGCCTTCCTTCCGTCCTCCGGGGAGAAGCTGTAGAAAACGTGCCCTTAGTTATGCCGATACTTATTGCCGTCCCCCTCCAGAGGAGCAGGCACTATAAATTGTGTTTATATATAGGCATGGCTCAGAGCATGAAGAGACATGGAGTAACAGCCAAATCCGGTATATCAACTTCCATGACAGCCAAATCCGGTATATCAACTTCCATGAGTAGACTAAACCCCAGCACATTCCAAAGCTGGGAGGATGCAACGCTGAGCACACATCATCTCAGATTTCAGAAACCTGTTCTTCCCAAATTTTTTTAAAAAAAAGTTCAGCAGAACCACCCTTCTCCCACAAAACCAGGCGAGAAAGCTGAGGAGTTCACCACGCCACACTGCAAACATGACTACCAGCAAAAGCATCTCGCCGCTCGCCGCCGGGGGGCAATGGGCGGAATGAATCCGGCTCAGAGGAAGGCGGGGGAGAGAAAAAGGAGAGGGTGGCAAGGGGAGGAGGAGGCGGGGTACCGTACCGTCGAGGGAGAGCGCGTTGACAGGCAGGTTGGAGACGGTGATGACGGCGACGCCGTCGCGGCGGACCTCCATGGTGGTGGTGCCCCTCGCCATCTCTGGCGAAGATAATGCCGGCGCGTCGCCTGACACTTGCCTGGGATCCCGAACGGAGTATATATATATTGTATTTGAGACCTTTTACGATGCTTGGAAGGTGCCTCACGTACCTTCTAAATCAAGCAGTATTAGCCATTGATGTTTAAAGAACAAATTAGGAATAGAAAATAACATTAACAGAGGTAATTAGGTAAATTATTAATTTCATCTTTTCTTCTGCCAAGCTTCATCCCGAGCGGTCTTCAATCGCCCTCATCCTTTCTTCTGCCAAGCCGTCTTCAATCCTCATCCCTTTGCCCCCATCCTTTGCCCTACAATCCCCCGAGCGAACCCGGAAGCAGAGGGCGAAGGAGCAGGGGCTTGGCAAGCAGGATGTGATAAAATTTTCATTTGAAACGAACCAATAGTTTACATTGAGTTGTTTATCCGTGGACCGGACGGCCGTGGCGCGGACCGTGGCGCAGACCGGAACGCCTGCCCACCAACCCTCCCGCTGGACTTGGCCACCATGGCATCGTCGATGGGCCCAAGCGTGAGCACGCCAGCGGCCAGCACGACCATCGCCAGCCTGCCAAGCTTCACCTGAAGATCACCCCGTGTCGACGGCGCCGAGCCCTTCTCATCAGCCGCCCTGCACAAGAGCCTCGTCGATGGCCGCCTCGTCGGCCTCGGCGGGAGCATGGGCGCCGTGCTGCCTGTGCACAGCGGCCGTCCTGTGATGAAGCATCGGAGAGATATGGGTGCTAAAGCCATGACTGCTGCTCTAGCTTTCTTGCTTGCTTAGCTTGAGCTTGCTGTCGATCTCCTCCAAGTGGTCTTCTTCCTCTCACCTTCTTGGATTGCTGCCCTTAAACACACAAATTAACTCTATAAGCCAATTACCATTTTAACCTTTTACTTTTAGTACCTTAGGTACTTTTTTCATCTGTACCTCTTATTCTACTGTGTTAGATTAGAGATGATTAATGGTCCTAATTAATTTCAAGCACCGAAGAAAGCCTCATTTATTTATTATTGGCACATGGGTTTGCTATATGTAGTAAATGTTTGTTTACGTTGTTTAATCAGTTCTCGCTGTTGGCAAGTGTCATGGATCATGAACGCGTGGGGTGGAATGTACTAATAGGACCTATGGTTTCTACTTCTGCAGTGATAGCCAGCTTGCAGAGAGATTATGTGGAAGCTCTAAGGAGGAGTGATGTCAAGGCAATTGTTCTCACTGGTACTTGCACAGAGGTTCTTGTCAAGGATCCTATGCAAGTGATGTTGCGTATCTGATGGCTCATATGATGTGCAGGCGCTAAAGGGAGGTTTTCTGGAGGCTTTGATATAAACGCATTCGATAAGAAGCCAAGTAAGGATTGTCCAGTGCTATGAGTATTTCGTGCGTTTTGTCCCCACTTCTACTGCTAAATTTTTGTGTCACCAGAAAGTGAGAAGCCTGTATCGCTGTCTATTGATTTTTTAACCGACATAGTAGAAGGTAACATAACTTGAGACTTCTGCTTTAAACCAAGTTTGTCAACAAGCCGAGTATTTTTGTCCTTATGCTCATGTTGCTGCCAGATGCTCAGAAACCATCAGTAGCTGCTATAGATGGCATTGCTCTAGGTGGCGGCTTAGAGCTTGCAATGGTATGTATAGGTTGCAAGAGTCGAATTATGCTCCAACCTTTTGGCATTTTCTTTTACTTCTGATATGTGCCTATTTTTGCAACATTGGCATTTTTTGCAGGTTTGTCATGCTCGTGTTTCTACATCTTCAGCCCAATTAGGATTACCTGAACTTCAACTGAGCATCATTCCTGGACTGGGAGGTATGGTAAGTCCCAACTTGGTCTTTCATGTCATCCTTTTCTTAAAAGACTCCGATCCCATATGTTTATGTACTGTGCTTTGTTGGCTTAACTCTAAACATGGGACATTTGTCCCTGCAGCCATCTCTCTTGGGAAGAATCCGCAATCGGTGCATTGATTTTTGTATCGTTAATGCTTTTTGCTGGGTAGTTTCATTATCACAAAGCTGCTCCCTGTTAGATGTATATATATACACACTTGTAATTCTCTGGTTGTATAGGGGCTTTATTGCATATTTACCTTTCCCTGTATATTGCCCCCTTTGGGTTGGATGAACACTGTAAGCATTTTCCTAACATGGTATCAGAGCTTTAGGGTTACCTCCGCCCCCGCCGCGCGCCCTTGCCCACGAGCCCCCGCCGCGAGCCACTGCCGCGCGCCTCCACGCGTCGCCGGGACCCGCTGCCGCCATCGGCCTCCGCCGCCGCCCGGCATCGCGCCCGCGCCCCTGTCGGCCTCCGCCGCCACGCCCGGCCTCGCGCCCCCGTCGGCCTCCGCTCGGCTGCCGGGACCCGCCGCCACCGTCTCCACCGGCCGCCGGGACCCGCCGCCGCCGCCTCTGCTCGGCCGCCGGGACCCGCCCCCGCCGCCTCCGCTCGGCCTTTCCCGCCGCGAGCCCCTGCCCGCCGAGTGCTTTCACCCTTATCCTTTCCTTCCTCCTATATACTTCCAAAAAAAAAAAAGAAAAGAAAAGAAGAAGAAGAAGAAGAAGAAGTAGACAAAGAAAGGCCTTCCTCATGGCGGCCCTAGGGAGACCGGGTGCTATCCCTGTGCCCCGATGTCCTGTTCTTTTCACGGGTATCAATTGGGGTGAGTTTGCCTTTCACATGGAGATTCACATGGGCGGTCAGCAGCTGTGGGGCTATCTCACCGGTGAGCGGGTCTGTCCCCCTCTCCCTTGTCTTCCGGCACCACTCACCTACCCGTCTGATGCGGATGAGGCTGCTAAGGCCGCTCTTCTCGAGGCTTTTGAAGCTTCAATGGACACATATCAGTCGGAGTCTGCTGACTACGCAACTTGGCTTCGGGAGGAGGCTTGTGCCAAGGCTATCCTTCTTGCGAGCATGGAGACAGATCTCTCGCTCACCCTCCGAGCCTTCCCACCTCGCAGCAGATGTGGGCTCACCTTCGTCAGAGTTACGAGATTCGTAACGAGGCGATGTACCTTGCAGTAGTGGAGGAGGCTCAGTCGCTTCGTCAGCTTGATCACGCTGTGGGGGACTTCCACCGCCAGATGTGTGGGATCTGGCATCGCTTGGACAGCTTGGGTGCCGAGTTTTGTGCTGCAGGCACTTGCAGGTGCTGTGACCGCCACCGCAGTCAGCGGGAGACTCTTCGTCTTCACGAGTTCCTCTCTCGCCTTCGTCCTGAGTTTGAGCCAGTCAGGTCCCAGCTCTTGACACGTCGTCCGCGTCCATCGCTTGATGAGGCGATGCCTGAGCTGCGTGCTGAGGAGACACGCCTTCGTACGGGGGCCGTGAACCGGAACCAGCAGTCTGCTTCAGTTCTAGCTGCTCGGGTTCTAGCTTCGCCGGCTCCCACACCGTCCCCCGTGCCTTCGTCACCGTCATCTTCGACTCCGGTAGTGGCGGCGACCCCTTCGGCTCTATCTTCGGGTCGCCTGTGTGGCTATTGCGATAGACCTGGCCATGAGGCCTCGGTTTGTCGCAAGAAGCAGCGCGACTGGGCTCGTCGTGGTGGTCGTCCTTCTCAAGGCTTGAGGGGGCCATTCGTTCAGCAGGATTCTCGCTCGCTGTCTACCGCCGAGCAAGAGGCTCTCACGCTGTTTCGCCGCCTTGCTATGTCAGCACATGGGACTACTGCTTCTGCTTCTGGTTCCACTCCTCCACCACCACCAGGTATATCATCTCCATGGTTTCTTGATTCTGGCGCTTCCTTTCATATGACTCCTGATTCGAATCATCTATCCTCTATGTCCATTCCTAGTCCACCTCTCCTTGTTCACACTGCTGATGGCACTTCTCTTTCTGTTGCTGGACGGGGCACTCTTTCGACTCCTCTTTTTCATGTTCCTACTGTTTCGCATATTCCCAAACTCACCATGCAGTTATTATCCGCTGGTCAGATCACTGATCATGGTTGTCGTATCATTCTTGAGGCTGACTCTTGTTGTGTCCAAGACCTTCGTACAGGTTTTCTGGTGGGGACTGGGCCTAGGCGTCGGGATTCTCAGCGCCTATGGGAGCTTGATTGGCTGCGTCTTCCGTTGCCTATTTCTGACAGCCAGACACCCAGCTCTTCTGCTATCGTTCTTGCTGCTTCCTCTACTACCACTTTTGAGCAGTGGCATCGTCGTCTGGGTCATCTTTCCGGCTCTCGACTGTCCAGACTAGTTGGTAGTGGTGTCTTAGGTCCAGTCTCTGGTGAGTCTGCTCTTCATTGTACGGGTTGCAAGCTTGGTAAACAGCTGCAACTCCCCTATCCTTCTAGCGAGTCAGTGTCTCAGCGTCCTTTTGACCTTGTTCACTCGGATGTTTGGGGTCGTGCTCCCTTCGTTTCGAAAGGGGGCCACTCTTACTATGTGATTTTTGTTGATGACTATTCGAGATTTACTTGGATCTATCTTATGTCTTCTCGTGGCCAATTTCTTTCTATTTATCAGCAGTTTGCCACTATGGTTCGCACTCAGTTTGACACTCCCATTCGAGCTTTTCGTGCGGACTCTGCTGGTGAGTATATTTCCGATGCACATCGTCACTATCTCGCTGACCAGGGTACTCTTGCTCAGTTCTCTTGTCCTGGTGCTCATGCTCAGAACGGTGTAGCTGAGCGCAAGCATCGTCACATCCTTGAGACTGCTCGTGCTCTTCTGCTCTCCGCTGATCTTGCCCCTCACTTTTGGGCTGAGGCGGTTTCTACGGCTGTCTTTCTCATCAACCGACAGCCATCCACCGTTCTTCAGGGATGCACTCCTTATGAGTATCTTTTTGGCTCTGCTCCTACGTACCATCATCTTCGGTGTTTTGGGTGTGTGTGCTATGTTCTTCTTCCTCCTCGTGAGCGCACCAAGCTGACAGCCCAGTCAGTTGAGTGCGTCTTCCTTGGATACAGTACGGAGCATAAGGGCTATCGCTGCTATGACCCTGTTGCTCGTCGGATGAGAATTTCTCGGGATGTCACCTTTGATGAGTCTCGTTCCTACTATCCTCGTTTACCCGCTACTATCCCTTCTACTACACCTGAGTCCCTCTCTTTTCTCTCTCTACTTGACTCACCCTCCCATCTTCCGCTGTCATCATCTTCACCTCCAGCGCCACGATCACATTCACCACCCTCCCATCTTCCGTTGTCACCACCTTCGCCTCCAGCGCCACGATCCCATTCACCACCTTCACCTCTAGCGCTAGCTCCCTCCCCACCATTGTCTCCAGAGCCAGCATCTTTCTCGCCACCCTCTCCTCCTCGTCAAATTACTCAGTACTATACTCGTCGTTCGCGACCCGTCTCCTCATCTCCCACCACTCCGCCTGACCCTACTCCTCGGTATGATTTACGTGATCGTAGCACCATTCAGCCTCCTCCTCGCTATCGTTTCACCGCCGCTGCTCTTGTTGAGCCCACTTCCTACCGGGAGGCTGTTGCCCACCAGGAGTGGCAGCATGCCATGGCCGCGGAGATTGCTGCTTTGGAGCGCACCGGCACCTGGGATCTGGTTCCCCTCCCGCCTCACATCACTCCGATCACTTGCAAGTGGGTCTACAAGGTCAAGACTCGCTCCGATGGCTCCCTTGAGCGCTATAAGGCTCGTCTTGTGGCGCGTGGTTTTCAGCAGGAGCACGGTCGTGACTATGATGAGACCTTTGCTCCGGTTGCTCATATGACCACTGTTCGGACCCTTCTCGCTGTTGCTTCGGTTCGTCAGTGGTCCATCTCCCAACTCGATGTTCAGAATGCTTTTCTTAATGGCGAGCTGTGTGAGGAGGTTTACATGCAGCCACCCCCTGGGTACTCTGTTCCTGCTGGTATGGTTTGTCGGCTGCGTCGTTCTCTTTACGGCCTCAAGCAGGCTCCTCGAGCCTGGTTTGAGCGCTTCTCCTCTGTTGTCCGTGATGCTGGCTTCAAACCCAGTGATCACGATCCGGCTCTCTTCATTCACACCTCTCCTCGTGGTCGTACGCTTCTTCTTCTCTATGTCGATGACATGATCATCACAGGTGATGACTCTTCGTTCATTACCTTTGTCAAGAAACGTTTGAGTGACACATTCTTGATGTCTGATTTGGGTCCTCTTCGTTACTTCCTTGGGATTGAGATTTCTTCCACACCTGAGGGCATTTACCTCTCCCAGGAGAAGTATATTCAAGATCTCCTATCTCGTGCTGCTCTCACTGATCACCGCACTGTTGACACACCTATGGAGCTTGGTGTTCACCTGCGACCTACTGATGGTGAGCCTCTTGCGGATCCTACTCGCTATCGTCACCTCGTTGGTACCCTTGTGTACCTTGGGATTACTCGTCCTGACATCTCTCACTCTGTCCACATCTTGAGTCAATTTGTCTCTGCTCCCACTCAGCTACACTATACTCACCTTCTTCGTGTTCTACGCTATCTTCGTGGGACCACTCCTCGCCGCCTTTTCTTCCTTCGCTCTAGCTCCCTCCGGCTTCAGGCGTTTTCTGATGCGACCTGGGCTAGTGATCACTCTGATCGTCGCTCTCTTTCTGCCTACTGTGTTTTCCTTGGATCCTCTTTGATTGCATGGAAGACCAAGAAGCAGACAGCAGTTTCCCGTTCGAGTGCTGAGGCTGAGTTGCGGGCCATGGCAGCCGTGACAGCTGAGGTCACCTGGCTGAGGTGGCTACTTGAGGATTTTGGTGTACCTACTACCACACCAACTCCTCTCTCTTCGGATAGTACGGGTGCGATCAGTATGGCTCGAGATCCGGTGAAGCATGAACTCACCAAGCACGTTGGTGTTGATGTTTCTTATATGAGGTCGCAGGTGCAGGATCACGTTGTGACCCTTCACTATGTGCCTTCAGAGCTTCAGCTTGCTGACTTACTCATGAAGCCACAGACGAGGGCACAGCATAATCACTTTCTATCCAAACTCAGTATTGTAGATCCACCATGAGTTTGAGGGGGGGTGTTAGATGTATATATATACACACTTGTAATTCTCTGGTTGTATAGGGGCTTTATTGCATATTTACCTTTCCCTGTATATTGCCCCCTTTGGGTTGGATGAACACTGTAAGCATTTTCCTAACACTCCCAAATTAGCCTGGTTCCAAGATGTAGAATCCATGTTGAATCATCACTTAGCAGGGTTATTAGGACTTGGGTCTCTTTCTTGGGCGGGGCACCAAATCCATGTATCTTTACCGATTAACCAATTTCTTGACGCTGGGTTGATCCTAAGGAGATACCACTTTCTCATGAATTTATCTTGAATCGTGACCTTTTGGCTCAACTTTATCCTAGTTTTTCCGAAGGAGCAACTTCATATTTCTATTACTAATAAGATATGAAGTCAGAAAAGACTGTTGAAAAAAAAGGAAGACAGAAAACTACTTTTTTGTGTATCCAATACATCAGAAAATGATCCAGAAAAAATATATGTATTTTTTTGTGCCAAGCTAACTATTTAGTGAAAGGCATAATCATTCTAAAGGGAAACGAAAGCACATCTCCACAGTTTCTAAAAAAGGTCTTCAAGGGCCTGTTTGCTATTTCTCCAACTCCCAGATTCTTGTAGAAGACAGAGTTTGTTACTTAAAATAAGTGATCTAATAATCTAATTTTAGCCTAAAGTATGAACAAGATGTCTCATGCTAACAACCCTGATATAGCCCCAACTCCAACTCCAAGAGTTTTTGGAGCTAGATATATCCAACTCCAAAAAAACTTGGGGTTGGAGCTGTACAAAGCAGGGCCTAACTCTTTATGAAAAAAGCCATACACAAATTTCCTTTTCTATTGTAACAAAATTAGATATGCCAAGAGACAGCCTCTTGCATGTTTATTCCTCTGCCAAAAGAACATTTTTTTCTCTTTTTTTTCTTTTCCTATTATATGTTGATTGAAGGATCTTCATTTTCTACAGGAACACAACGACTACCCCGCCTTGTTGGCCTTCCAAAAGCACTTGGGATGTTGTTGGTATGGCTGCTTTATACATTGCATTGCTGTGCATAAACAATTCTTTTCCCTTCTTTTCTTCTGTGGTGGTCATGCTCATGCAAAAAAGTTAACCATGAATTGTCTTCTCTTAATAGATGTCTAAGCCTCTGAAAAGAGTGGAGGCACATAGATTTGGTTTAGTTGATGCTGTAGTTTCAGCTGACGAGTTGATCAGAACGGCCTATTCCTGGGTTCTGGAAATTGTTGAAGACAAACGCCCATGGTTCAGGAGTCTCCATAGAACCGATAGACTTCCAGCTCTTGAGGAAACGAAGAAAATTCTAAATTTTGCAAGAGTTCAGGCCCAAAAGCAGTCTGCTAGTCTTCAACATCCCTTAGTTTGCATTGATGTCATTGAAGAGGGCATAATTTCTGGCCCTCGAGCTGGCCTAATGAAGGTAAATCACCAGTTCACCACTTAGTGCTACCTTTTCGAGCAATTGTTACATACCTAGTCTAAGTTGTTCTTAATGCTGTTTAATGTTCATTTTTGGCAATGACAGGAAACGCTTTGTGGAAAAATGCCTGAGATGTCTCAAATAAGCAAAAGCTTAAGGCATGGTTTTTTTGCACAACGTGCAACTTCAAAGGTTGCTAGAATCACATGTGCTGAAGTTTCGCCGGAGTTTATTCTTAATACTTCTTTTCATCCTTCCTCATAATCAGAAGTTAGCAATAGATACTTATCAGCATCTGATGAAAAGATAAAAGAGAATCATGCCTATATGCCTTTTAATCTAATTGGTTTAAGGTCAAAACAGAACAAGGTGCAGTACATTTATTTATTTCTTTGTATAGGATGAATTAGCATCTGAATGCACTACATGCAAAACTGTCAGTTTTGCACTGTGATTTCCATGATTACTCAGGTTGATCCTTTTGTGTAAAATTTTCAGGTATAGAACTATAAATGGTACTTATGCTTTTCTTGAAGTAGATGCCTACCACGTCAAATGCATTCGTTTATCTAAGCATCTTATGCTCTAGCAGATTCCAAATATCAGCAACTTGGGGTTGACACCACGGAGAATACACAAGGTGGCTATTGTTGGGGGAGGTCTAATGGGATCTGGAATTGCAACTGCATTGATATCGAACAACTTCCTGGTAATCTTGAAAGAAGTCGATGAGCAGTTCTTAGATGCTGGTATTAGCAGAGTTAAAGGTGATCTTATTTTTTACTTCTGAAACTTCTATTGGTTGTCTTTTAAGTTTATCATAAATTCTTTTGTTTTCCTGTTCAGCTATTTTTTTTTCAGGAATGTGCATAACACTTGTTTTCCTGTTCAGCTAATTTGCGGAATTTTATCAAAAAGGGGCAAACGACCAAAGAAGATTATGAAAGTAAACTTTCTTTACTATCTGGTGTTCTTTACTATGAACAATTTAGAGACGCAGATGTAGTCATTGAGGTAGATCAAATATTATTCAAGTATTTCTTTTCGCGAACTTTATTCAGTAGAAAATAGCTCTACTTGAGTGCTTATTCATCATGTTCGCCAAAACTAATTTGTGGTACTTCTAACATAGTTATGAAATTTAACTGAACCAGATCACTTAAGATGATGTTTGCAGCATCAGAATGTCCGCTTAAGATTTTTTTCCCTGCAGATTTAGGGTGAAGTATATCTTTTAGCCCTTGGAACTTTCACTGAAGTCCAATTTTCACCCTCAACTACAAAACCGTTTTTTTTTCACCCTAAAATCGGGCAAGTTTCACGCCAAGACTAATTTTAATGGTGGTTTTTACCACGTCTAAGTCGACAACATTATTTGATGCTTTTCTTGAAACTAATATGATAGTAACTCTACAGGCTACACATTTCTTTCCCTCATTTCCTCACATAATATAGTGATGAGTGATGGGAGATGAGGAAAGAAGGATAGTCTCTTCTCAAGTGCATGATATGTGAGACGATGTCAACATTAGCAACCAATATAGCATAAAAATAACAATGTGATTCTCTAAACAGGACTTAAAACCAAGCTAATGTTCCCGAGTAAGTTTTGTTCCAGTGTAGTTTGGATGAAAATGGACTTTGACTGAAAGTTTTAAAGGTCCAAAAAATGGACTTGACCAATGATAATAGATGAATTTATAAAAAAACAGATCACCTTCACTATAAAGAAATTTTCTCCGATAGCTTCAGGATACGGAGAAAAAAAATGATTTAATAGCAACTTGATAAACCATATAGAGAGCTCCTTGATTGAAATATTATGTAACACGTGATGAATGTTTGCGTTTCTTAATGAATATTGGCCTTTGATAGAATCAATTCATAAACAGCCTTTTGAGTTTAAGGTGAGTTTAAACTAGATACTTTAGAAGTATATAGTAATTGAAGAGAAAGCAGTGATCTTAATCACTGCTTTGATGATAAAAATGTTGCAGGAAGTTATTGAGGATGTTATTATCAGCTAAAGGCATTTCTGACTGAAAAGAACACTGCCATTCTAATTGCATATTTTGCCACACATACTTCAACAATAACCTTCAGTTAATTGGCCAAAAGACATCTTGCCAGGATCGATACTGCCCGGTCCACCACTTCTTCAGGAAGGTTATGCCTCTTTTCTTTTAATCCTGTTTTTCTGAATATAGCTTGTAACTTATCTTTTGATGTAGATTCTCTCCAGCCCAGCCCATGTAATGCACTGTTGGAATAATCCGTACTCATCGGACTTCCTCACTAGTTATCGTTGACTTGCTAACTGTTGAGCAAAGGATACGAAAACACCATAGTTGTTGGAACTGCATGTTTGCTGCTGTGATCGGATGTTCTTTCCGTTCACACAGGTGCCTGTTTGCTGTTGATTGTGGTCTGGATGGTCTTACAAATAGAACCATCGTATTGGAATCCCACCAATGACCTTTAGGTAAGGAGCGAGTTGTTACTGAATGAACCGTATTTCCTAGGACTTTTTTCAGAGAATATCCTTTACAGACGCCACTTGTTTGGCAATGGCATCGTCTTGTAAGCACTTCGGATGAAAATTTGTTGTTTATTTATTTTATAGTAATTTATGAATTGTCTAGAATTATGTTCCTCATGATAAAATATGAGCTATTTCTGAATGGAAAGATTCTCAGACTGTTTGAGAACAAATGAAAATGTCTACAAACTATATAAAGAAATTAGAGTTACCAGGTTTAATCTTGTGTTGCTACTGTTTCCACTCTCTCCTCTGTCATGTGCAGTCTGTGGTGCATATTTATTTCTTTGTTGACCATGAGTTCTTTTTGTCTTGTCCATACAGATTAGCTGATCTGTGGTTGTTGGAGTGCCATTGCCTCCACGAAAGCCAATATCTTGCAAGTTATCGTCCTGAGCGATGTTACAACTCAAGCTATTCAAATTATGCTTGAGGAAAACAGCGGGGACAGGTTTTTCATATTAACAATACATTCACTTACAGTTTCGTCATGCGTTGAGTATATGATCTTGAGCGCTTGTGAAGCTTGCATCTTCGAGCTAATATATCTTTCTGGAAGTGACTTGGCAGGTGAATCTTCCACGCAAAGGAATTTTATCTTTATGAGACTAATGGCGAAAGCTGCTTCCAGACCCGTGAACATCAGAGATAATGTTGAGAAATCAATGAAGGCATGGCTAGTATTTGCACAAGATCCTAAGGTTACACTTCATAGCTGTCTGCCATTTGGAACCAATTTTCTCTTTTTCTTATGCTGGACACACATTGAGTAACTGACCTGTACTGCCATGGCATCATCTCTCACAGTTGTAATTTGGTTTTCATATGTGTAGGATATCGTACTCGCTCAGAGTTTGAAACTTTCTCTGGGGTGTCAGGTTTTCTTTTTTTTTTCTTTGTTAGGAGCTTTGCTCGGAAGGTGCTTGAAAACCGTATGAAAATTTTAACCTGATTTCAAAAATTAAATTTAAAGTACCATACTAGTTCAACTGTACTGTAAAGCAAGGGGTGAATACAGGTATCTGGCAGTGGCACATCGACAGTTTGCAAGAACATGGTTCGCACACATGTATGGTTACGTGCATCTTTGTAGGCTGCCGGAAAGCGGAGTTCTATGTGCAAAGATATGGCATACCAGGCTTGTAGTTAGCTTTACTTTTCACTGCTTCTGCACAAAGAAATCTGACAGGTTTCTTTTCTGTCAGCTTCGAATAACAGAAGACGACATCGTGGAGATGAAGTCTTCCTGTGGTGAATGAGGCCTGTCGACTGCTGACGAGGGAGAGTGCTATGAAAGCATCTGATCTGTGATGTGCATCTATTATGGGGGCTTCCCTTCCTACAGTGGTCCTTTTCTTTTCTTTCTCTTGCATCTCTCAGATATATTTTCCTTCCCTACCACTAATACATGTTTTAACTGGGTAAGGATCTTCCATGTAACTTTGTTTACGACCAGGGGTGGAGTGATGTTCGTGGCAGATTCGTTGGCGGCGGAATACAGTTACCAATAGACTGAAGCTTGGTCCAAGGATTACGAGGGGATCTTTGAACCCTGTGATATCGTGAGCACAGACTCGTCAGGGTTTGTCTCTGGTTAGGACTTAAGACGCGTCTAGCATTGTCGTCCACTCTTGCGTCTGATGGATTGCTTGTGGTGCGTTGCGTTACCGAACACCACTTTTCTAGCTCAAGGTGAGAACTTTTAGGGCCGATGGCTTCACCTGACAAACATTCATCGCTGAAACTCGTGCAGGCATGCCAATTGGCGTGATGGGGCAATGTCACTGGCTCTGGGCACATTGGGGACTCCCATTAAGGAGAGTGCATGGTCGATTGGAGTGTTGATCTTCCGGTTGTTTTTTTACAACTGATAGTAAATTCCGTGAAGTTATGGACGTGAGCGAAGTGTGAGAAGGTGGAGTGTAAGCGCTATTATGACAGCGCGCGGAAGTTTTGAGCTGGGTTGCACAACAAACATGCCTAACGTTCTACCATGGTCAGCCCAACGATGCGAGCCAGGAGAGAACGTCCTTGCCCAGCCGCCTCGTTGATCCGGTAGTTCGCCCAACGCTAGCGGCGTTCTCTCTAGTCTGTGAGCTCGCTCCCGGTGGCCATGCCCGGAAATGCTCCACATGCATAGCACAAGGCATACGATGCAGTAGCTTTTCTATTTTACTTTTTTGCTTTAATAAGAGTTATATTTATAGTAGAAATTTAATAAGGTGATGGTATACTTTAAGATACTCCGCCTCTACTTGCTAGGAGCATACAACCTATGTTTTACAAAATAAGAATAAGATTTATACGTGGAACTAACCTAAGTGGATTTTATCCTGTAAGACTTACCGAACAATATTTAGGATAGATAAGGATCTCTAATATTCCAAAAAGAAGCGATGTGCAGTACGCGTCAGCTGATGCCATGCATCTAATCAGAAAAGACCAGACCATAAGTTTCATGCGTAGAGAGGAGAAACTTCTTCAAACTTTGTAGACAATGCTTCGAACAAGGATACGAAAACGTCATTTGCTGGGAGTTATAAAAGCACTAAGCCACGCCTAGAGATTTAACTCTAGATGTCGCGAAACTGATACTACGATAAACAGCAACCTAAACGAAGTCCTCCGCAGTATTTATGGTTCCTTCCATTCCAAACCGGTGGTCATCATGACCTGCCTAACAGCTAGGAAATTTGTGGAATGCGCCACAAACAGCCCATAACTGCGCAAGGCTTCTATGACCACGGCTTACCGATACGAAGGATAAATGTCCTGAACAAGCCAAAAGAACGCACCCAAAAGTCTATGAGTGGTTTGCAGTCTAAAGACAACAGATGAAGGTGCCAGTGTATCCTCTGACGTGAGGAAAAGAAAAAGGTAAGAGTATGAGGGGTTGCAGTTCCTCTACATTCACCGCCCGAATTTTATTTGATGCTCACACCGTTTCCTTTTTTGTAGAAGATGGATTTTTATAATAAACCAGCCTCTACGGCATCCCAAACTGGATGTACGCAGCGGCAAAAATATTCACGAGTACATAGAACTCCACTCGCGTTACATAAGGAGCGTTGTAGTTCCTGCTACATCAACGCCCCAATTATTTGGATGGCCTCACGGCCTGATTTTCTTTTGTTTAGAAAAAGGATTTTATAATAAAACCCTGGCTCGTACATCCCAAAACAAATGTACGCAGCCAACAAAACATTCAGGAGTATATTAGCAATCCACTCGCTTACAAAGAAAGTATCAACACACAGTTCAAGACAAAGCACTAGACTCAACAATTTTCGAGTCTGAACCGAACAAACGCAGAGCCACTAACAGCCCTCGCTGGTTAGACAGCAAACTTAGCTAAACTTCCAAATCTTTCCTCGAAGTGCCAGCTCCAGCTTTGAAAAAAAGAAAACTCCAAATCACATGCCCGTCCAACAGGTCCAGCCTCTCGCATCCAAGTCACCGGGATCTCCTCATTGTACATAGTCGAACAGGACTGACTGACACTAGTCGTTCCTCGAGAGGAATGCGCTGCAGTGGAAGTGAATTGATCCATGAAGATTATATCATCGCAAAGCCAAGCCGCGGGGCGAGGAAACCAAGCTTGCTATGGCCCAAAGATGGAATTTTATCCTAGGTTGTAAACCGTTTCAGCCAACAATCCAAAAAAAGTGTGGGAACGATTATGAGGCGCTAGAATCCCACAAAAATAAAAAAGACATCACCGAGTCAATGGATGCGTAACTAAATGGCAATCAGAAGAAAAGTGTTGAATGATTCATCACAATTTACCAGAAGCAAGCATGTTAGTACCCCCTTCCGATACCTCTTCTTCAGCCACAGTGTGGTGCTTTAGGTGCAAGAGGACTCCTCATGTTAGTATTACCAAAGGAAAGATCTTACTTTCAAGAGAAGCTCTTAGTTTGCCCAAATGATCAGTTTTCTGGCACTAATTTCTCTAAACAAGATAGCTTTTGAGGCGAGAGAAGTACTGTGGAGATCGACCTTTCTTAGTGTGGCCTTCCCACACAAGAAGTGTCATCTTGATCCAAAAGCTAACTAAACCCATTCTTGAAACAAGGTCTAACTAGAGCACCAAGTTGTCCCCCACCGATCCCTTCTAAAGCACATCTGAACCGGAGTAACTCTTCTAAATTTCGACTACTTAGCATTTCTCTTCCTATATATATGACTGAACGATATGGGTAGAGCTTGTCAAAGGAAGAATCAACCAATCCAACAATCCGTCCAAAACGTTAGTGAGTCCATTCCATAATTTTTAAAAAGACCCAAAAATGCAAGAAGGAATCCTTTACTACCAATCAACAACCTGAACTAGAAAGTGGAGAGTCCCTTGGCCGTTACTACCGGGGTAATGGGTCTATTGCTAGTATTTCCTGCCTATAGGGTCCTGCATACTTCCTTCTTCGAGTGATGAGTTTGATAGAAGCCATTTACCGAGAAAATGATTTACGTACTACTCGAGATGGTTGAATCCGGAGAACCCCATCTCTCCGGGCC